>ULGQ01000001.1:3613817-4168033 GCA_900519045.1 Yarrowia divulgata | reverse complement strand
CCCCCCCCCCCCCCCCCCTCTCACCTCCCATCCCTCAGGCAAAAAACTACCCGTTGCTCCAGCTACACATGCAGACTTTTGCTGATCTCGATTCGCTGAGGCTCAAAGGTGGTGGTCTGAAGAACAGAGCCCTCCACCCGCTCCCACAGCAGCCGCTCCAGCTGGTACTCGTGCATCAGATTGAAGGCAATCGAAGGCACAGACCACTTGGGCTTGCCCACAATCGTCACCAGACGACATTGGGGGTACCGTCGAACGATGGCCAGGTCTGAGGGCTCAGAAACGTCGGCCAAACGAAGATGAGTGACGGAGTCGACCGCGCGGACTCTGGAAATCAGCCGAGACTCTTCTTTGGTGCCTGAAGTCGTGTGTGTGAAGTGAAAGTACAGCTCCAGAGTGGTGAGCTTGGGGGCAACAATGGCGTTGAGAAAGGCCACTGGAAGAACTCGAACGCACTTGATTCGAAGATGGGTGAGATTCGGAAAGTCGAGGGTGACGCTAGGGCTTGTATCATCGTCATTAATCCACACTCGAGAAACAGCGATGCCCGGAACCTCCAGAAACTCCAATCCTTGAAGCCGGCTCAAGTAATGCAAAGAGGGCTTGGTGGAGTCGCTGTTGGTGAGTCTGAGCTGCTTGAGCTTGAGCCCCTCGGAAACCTGGTCTTCGGGGAACTCGTAAATGTCCAGAGAGAAGACTCGTTGAACAATGTGCTCCACAGACATGGGAACATGACACCAGGCGTCAATAGCGACCTTGACGTCCGGGTTTTCCCGCATGTACAGGTCCATGACCCGCAGAGACCGTACCACCTCCATGGAGCCACAGCCCTTGACCACCAGCTCGATGTCGCGCACATTGGGATACTTTTCGCGGTCGAGAAACTTTTGGTCAAAGTTGGGGGTCGTCAGAACAAGATGAAGCACGTGCTCGTTGGGGTGCTGCGTGTCACGTGACCGCATCTGTCGGTTGAGCTTGTCGCGGTAGTTGTTGGGCCCCTTTTGCGTATGGAACATGGCCAGTTTTGCGTGGGCTTCTCGTTCAAACAACACAAAGCGGTGGTTGTAGCTGAGCGAGGGCATCATGACCCCCCAGAGTTTGGGAGCAACGGCCTGGAACATGTAGCGGGACGTCTGGGCGAGGGCCACGAGGGTGAGTTCATCCTGGCCAGCCAGGATCATCTCCAGCACCTCGGGAGGGACGTTCATGGTGTTTTGGTGTGTTTTGGTTTGTGGGGGCGAGAGGAGGAAACTAGGTTTTGATTATGCAAGATAAGATGTGGGCTGTAGGAAGATCTACAGGATGAGAGTGGTATTTTGGTCACGTGGTAACCAGGGAAACCAGATGGCCTGCGTAGTTTGTTTGTATTAGCTGACTAAGCCTCTATCCTGGTTTGACGTCACGTGACTGCCCCTCTCGCTATTACCCAGCTGAGCTGAGGGGAGATGGTCACGTTCACGTTTAGTGTGGGGAAGTGACTGGGGTGAATGAGGAGTGTGGCATAGAACTTACTAAGCTGGTGGTGGGTTTGGCGCTGGTGGTGGGTTTGGCTGTTGCTGTTGAGGGCTGTACTGCTTGTACCGAAGTGTTTACATACATACAGTATGTACTCTACAGTATTTTTTTGCTTGTAGATGTTGGCATACGAGTTGACTCGTTTAGCTAAAGGCACACTACAAGTACATACTAGATACCCTTATGGCAGAGTTACCGAACTTCAAACGTGATCGTAGCAATCGTTTTTGGAGCTCTTGAGATGTATATAGCCGTTCATACAGGGTCAGACAGTACAACCCGGATATTGCAGTAGCTACAAAAAGTCTTGTGCTCTATAATTATAGTATATTCTGATCTAGCCAGGAGTAGACAGAAGAACGACTTTGAGCTCGCAGAATGAAGAAACAGCATTGGAGGCTGGTTAGTGCTATCGGAATGGAGGCCAGTAACGAGACAACAAGGCAAGAAGAACCATTTTCTTGAGGATGAGCATGAGATCGAGGAAATCACGCAGTCTATTATTCGATACAAGAAGGCACTTTGGGAGTTGACAAGGAAGAAGTAGCTTTCAGTACAAGTTGAGTGTTTGATGTCAGAAGGACAAGTATGTTTCTGACTGTTCTGCAATCAGAGAGAGTCTCGTTTCGGCGTACAGATGACTCATTGCTGTCTCTCATTTTTTAGCTAATTGTTACGGTCGGCCTCTCATCAAACGTTCCTCGTCTTTCATCTGCTGCACATACTGAAACTACTGTAGCGTTCTTTCCTCTTGCGGATGACAGACGAATGACTATACGAGCGGGCACAAGTGTGAAACAAATACGGGTAAGACAGCGAACAATGACTTTGTGTTTGGCAGATCGGCATTCCAAAAAACAGTCAAGGGTCAGCTGATGATCAGATTAGATCTTGATCGATGCTGTGGAGATTCCGTCAAGAAACCTCAACCAGTTTGATCAAGCTATGAACCTGTAATATCATATACGCCTTGTACGAGTTGTTGGTAGGGGATTAGGCACTAGAAAGATGTCAGTCTGTTTATTTAGCCAAAATCCTCATGGACAATTGCCCACGATCAAATTAATCAAGCTCCATCAAGCCCCTATTTATGCCTCTAATATGCAGACTTTGGAAAATGAAACAATTCCAATAAATTGGACAGAGCTCTGTGAATTCCCCAGTGGGCCCAATTAAGCCACATCTACCTCCTGTCCAATCCCCACGCTCCCTGGGAAATTCCCAGACGTAATATTCGGCCATAATACCTCGACGATGTCTGAAATTCTAATGCATAGACAATGGAGTCAGGAGTTGGGCTGCAATGATTTCGGCAAATTCAAAACAAATCTGGAAAATCGTTGACCGATTAAAAAGCAGCTTCTCGTCAGTCCTTCCCATCACCACCGCCGTTCTGTCACCCACTAATCACCAACAACGTCAATCCCCACCTGCTATTGTCTCCACTTTTGGCTACACTTTTGGTGCACTTTTTCTGCACGCCATGCAAGCTTGAGCTTAGTCGAGGCTTCTCTGTGCAACCATCAAGAGCCTGATAAGAAGGTCTTTGGACCCGCCTTTGGACGTGCGAAAACACGTGATCTCAACCGAAATCACACAAACACGAAAAGGACACGTGCCGACTTCTTTAGCCCTCTCCAAACCTCCAGACACCCTCCAGACACTGACATAAACTACAAGTACAGATACACAGCCTTCAACTCTATCAACAATAAACCTCTGTCTCCCCCTCGAAGGATGGGGTACAAAACCGTCAGGGATCCGATGTCGTCGCTCAAACACCTTCTCCAACCTCAATGTCGCTCCCGGTGTCTCGATCCATCATTCTGGAGCCGCCCAATGCGTCGCAGACGCTGAAGATCGCCATCCGACTCAAGGCGATCGTGGACGCTGCGGTGCCCGTTGCAATCGAACAAAAGTACGTGGACGCGGCAGACTCGCCCATCGTCACCAATGCCCTGGTGCGCAAGTGCTTCGAGGCCTGTGGAGGCACCACAGACCAGTCGAAACGCAAGTTCCGCGGCTGTGTGGTCTTTTGCCTGCTGACCGTCACCCGATGGTTCAATGATCTGGCCGACGACGAACTGTACGACTCGACCCTTTACGGCCAGAGAGCCGAATGTGCCCAGCGACTGGCGGTCAAGGTGATCGACGGATGCACCGACGAACGGTACCTGTTTCTGGTCATGCTGGCCAAACGATACACCATGAACCTCAACGGAATCGTGTCGACGCCCTTCAACGCGCTGGAATTGGCCATTGACCAGCACTCGACCATTGTCATCTCGTGCGGAGGCTTCCAGAGATGCATCAAGTGGATGTGGAGAGGCTGGATCATCCAGAGCGGCGAAAACCCCAACGAATACATTCTGTACAACCACACGGACTGCGCCAAGTTCTGGACCCACTTCAACCCCGAACGAGTCAAGACCCCGGCGTACCAGAACCTGCTGCAGCTCATTGTGTCGCTTCTCTACGTGCTGGCATACACGTGGGCTCTCAATGACGGGGGAGAACGACCGCTGCGACGATGGAGACCCGGAGAGGTGGTGTTTTACACCATGACGCTGTCGTTCATTCTCGACGAGGCCACCAAGCTGTTCCACGTCGGAATGCGCTACCTGTCGTTCTGGAACGTGTTCAACAACTCGCTGTACTTCATAGTGACCGTGTCGTTCCTGATCAAGATCTTTGGAAACAAACAGGAGCCCATGATGCTGGTGAACCAGCTGCTGTCGCGGTCGCTATCACGTGATATCGACGTGATCCCCTTTGTCTCCAACGGCAGAACGTCCTACCGACTGCTGGCGTGCTGTGCGCCGTTTGTCTGGTCTCGACTGCTGCTTTTCCTCGACACCAAACGGTTCTTTGGAATCATGCTGGTGGTGCTGGAGGAGCTGATGAAGGAGTCCATCGTCTTCTTTGTGCTCTTGGCCATTGTTCTGGCCGGATTTCTGCAGGCTTTCCTGGGTCTGGATCTTTCGGACGGACGGGCAGACTCCATCGACATGGTGGTCAACGTTCTCATCCAGACCGTGCTGGCTTCTCCCGCCTTTGACGCGTTTGAGAACTTTGCGCCCCCATACGCCGTGGTTCTCTACTACATTTGCACCTTTGTCATTTCCACCATTCTGCTCAACATTCTGATTGCGCTCTTCAACACGGCGTACCAGCATGTTTGCGATAATGGAAGCGACGAGTTCCTGGCGCTGACTGCCAAGAAGACGCTGTGGTTCATTCGGGCTCCCGACGAGAACGTCTTTGTGCCTCCTCTGAACATCATCGAGGTCATTGTCACGCCTCTGTCCGTGGTTCTGTCTCGAGACTCGTACCAGTCTCTGTGCGACTACATCATGTACGTCATTTACTTCCCTGTGCTCATCGGAATCGGCATCCACGAGTCCAAGCTGGCCCGTCGAGTGGCCTACAACCGTCTTCGTCATGCTCCTGATGACGCCAACGAAGATGATTGCCAGTGGGATCTTACCGACGGATACGAGGATGGCGACGAGGATGCCATTGCTACGCGAGCCCAGGTGGTGGACGAGCTGGCTGACACTCCCGACTTCAAGATTGAGGGGTACGCTTCCGAGAAGGAGTGGCTCACTTCGCTCAAGGTGCTCAATCCCTACCAGGTTGAGACGGAGCAGGTTGGAGTTCGGTGGGAGCTCAAGCCTCTGCTTAACAAGATTGAGACTCTTACGCAGCTGGTTGAGAAGCTGGCCAGCAAGGTTGACGAGCAGGACGCTTTGCTCAAGAAGTAATGTAAGCACACTTGTATAGCCTTTGACTCTCATCTAATCCACAAGCTTGCTATGCGTGACAGTATAACGGCGATAGAATTTAATGCAAGGTGGCCCGTGCGCTGCGTCTTTCTTCGCTGTGTAGAACCGCGGCTTGTAGTGTTTTCCAGGAGATGACTGGAGGTTTGGCTTCAATGTCCGATGTGGGGAGGTGAAGATCATGCTGGTGGTTGAGCAGTTGTGTTCGTGCAGTCTGTCTCTGTTCGTATCACTGTGCAAACATCCATTGCTACAAGTACTGATAAAGTCCATCTCGGTTGTCACTCCCGAAACGTAGACCACGAGAGGGGTTGTAGAGTTTGCACTGGTAGAGATGGAGACACGTTTTGGACTGAGAGAGTAAGGACAGGAAGTCTTTGTGATTGTACCAGACATTTCAGTTGTGTACTACACTCTTACTTACAGCACTTGTAGATACACTGTGTACAGTAGATCTTCTTGAGAGCACAACGACAAGATAGACAGAAGCTGCGCTTGCCCTTTTACACTTGCTCTCTCTGTTTGTCTGCACTTTTCTGCGCTTTTCTGCGCTCGGCTACAAGTGCCGAAGCGATTGCGACACGCTATTTGTATGATCCCACAAGCACATCTATAGTTGTTTTGATACGGCCATACCAAGACATAATTATTTCTGTCAAGTCTATTAAGCGAGAGTCTGTCTTTCTTGGAGATGAGGAGTCGGGCCGATAACCTACCGCACGTTTTCATTCCACGAAAAGTGGTGATGTCCGTTAGATACATTTGATAGTGTACTTGTAGAACTACCAGTGGATGCTCAGCGTATAGAAGAGCAACTATCATAAGTTGCGTTCGATCTCTCGACTCTCCAGCTAGAGTATAATAATAGCAAACTACCAGATTGAGAAGGGTACAGCACCCATAGACGGCACTATACCACCGGTGTTAGGTTCCGCAAATGAAATTGTATGTGGTTTAGCATCACAGTTGGCAGCCCTACCTCCGGCTTTGTTCAATTGTTGCTGTGTAGTCGGGCTGATGACGACCACGCACCGCATCTGACTGGTCGGGTGCACCTCCGCATCGCACCGCACCGCATCACGCCTCCTACGCTGCAGCCACCGCCCTCACTGCGCCTTGCACCTCCGCATCCGACGGAAGGTGCACGCCACGGGCTACTCACGGAGATCTTGCATATATATGCACGTAGAAGAAAAAAATGGACTCATTCGGACAATGAACAGAGACCTGGTTTGGGCGTTTGGATGTCTGGGCATGTCTGGCTCCAGTCCCTCCGACGTTCACGGCTCAACCTGACGTCAACATACTCCTGCAATGGGCTACAATAAACGAGACAAGGAGAAGCTTATTGTAGAGAAAAGGAGCGGAACCAGCTTCTTCAGCAGGAGAGAATTTCGAGACAACCAGACAGCTTCAATAGTGGAGTCCAAGCTCCGACTTTTGGGTCCACTTAGGGCTCCGCGGCAAGGCAGATCCCCTAGCGCGCCATTAGCAGATTTAATCTAGCATCTCTGATGGCGCTAGTGCGAAGTTATTTGAGCATCGAAACGCAAGATGTACATAGACAACACTGTGCAACAAATGGGCTGTCCGCTGCCCAAAACCGTCTTTGGGCTCTCTCGGATATCCGCATTTCCCCGGGCTCGGCTAACGGGCTTCGAGTCGGAGCCAATCCTTTGAGATCTGCACATGAAAGGCTCTGTGTGTGTGTGTGTGTGTGAGTGTGTGAGTGAGTGTGTCTCTCTCTCTGTCTGTCGCTCACTTTGCTTGTTGCTAAAAAAGCTACAGTGGGTAGAGCCCAGCTGAAGTGTGCTTGTATACCTGTTCTATAGTGGTCTGAGGAGAGCAAGTGGAAAACGGTGTTTAGAAGGTACTTGAGAGGGTGGCACGGTACTGTTCTGATAGTCATCAGACAGTAGACATCACCAGACCGTGACAAATCACCAGACACCACACACCTCCGCCATATCCGCACACCCACGCGCCACCCCACGACCAAGACGCCACATCACGTGAACGGTCAGAGGCCGGGCTTTTGTTTGGATTCGGCCTCGCTTTTGTTTGGATTGGGCCAATCTGCGTCTCTTAGAGTTGGCGAAGCAGAGCTCTTCGACACTGGATATTAAACCCTATGCGACTTATCGGCCCTAAACTCAGCTTCACACCGACCATCATTAGTCTGTACAGAGAAAGCATTACGAGTGGGGGTGAGTTTATTCCTTGTCGATCTTCAGCCGCTGGTTCAGGTGGGGGGTTTGGAGTGCAGTCTCTGCGTCTCAGTCATGATTACCCAAAAAAATACACAAAAAAAACATGCACGCAAAAGCTCGTATCTGACAGTTGCCAAACGACAAGGCAGAGACCCAATGCCAAACTAGCTATTTTAGGCTGCTCTACCGCCACTAAAAGCTGGTGGGGAGAAGCCTAAACCCCCATTGTCGGTTAACGGCCCGAAATCAGCCAAGTTGGATGTTTGGCGTGTAGATTTGCTCTGGAATTGTGCAGCGATCAGGTGGGAGATGGGCAAATTTGCGCCAGTCACGTGATAAAAGAGGTCGGGCGGGTAATATAAGGACACTCACGGTCCCTTATTCGACGTCCAGTACCACCATCATCCTGATATCGTCAGATAATATTTCCACAGCGTTGACGAAGTGTTTCTCGACAAGTCCAATTAAGGTACGCCTGTGCCTCTAAAACGCACGGTCCGGTGCTAAGCGAAAAGCTTGTGCAGAGTGATTAGGAGACCACCACACAACCTGGGCATGCAGGGGAGGTGGGGATTGAACATTGGAGCCAACCCGTGGGTATGTACCTGTGAGAATCTTCCGCGCACTCGTATCACACGCTCCATGTTTGATAGCAATAGGTGACGCACATCGAGATGCATACGCGGCATTAGGCGAAGTGCATGTGAGAACAATGTTGCAGGGTCTCCGAGAGTGGTCGGAACCGACACTACGAAACCCCGCGGAGAAAAGAGCTGTTGTCACCTGTGAAACCGGAGGTTCAAACGCCGCGCTGCAAAAAGCTGTCAGGTCGCAATCAAGTGTCACAGACGCAGTACTGCACCGAGCTGTCAAAAACTGAGGTCAACGCAAAACACGACGCAAAGCTGAGGTCAACTTTGTCTTTTGCCCACGACGTGATTTACCAGACACTCGTCCAACTAGGGCTTTGCCGCGTATCCGGAAATTACAAGTTCGAGAGCCATTGTGCCGTGGCTCTATTACCACATTTATCCACCGCCAAGGCTGCGTTTGGGTTTGCAAACGAGCGGTGTAGCGCACCCCCAAACTCGTCGCTCTCTCGTATAAACTTGGGCTTCGCGCGATCTGGAATGCAATCATGTACATTGGTGATCGGAGACTGTCATCGGTGATCGGAGGAGGTAGAAGAGGGTGGGAAAGGGTGGTTTTTTTATAAGCGAACCCCCCACCTGACGTAAGACACTCTGACAGCTGTTTGTAAGACTTCTTGGCCACTTTCTCTCAACAGACAGGCCCACAGCGAACATCTCCATCAGGGTTAGCTGCCCGAAACTCTATCATTTTATCTTTTGGGCCACGATCTCTGGGTATACACCTCGCTGCTAGAGTTTGGGCGACTTGCGTCTTTGCTTTTCATTTTCCAGCTCTGTACACGGAATCCTGGAGACTGCTTGCTTTTGCCCTATGGATACTCATCATCTGATGTTTTTCAGAGAGACCGAGGAGAACGGAGAAGTTTCGTAAGAGTTCGCAAAAGGGTGCGCAAGAGCTGTTTCATGTCGAATATCGTGTTTGTATTTTTATTCATTCCGTTTAAAGGCGTCTTCTTTCACATCACACCTCTCCAACTAGGGTACGGGGAAAACTCGCCAGCAAGCCGCGAGCCGAAAATAAGGCAAAGACAAGAGTAAAACAGAGTAAAACACAAAGGCAAAGGAAGCTTCGGGTTAGATACAGGGTTGACATCCCTCCGGTTAGAATTAGCCCTTTTTCCCTTGTATTCTATACGCCTTTGCATGTGTCGTGCATACCTTCCTGTCGATCGATAGAAGGACTGGCCCTGGAGTTTTAAGTACGGCTCTGTCCGGGAAAACCCTGGAAACCTGTCAACACCCTTTCTGGCGTTGGATGTCGACGTTCTTTTCAACTCTTCACCCTCCGACCTTTTCATCCCGTTCGATTCGACGCTTGTGAAGCCCCGCGACCATTGATACACGACTTGCTTCACGACTTTTGCTTCACAACCTTCACCAGCATCAGATAACGAACGCGACCACTTCAACTTCGACAACTACAACGTCGACTTTCGACTCCTTCCTCGCCACCAAGTGTTGATAGACAACTTGTTCCATTTATTTGTGCTTGTTTCTTTAACCCCCCTAGCACCTAATACTATCATTGTCTCGAACCGCAAAGCCCACACACGTCTCTGTTTCTTGTCTCTTGTTTCTTTCATCTTCCTGCTTGTTACCCAGTTGATTTGTCTGCCATACGTGAGTACACCACCTACCCTGCCCCTCAACGCCTGTCTCTATCCGAAAAAGAGCCAAGGTCGCAGATCTCATGATGATGAAGTTTTCCATTTCTTTTGTTTCCTGCCCCATTTTCTTCGTGGCCTCTCAGAGTGACAATCTGAAGCCACCGATCCTTTATTGTTCCTGTCATCCCATCATACCTCCAAAGTCCGTGATTACCCCCCTCCAGACCATACCCAAGATCCATTACAGTACAGTACTTGACAGTACCTGACAGCCCTTTGATAGGGACATCCAGTAGTAGCCTTACCTCGATACCACAACACACCCTCCAGCAGCCCCTCCCCCCTCTAACCGTTCTTTCTTTGCCCGAAGTCCGCCGGGCTCCAAAATGCCGACTAAACAAAAGTTATGGAAACCCTCTCATCAACAGATCTGTGACTTTGACTCCTCGATGAAACGATGATAGTGCCCCTCTCTCCCCCCTTATGTTTTTTTCCCTAGCTCACCAACAGCCATGAACCCTCACATCCACGATCCCACGGATCACATGCGGATGGAAGACAGTCGCCATCTCGATCCGCACCAGCAGCAACATCAGCATCAGCATCAGCAACAACATCAGCATCAGCAACATCAGCAACAACATCAGCATCAGCAACACCAGCAACATCAGCAACAACACCCTGATTGGAGAGTGAGTATTTTGTTGGAGTTTCGTTGACGTATTCCGTTGACGTTTCGTCATATTTCGTGGACGTTTCATCTAAAACCGTCGCCATTTCGTCGCCATATTCGTTGACATTTCGTTCACATTTCGTCGACATTTCGTTAACATTTCGTCGACGTTTTGTTGACGATTCGTTAGCTTTGTTCCGCACCCCTCCGCATCCAGCCTGCGTCATGTTGCATTTGCCCCAAACCCTAAACGGCCGAGTTTGCGCTCTTGTTTGTGCCGCCAATCTTAACGCTGGTGACAGCTGTCAAAGATGCATGAGTGTAGCAGGCTAGTGGCCGGATGTCGGACCACCCCCAGAAGCTGTCAAATCCCGAAAGCCACCCCAGACGTGTCAAACCCCGCTCCTCCGGTTGGTGACACTTGTGCTCGCGACCAAGGTTCGCCGGTTAGAGTCTCGCGCTGGCTCATCTGCCGCAGAACGCCCAGAGACTCTAATCGCAGCGGAAAAGCTTTGTCACGTTCGTGTGGGGACATGGGCGGAGGATGCAACGCTGCCTTAGATTGGAGTCCGGGGCCAATCATCCCCCGAGTCTTCTATGCGCCTTCCACGGCTCTAAATCGGGGTCTTGGTGACGACAATCTTTTTGAGTGTTTGTCCGTGACATTGCTTGTCTTGCTTGTCTTGCTCGAGGTTTGTCTCGAGGTTTGTCTCGTCTCGTCGCAATTACGGAGTCCGAGCCGAGTACAAGTGCAAGTCTCCACACCGCACGACAGTACAGACGTACAGCAGCAAAAAAAAAAAAAGAGGGCGGGCGCGAGAACGTGAGCAAAAAAAATACTAGCACGTCCAACCTCCAACCAGACATCACCACTAACACATCCAGCTTCCGAGCCTCAAAGGTCATCCCGGCTACCCCGTCATGCCTCACTCGGCGTCGCCCAACATGGCCCACGTGCACATGAGTCATTCTCAGCCAGTTCAGCAGCCAACACCGCATCATTCACAGCATCAAGCGCCGCCACAACATCCAGCACAACTGCCACCGCACCAGCAACCGCACCAGCAACCGCACCAGTCGCCACATCTTCCACAGACTGCTCCCCATGCCATGACTCAGCAGTCGTCACAGCAAGGACGAATGCAACAGGGTCCTCCGCAACAGGGACCTCCGTCAGGTCCTCCTCCCGGTCCTCCGCAACAGCAGGCCCCGCCTCCCCCCGGTCCTTCCCCAGCAACCCCCTCAGTGTCGTCCTTCTACCAGGCGTACACCGGAGGACCGCCCCATTCCGGAGGGCTCTACGAGATGCACAAACGACCGTACCGCAAACGGCGCAAGGACCCGTCGTGCGACGCGTGCCGCGAACGCAAGGTCAAGTGCGACTCGGTGGACTTTTCGTCGTGCTCGGAGTGCGTCACCCGCCAGATCAAGTGCCAGTTCTCCAAGTCCAGCATCAAGCGCATCTCGTCCATCAAGCAGATCAAGGGCCTGGAGGGCTCCATGCGCCAGATGCGCGACCAGCTGCTCGAGTTCCGCGCCCTGGCCGACCATCTCAAGCTCGACCTGCCCTCCAACCTGCGCCAGGTCGGAGCCCTCGATCTGCCCATGCTGTTTGAGGACGACGGAGACGACTCGCCACGATCGCCTCCCTCGGGAAGCGAAAACATCAAGGACACAGAGTCGCCCCGAGTGTCGTCGCCCTCGCATACTCCGCCCTGCAACTACGACTTCCGAGTCAACCCCAGCGACAACATGACGTACGCCACCACGGCACCCACCACCACCCGTGGCGAAATCAAAATGCCCAGCTACAACCCCACCACGACCCAGACCAAGACCAACGCCGAGGCCATTGGGCCCGTGGGACTGCCCGACGTGCAGAACACGCTGGAAAAGTACGGCTTCGACAAGCCCAGCTACTACCCCTGGAAATGGCGGTCGCGAAAGACGGTGGGCGATCTCATGGCCGAGGGAAACATGCCCGAGCTGCCCAAGTGGGAAATCACCCAGCTGTGGATGCAGGTGTTCCACGAAATGTACCAGCACTGGGTGCCCGTGGTGGTGTGGCCCGACTTTGTCGAGCGGGTCTGCATTCTGTACGGACGCATCCACAAGGCCCCCGCGGAGCGAGAGCTGGCCAAAAAGGCGCTCCCGGTGTCGTGGCTCGGCATCTTCTTCAGCGTGCTGTGTCTGGGAGCCCGAGACAACATGGTCAAGGGCTACTCCATCCAGAAGACGGGCTTTGCATACCTGGAAAACGCCAAGCAGTGCATGAACAGCACCTACGACGACGGCTCGGTCGAGTGCATCCAGATCTGCGTCATGCTCTCCTTCTTCCACCACGAGCGAGGCCACGTGTCTGTGTCTCGAGTGTGGATCCGACACGGCGCCGAGCTGTGTGAGGAGTTTGGTCTGCTGCGTCTGCAGTCCGAATCCGACTCCGAGATCGATCCCGTCATTCGCCACGCCAAGTCTCTCATGATCTGGACCCTGTATGCCGTCGATCGACTGCATTCGCTGTACACAGGCCGATCCCTGGCCGTGACGGATCTGGAAAGCAGCTCGCTTCACCATCCCTCGCCGTTTCTGCTGCGAGGAGACTACTCCACGCTTCGACGGCTCGAAAAACAAGGCCCCATGTCCACGGAGCAGCAGATCAGCCACCTGGTGAACGATCTGCCCATCACCAAGTCCGACTCTTCGTCGGACGAGTCGCTGGTGGACTCCGAGGATCTCCCCACCACGCTGGACACACGCGACAGCACCGCCCACTCCAAGGGCCAGAACAACTCCACGGCCCTCTACTGGCTGGAGTTCACGCAGATGTTCAACGCCTCGGCACACATGTTCCGGTTCTCGTCGGTGGTGGGAGCGGCCATGCAGGCCTCCAATGTGCTTGCCCCTGCCTCCCTGGACCTCCTGGAGAAACAGGCTGCTGCCATTGATAGAATGTGGCCGCAGAAGGGCCAGATGGACGAGACGGGGCCGCTCAACCACGTCTACGTTCCTCCCGTCTTCTACCACGAGTACCTGAAGATGTTTTTCAGACGGCACAACCTGACCCCCCACGCTCCTCCCCATCTTCGTCAAAGAGCCGTCACGGACTGCCAGAGCACCTCCCAGCAGATCTACCGCTACCTTCGTCGAATCATCTCGCACCTGACGCCCTCCGAGCTCGCAGCTCCCGCTGTGTTTGCCGACGACGCGTCTGGAGTGCCCATGGGCACCCGGAACTGGCGAGAAAAGGCCATGGTGGTCAACTTTGGCCACTTGCACGTCGTCATCGCGTACGCCGTAGCCTACCTGGTGTCTTCGGGCCACCATCTTCGAGCTATCATCATGCTGGAGTTTGTCAAGAACCTGTGCAACTACCAGAGCGATCGGGCCGTGTGTGGCATGCGGCTGTTGGGCTTTGTGCGCCACTGGAGCCGACGACTAGCCGCCGTGGGAGAAAAGGCCATTTTCCAGGACGAAGAAGCCCTGGCTCTGCTGTCTCTGGACATGCAGTCCGCCTACAAGTCCGCGTGGGTGTGGGACATGAAGGAGGAGCGAAAGAGCTTCATGGAGTCGCAGCTGGACATTTCCGACATGAAGCCTCTCAAGCGTCACAAGGGCTTCCACAGCGCCAAGGACAAGGTGGCGGTGGGCAACAAACCCGCTGCTGCCACGGCGGCCGAGGCTCTCATCACTCCCCCGGACTCCAAGAGCCCCCCTGCCTCTCCCCCAGCTCCCTCGCACTCGGTCGAGTCCCCCTGGAGTGACTGGGATCTTCTTCGGCAGGAGATTTTGGCTCTGGGCACTTTGTCCAAGTCCAAGGATACCGACGACGATCAGGATCTGCTGCTGAAGATGATCCCCGAGATGGCTTCTCGGCTCAAGAAGCGGCCTTCCTCGGAAACCTCCGACTCCAGCAAGAAGCCCAAGGCTGAGGACCGACGTATGTCGATTTCCAGCATCATTTAATATTATTTATTTGCATTTTTGACCGTTGTGCTGTAGCTACTTGTATGTACTTTTAGTAGTGTAAAGGCTTATGTAAGCCAATTGTTCTTATTATACAGTGCTGTAGCTAATTTGGTATCGGTAACTACAAACAAGCCCTTGTTGCTTATATAATACTGTACATGGATTTTCCGTTGTTCTGCAAACAAGTGTTTGACGCTCAAGTAAGTAGTCATCGTATCATGTCTCATTATCATTATATCCGTGTCTACGGGTCTACTCCTTGACAGGAACCACGCCCTTGAAAAAGGCAAACTTGACTGCAAGAGAGAAGCCAACGTGCAGCAGTAGCACCAGCACCAGCACCCGCAAGTGCAGGTGGGGCGAGTTCTGTTTCACGGGGAAGTACAGCGCCTTGAGCAGAAACCAGCCCGACGACAGAAAGCCAACGGTGGTCAGCACCCAGCCCACGAGGTTGATCCAGAAACCCACGGGCAGCCACACGGGCAGAATGATGTTACCAGCGCAAATGAGAATCCACACGCACTGCGAGTAGCCGTAGACGGCAATGAGGTTGACGAGCTTCGACAGGTGGGGTGAGGTGGCGCCAATGTCCCAGTAATTGAGCAGCAGAAACAGTGCTCCGGGGACCAGAAACGTGTATGAGTACGTGAGAGCGGCGTTGGCGGTGATGAGCCCAAACTCGTACGAGAACTTCTCGCCACTGCTGTTTTTGATCAGACCCACCAGAGTGTTTGCGAAAAAAAGCGAGAAGATGAGCGTCGAGGCGATCCAGAAGGGCCCGTAGAGATCCGCGGGCTGGTCCAAAAAGTAGGTCGAGCTCTGGCCGCCTCCAGACAGCGGGTTGACGGCCTGGACGATCTTCTCGCCCACCTCCTGGGCGTCCACATCAAAGTACTGTTCGTAGAACGACAGGTTCCAGAATTTGCCCGGGCTGGTTCGTGGCGCCCGCTGATTAGCCGTGGAGGCCGAAGCCGAGGCTGATGACGACGTCGACTGTGTATTTGTGTTTGCGCCTGCCATGGAGCCCGTGACATTGTCCACGTTACTGGCCGGAGCTGCTGCTGGGGTCGGAGGGTCGTATCTCGGCGGCTCTTCGTCCGCCAGAATATCGTCGCCTAGATCGTCTCCCCAGGCGGCCGTAGTATCGGCATCGTCGTCAATTGGGTTGTATTTTGACATGACGGTGTGGATGCGGTGATGAGTTGGCACAGCAGTGTGAAGCGAGACGGCAGACGTATGCAGTGCAAATAGACTCTGGGTGCAGAACTGCGATAATTACAGGCGAGGTGATAGCCACAAGTGGTGAATTGTACAAGTAGAGGCGGGGGGAACAAGTGCTTTATATATTCACAGTACGTTACATTGGGTGTGTGGTGAAATTGCAGTAACCGTCTTGATAGTGTAGCTGAGTGTGCTGACAAATAATCTTTACTAGTCTTCATACAATTATGCCGTGTTTGAGAATGTCTTAGCAACTGTGCCTAAGTGAACATTCCAAACACTCAATGGTAATTTTGCGGCTACCGAAAGTGTACCAAATGCACCACAAGAATCACCAGAGTCTGATGATTCCACTCATATAAAAATCTCACTTTAGCCCCATACAAAAACGCTCACCAGCTCGATTTCTGCACCGCTTCTTCTTTCTAACTGAAATACTTAATTTCTCAACTAACCTCAACTAAGATACACCACTCGCTCCACACCACGTCCACACCACGTCTACACCACATAAAAAATCACATAGAGACACCAGAACGATCTCACTCGTACTGATCACCGAAAGTCCTCTTTTCTACCCTTCTCAACGCTTCTCCACCCTGTCTTGACCTCATATCACTACACCTTCCCCCAGACCAGTTAACCTTCACAGCACACGTAAAGTGAACACGCATCACGCATCACACTATTTCCAGAACACATCACGCAGGTCTCTCTAACACGACACCCTCAGACCCCCCCCACAATGCACACCTCGATCCAGCGAATTCAGCAAACGTTCAGCCAGGCGTCGACCGTGCTGTCCATCATCGCAGCCATTGTCTTTGTGGTCTCTTACGTGCAGCTGGTGCTTGCTAACGTGTGGGCTCTACCGGAAGCCAACTTCAACCTCCGAGGATCCAAGGCTGCCCGACGGTTCTCGCGACAGTACGGAGCCAGCGACCCCAAGAAGGGCAAGGAGAACGTGGCGCTCAAGTTCGATCTGGACGCAGACCTGTCGCCTCTGTTCAACTGGAACACCAAGCTAGTGTTTGCGTACCTGACGGCCTCCTACGACGGCAAGCGAGACGACATTGTCAACGAAATCACCATCTGGGACCAGATCATCACCGACAAGGACGACTCGCACATCCGGCTCAAGGGCGCCAACTCCAAGTACTCGCTGTACGACGTGGAGGAGTCGTTCCGAAACAGAAACGCCACCGTCAAGCTGCACTGGAACATCCAGCCCCATGTTGGAGCCAAGATCTACGGCTCTCTGGACGCCTCCAAGGGCTCCATCAAGTTCCCCCAGTTGGTTTAAGGAGGTTGGTGTTGATTTGAAAAGGGGAGACAAGGGGGAGAATTAAAAGTGTGAAGTAATAGATTTTTTATATGCCTAGAGGGGTGGACGTAGCTGTTTAATTGCAGATGTTCAACTGTAGCTGTTATTCGACTAGCTGTCGTTCAACTGTATACTCACACTCATCCTACCAAATGATCGCTATTACTATGTACATGATCCTCCCATACTCCCCTCCTACCTCATATCCTTCATGGAATAAGGCAGTCTCCATCGTCTCGACTTGAATGCGTGTCGAATGTCCTTCAACCTGTCCGAGTGGCCACTCTTGTCCAACACCTTGGCGTAAATGTCCAGAGCATCGCCCATGATCTGGACATGCTTGCTGGACGTCTTGGTGGGCCGGAATCCCCGCACCTGGTGGTTTCGAGCGTTTCGCATATCAGCAATGTCAAACAATCGCTGCCAACACGACTCGGCCACCGCAAAGTCCACATTGGGCTTGAGCGACTCCAGCTCCAACACCCACATGAGAACCCTCATACTCTCCGATCCTCCGTGCTTTTCCGTGTATGCTGCCAGAAAAGAAGCCATCATCTCAAGGGCCTGCTCCTTGTCAAGAGAATCGGCATCCTCAATGTACCAGAAGCCCTCTCTGACAAACGGCGAGATGACTCCGGGACTGAGCAGATCCGAAGTGGCCACAATGTCACGTGCAGCCGCCTCCATCACCACCAGAGCCGTCTTGCGTTGCTCGGGATTCTTCATGTCATACTGCATCTTGATGTTGGTAAGCATGTTTCGAGTGATGGCTCCCGAAGCGAGAATGCCTCGGTCCGTCATTCGCTGATACAGCTCTGTGGACTTTTCGGGCTCGCCGGCGTTAGTGTAGTGGCTCATGAGGTACTGGTAGTGGTAGTGGGCCAGCTCGATCTTGGGAGATGCCTTTTCCAGATCCAGCAACAACTGTTCGGCCTTGCCAATCTGGCCCTGGGCAACAGTGCTCTGCATGATGGACCCGTAGATCTCGGTGGTGTAATACAGATCTCGAGTTCGTTGCAGCTTGGTGAGGAAGTACGAAAACTCCTTGTATTTCCTGTGGTAGACCAGACCCGTCAGCAATGCAGCGTAGGAGTTGATATCGACCTTGACTCCAATATGGTTGAACACGGTCACGGCCTCGGACCAGCCTCCCAGTCGCATCAGGGCCCGAATGATCGCATTGGCAACACCAACGTCCTGAGTGACTCCTTCAGTCTCCTTGACAAACTGCATCAGACGGACGAGATGGCCACGGGAGTACGCTCCAACGCACGCCTGGATGGCGTTGATCAGCATCAGAGGCGTGAGATCCTCGACGGGGGTGCTTTCGATGATCTTGATCGACTCCCGAGGCTCACAGGTGTGATCGTAAACCTGCAGAAGTAGATGATTCAGCAAAGGGTCCACGGGTTTCTCGATGGAACCGTCGTCGCCGTCGTGCTTCTTCTTGCTGAGCTTTCGTCCGTATCGTGACGAGTGTTCCAAACTCTCTTCGTATCCCCGGGTGTAGACTTCAGCAGCATTGGGGTAGTCTCCAGCAGCCATGCACATGACCATTTTGAGAGGCAGCAGATCTGCAGTCTTCTGATCCACATAGTCCAACAAAGCGGGGCCTCCTCCAGCTTCGCGAACCCGTGATAGCACGGCTGCTAGCGACTTTGTGTCTGTGTTGCTTTCCAACGATGCATACTTGGCTGTGAGAAGATCACAGAACCGGTCCCATTTTCCAAGAGCGGCGTAAATGACAGCAGCATGGTCCACGTACTCGTCTCGACACAAAAGCGTCGTTTGGGTGGGATCATTGTACAGCTTGAGAGCAGTATCGTACTGTCCGGTTTCTGTCAAAGCCACAAGCACCCGTCCAAAGGTGGTGATTGACATTTCCGATGCATCGTCAATCGCCTTGTTGAGCTCGCAAATGACCTTGGGTTTCTCTGCAAACAGCTCAATCAGCGAGAACGCGAGTCCCTTGAAAGGTGACTGTTTGACAATCGAGGCGAGCACCTCTCCTCGGGTGGTCTGGACACAATAGGCCAGAGTCTGCTCGGCAACAACGGTGTTTGAGGCCGTGGGAGTCAGTTGCGTGAGATCACAGGTATGAAGCAGCTTCTGCATGGCCACACACCAAGTGTAGAGAGACAGCTTGGTGGCGAGGTGCTGATGGCCCTCCTGAACAATGAGTCTTCGGGCGTTTTTGACCTGTTCCATGGCCGTGTTGACGGTATCGCCCACGTTGATTGTCTGGGCGAAAAAAATGAGAAACATTAGCATGTTCTGGTCCTTGAGACACAGCTCCATCATGGTGTTGTGGTCAAACTGCCGCAGGTTGGACGTTCCTCCCTTAGCCAGCGCCTTCTTGTAGGCTCGCGTGGCTGTCGTAAAATCTCCGGTCTCCTTGCACCGTTCGTAGACTTCTTTTCGGTTCTTTTGCACCGTCATGCTCTTTAGTTTGTCGTTAGCCGGGTCGGAATGGTAAGGAGAAGCCTTGACACCCTTGCTGTTGACAAAAGCCAGTCGTTTGTCACTGCCATTCTCAAACCCCCGCCACATGTCTAGTTGAGAGCCCGGGGTCTTGGGCAACAGCTCGTCGCCGCTCATCTGACCTTCACTGTGCGCGTACTGACCACCCTCAAGGTCCTCAGCTTTTTCCAGCTGGTACCGATCAGAGTAGCTGGACACTGCTGGAGGGTTGCTCGAGCTGGTCACACAGCGCGCAGCGAATCTAGACGCAAACTGCGGGCGAGGCACCCCACGACACGTCCTCTGTAACATCCTTGTCGTGTGTTTCTGTGTCTCGGTGTACTTGAGCGTACTGTACCTGAAAATGTGTAGTGTGATGGGAGAGATGCTGAGATGCTGTGATTTGAGATCTAAGTTCGTGGGCTGACTGGTCTGGGTGTGCTTGTACTTGTATCTGATTTGTGCGAAAGTGCGAAACAGATTTGATTCGTACGAGGGAATTGGTTGATTTGGTTTGTGTCAGTTTTTGTTTCAAGCACTTGAGAGCTGAAGAAAGACACTGATTGGGTTGCTCACTTGTCTTGTCTTTGATTTAGCTAAGATTATTTGCTCCTATATGTGGCTGGTGCAATGTGGCTAGTGTGTTTGGGGAGAGATGGGATGGGGTTCAGAGGTG
Source organism: Yarrowia divulgata (assembly GCA_900519045.1). Lineage (NCBI taxonomy): Eukaryota > Fungi > Ascomycota > Dipodascomycetes > Dipodascales > Yarrowia > Yarrowia divulgata. Next base: position 4,147,946 of record ULGQ01000001.1, on the reverse strand, counting down.
GTGTTACAAGGATCCAAAGTGAACAGATTTTTGTCTATCAATTTTTTATGGTACAACTAATACACTGACTAAGCAACTTTTCATTTATGACCAAAAACGACCCAGTTACAAGCCCCCTCCACTCCCTCCTAGTACTCGCACCGCCTCAAATTTTTAGCCTCTGCTCTAGGGGTTACCCGGAGCTTGAAATATGCATGTTCATGTGTGCCTCCAAAATTATTTCTTAGCTGACACAAGAGATATTCTCAGACACACAAAATCCACAAAATCCACAAAACACACCATGGCATATGAAAAGAAGAACCAGCACCAGCGGCAGGGAAACTCGTTCTACGGCGGACGGCCCCGCCACACCCAGAACCGACACAAGGCCAAGCTGGACGAGATCAAAAAGTCGCTGACCCATCGATCCAACCTCAAGCGAAACTACTTCAAGATGCTCAAGAAGGAGGGTCTCAGTATACCCGAGCTAGAGACCAAGTTTAGCGAGGACAAGCCCGAGAAGAAGGCCAAGCCCGAGAAGAAGGCCAAGAAGGAGGTGAAGGAGAAGAAGGAGAAGGCTGACGATGACGAGGGCTCAGAAGAGGGCTCTGACGAAGAGGGTTCTGACGAAGAGGAACAGGGAGGGTTTTTTGAGGAAGAGGCCTCTGGATCTGAGGCTGAGGCTGAGGTTGAGGATCTGGAAGAGGCTGGGGATATGGAGGAGGGTTCTGACGATGATGAAGAAGAAAAGGAGGACAAATCGGCCAAGCGACGAAAACCTCTACCTGACCAGCAGCCTCCTACCAAGGAGCAACTGCGAGAAATGCATGAGAGCCAGAAGCCTCGAAAACCCATGAACTTCAAGGAGCGAGCTGCGTTGGCCAAGGAGCGAAAACAAAAGGCCCGAGAGGAACGGGAGGCCCAGATCCAGAAGAACAAGGAGGACCGGGAACGAAAGCTCAAGAAGCGAGCCAAACTGACCAAACAGATGACCAAGACCACCCGTACCGGCCAGCCTCTCATGACTCCTCGAATCAACAAAATCCTCGACCAGCTCAAGCAGTAGTTGGTGGTACTAATAGCATTGAATAGATATTTATGGATACAAAAAGTGATGAATGCATTGAATTATGTAGACTACATCTCGTTGAGAGCGTCAATAATGGGATTGTCTGTGCCGTAATGCATCTGGAACAAAGACGTGCCATTAATAATGTTGGTGGAATTGAGATCAAAGTCGGACCACATCATAGGAGCAGGCGAGAGAGGAGTGGGGAAAGACACGTATGAAGATGCGGCTGCACGCGAGTCAATGGAGTTTGTAGGCGCACTGGTATCGTCCATGAAATCCTCCGAGTCCAGATCCAGAAACGAGTCCTTGAGTTTCTCGCGCTTCATGGCCGCCAGCTCCTTGTCCCAGTACTCTCGCTCCTGTCGGGTCATTATGTACATTTTGGTGATTTCTCCAGACATGCTCAAACAGAGGATCGACGGGTTCTGGAACATTTGCGACGGCTGTTTTCGCCAGATGGGCTTGTGGTCCGAAGAAAGCAGCTTGGACACAAACGAGGGCAGAAACACCTTGCCCATGGGCTTGAGGAGAGTGATTCCTTCATCTCGGGCCAAAAACGACACACATCGCTCCTTGTCGGCCACCGCAATGAGTGAATCCGAGACTCCGTGGTTTAGGCAAGCTCTGTACACGGAATCCTTAGCCACTCGGCAGAACTTGTCGTCTTCATAAGTCAACACAATGACTCCGTTGTTCATGGTACTGGCAATGACTTCTCCCGCTGAAGACACCGTCAGCTTGACCACCTTGCTGGGGAATTCAAACTCAGGACCAGACTTGTATTCAATGGAAGGGCCCGAGAACTTGGCCACGGAGATTTTGCGTCCAAAAGAGTACACCAGCGTGTTCTTGGACAACTGACAGACGGCAAAAACGGGCTCAGGTACAGTCCACGCAGCCTGTTTGCCCAGAGACACTTCTCCGTTCTTCACCTTGTAGCTGAGAATCACTAGACGACCCTTGGTGGACGTGGTGTATCCTGACCCCGTCACCAGGTAGCGATACTCCTGGCTGTCTAGTGACAGTCGCCATTCCGCCATGCAGTAGATGACTTCTTTTCTGGAGAAAACCGTGACTGCTCCGTGCTTGCGTCTGTCCATGAACACGTTTGGAGATACCACTGCTCGAGTAGACAGATCGACAAACGCCAGATGATTGCCTGTGTCGGGATCCATCTCCCCCAGAAGGGTTACGACTAGCAAGTTAACGTCGTCAAGATGCAGCAGTCGTCGTGGCGTCTTTCCCAGCTCAATCTTGAACTCGACAACCGAGTGTGCCAATTCTAGATCCACCAACTTGAGCTGCCCTGGTGTTAGGAAACAGGCAAAGACAGACATGGCTGTTTCAGGGCTGGCTTCTCCAATGAAGACGGGGCATTCACCAATGATCACTTCATTGGAAGAGTCGTCATTGTGGATCTGCAAGGGTGGGGAGTTGTTGGCCAGATTCAAAATGTACACATTGTCCGAGGCGACAAGAATGTAGTCTTGGAACTGCAACGACGTGATTCGTACGGGAGTGTCTCCAAACTGTCTGTAAGAGTTCACGGTGACCTCTCCTTGAGAAGTGAAGGAACAGAACAACAGGTGGCCCGTTCTGCATCCAATCAACAGCTCAAACGCACTGTTGATGAGCATGTCACAGGGTGTGAATGGAAGATCCGTCGAGACAGTGGTCAGATCTTCAATATCGTAAAAGCTGATGGTTTCATGAGTTCCGACCACAATGTGATCATCAATGACCTTCAAGAGAGTCACTGGAGTGTCCAATGGGATAGACTTGACGAGTTCAAACGCGTCGCCGCCATCCTTCACGTTAGAGGCAATTCTGTACACTGACAGATTGCGATCGTTGCCAGAAACGTTTCCGACTGTAGCCAGAATGTTGTTTGGTCCAACACTTCCCAGAACAATCGACTGAGCCAGGGTGCTTTTATGGCCTGAGAGATCAGTCAGTACCAGAGTTTGAGGGCAGATCTGTACAAACAGGCCGGTGGTGGTGAATCCCGTGTGAAGAGTCTTTTGGTCGAATTCAAACCCGCAATCTTCCGCCAAATCCCAGAACCGAGGGTTGGGGTCTTCGCTAATGGCGTCTTTGTACATGGTTTGTCTGATTTTGCTTCTGATGGGCGAGGAAACAACAATGTAGGAGACTGGGAACAGGCCCGATCCAAACGTGACGCTCGAAATGGTATCGTATTGGTCCGATTCTTCGCTGTACAGAGTTGTGATCCGACTTCCCGGGTTCAGTTGCGTCAAAGCCCCGGTGTTTTCGACTCCACTGGCCACGTACATGTTTCCGTGGATGATTTCAATGTCGGAAGCAGGAGCCCAGTTGGGAAACGAGGCTATCGTCTCCATGACAAACGATTTCGTGTCGCTTTTCGTGATCTGCAGTAGTCGTCCATCAGACGCGTCTCCTCCGTATCCCAGCAGATAGCTCTCCTCATCTGCTTCCTCCAGCACAAACGTCTTGCCTAGATCCACGTCTGTTTTGACCACTTTTTTCACGCAAATGGTGGAGTTAGTAGCCACCACTTCCAGAATCGAGCCATCCTCGCACGAAATGTACACGTGACTCGCGTCTTCACTTCGGTAATGCGCCACTGGAAACGAGTCTATCGTGCAGGAAGGGAAAGTAGTCACTCCACTGAGCATGTCGTTGAACTTGACCAGATAGAGGTTTTTGGGACACGCCAAAATGACGGATCCAGACACTGTATCGTTGAAGAAAAGAAAGACGGGCAGATCCATGATTGGCAGAGGGAGCTTGGAGACGGTTTTGACGGGGTATTTGGGTCGCCAGAGGTACGTTTCCAGCGTGAGTCGTTGTCGTTCGTTCACAAACAGCGCCGACAGGTACACTCCGTGGTCTTCTTCTGTCGAGGCAATCATGTTGAAGCAGTAGTCCAGGACTGTCGAGTGTGGGGAGTTGAAGGTGGCCGGGGATCCTGCGCTGGAGACCACGTGTTGTTCTTTGAAGAACCGTTTTGGTTTGTCGGCCAAAGGTCGGATTTCGACCAGCAGCACGAACTCGGAAAAGGATCCAATGGCTGCCAGCGTTGAGGACCCGTCCACGCAGATTTTGCCGCCCAGGCCGCTGAGGTTGGGTTTGTTGCGCGGGAAAATCGCCATGGCGTCCAGCACCTGTGGAGTGGCGCCGGTCTCGTCCACCTTGACCAGCAGCAGCTCTCCAGACGAAATGCAGATGAGAAGGTGGTCTCTGGAGAGCTTGCCGGGCGTTTTGTCTTCAATGGCGCATGCCGAAAGCAGTCGTGCCGGCAGCGTGTGCGTCTGGTTTGCAATCACCAGCGACGTTGTCTGTGTTAGCTAGAATCGGGGTCGTGGTCTCAGCTGGCGTGTCTCAGCTGGCGTGTCCACCTCGTCTACTCACCCTAAGGATAACGTGGAAAGGCACTCCCTCGGCGTTTCGACACTGGAAGATGTGCTCAATGACGGGGCTGCTGAGCACGGTTCGGTGCAGAATGCTGGGTTGGTCGTCCATGGGGGAGGCCCGAGTGGTGGTCGTTGTGGTGCTTGCTGAGTGATACTGGTGGAGCTTGGTCCATTTGGATGCTGCATGCATATCTGGGGATGCATGGTCTGCATGAGACTAAAAACCTTAGCCAAAGACTGAGTGTATAATTACTACTTGTAGGAACAACAAGGACTTCCTGACCAACTACAGTAATTAGTGGCAGTAGCAGCCAACAATACAATGACATTGAAGGGTCAGTGACGTTTACTTAATCCGAACGTGGTTTAGTCTACGGGTACTCCGTGGAGCACCCTACTTGGAATGTGGCATGGCATCACAATCCAAACCCTTCAAAGCCACCTTCCATCCCTCCTACCTTTTAGACAAAAAGACGCGAGCCCATGGGTCATGCAAGAACAGCTAATTAATCACAGGAGACTGGAAAAGTGGGCACCCATAATCGACCCTGGTCCGGTGACCGCTAGACTATAGAAAACTGCCGAACCTACCTTTCGTATCGATAGTGCGTAATTTTGGTGGGCGGGTCAGCAATCGATCCCAGTGTTGATTGGAAGGAGATATCGGTTGGTTTGAAGGAGAGATCAGAAGGAGTTATCGACTGATAAAGACGATTTTCGTTCGTTATCGACTGACAAGAATGATTCTCGTTTCGTTCAACGCGTCTGAATAAAATCTGAAAGACTGGACCGGATCTTGACTCGCTGTAGCTATCTGGCCCATCACTCCTAACCTGAACAAACAACCACCCTGAAAATGAAGGATATATCACGTGATTTGATCGTATCAAGTACCCTAAGCTCATCAATGCACGTGGTTGGCCCAGTATGAGACACATCTTTTTGTTCCTTCTCAAATGCGGCCCATCTACACAGCGTACCACAGTTATCACCAAAACACCAACCTCTTACTTGAAACTTGCTTAGGGTTTCAAGTAAATAGCGATCGCACTACACACCAGACATACACCTTGGAGACCGCTCCAAAACTGTACAAATCTCAGTGGGCTGACTATTGTCCCTCCATTAACCACAATTATCGCCCTAGCAACCACAATCACGCCACTTACTCAGCCAATAGTACTCAGATGTGCCACTTCAGGGTAATTTGTAGAGTTCATACTAGCTGTTAGGAGAGGTGTGTTTAGTTGCCTTTTAGTGGGACAGCACGAATCGCTCAACGGTAGACGCGCTACAATTGCGTCACGTGATACAGACACATCACGTGACACAAACACACTTCAACACCATCTTAGTCAGCGATCTTCAGTCACTTTTTATCATCTCAATAACCCATGTCATACTCACTCACTCACTGCCACTTCAACTCCCCTGCCATGTTTCCCACCACAGCAAAAAACTTTCGCATTCTTCTGTACCTGTCCTCCCAACCCTAACCCACACCAACATATATACCCCCTCGCACCCCGATTAGCTCGTTAATGTCTACAGGCTCCCATTAGAGTCACGGAGCAATTTTGTTTTCTCTACAATTGCTGTTGGCCTGTCTGTCGTGCAGGTCATGTCGTGCTCGGGCTGCCTCAGAATAAACTGTTGATTCGGCTCATTGTCACCCCGCTCTTTTGAGTGGAAGTGCGGCCCCAAAACATACATCCTGATCCATTGTATTGTACGAAGAATTCTCGGGTCGTCTCCGGGCGAAAAATTGTGCACCTTTCGGAAGCATGGTTTTAGAGTTGTGTCGGTAAACCTTATTCTGGCGATATACCATTGCAACTTTGCTGGATGGTTTGTGCTTGATGAGACTTGTATTGGACACTCACGTGATCGACTCGGAAAAATTGTTGATTTTCTCATCATTTTGATACCGATTTTAATTGCGTACGGTCAAATGAATTGCCAGAGTGCTTTGGCCGCTTATAAAATAAGGTTTGAAGATATCAGATCAGACAAGTTCGGGTATGTCTGTTTGTGGTGACAATTCTAGCCCAATACTGCCGCTAGTTTGTCAATGACTACCTGAGTGTTTATGGTTTCAACTGGAACTTGATCTGGACCTTCAATCGCTGTTTTGATCGTATATTCTGTTCGGCTCTCACTCTGTCTAGTGTCGCCTATGGTGATCTTGTACGTGATTGTAACGAATATTTTGTTATATCATTCTGATCCTCTCGATGTGGAGCTTCTAACGGTCTACTCCTCTTCATGCTACTGTCAGTATTGCGTGTGGTGCGTTGTTGTAAGCTGATCTAATCTTTCTAGAGATGGGGAAGCCTTAACTGAAGAGATATGGTCACACCGTTACTCCTGCAGATCTAATATATACATGAATTGGTTATATGACTGTTAATGATTACCGCTTGGCAAACTCGAGAAGAACGGCATCGACGTCCTTGGACTCTCGCTGCTGGATCTTAAGCTTGAGCAGGTTGGGCTTGGGACAGCTGGTGGACCGGGCGTCCTCGCCCTTGGAAATGTAAAACTTGGCGCAGCACTCGTACAGATCGTCAATCAGCTTGGTGCATTTGCTCTCGTTGTATCCCGATCGCTGCAGGCAATCTGTGTTAGTTGTGAGGGCGGGGAAAGACAACAGTGAATGCTGAAGCATTGATGACAGTAAACAACATGGATCCAACAGGAAGAGTATTCAACCAAGGTGTGTCCAGCCAGGAAGTAGTCAGCCAGGACCCGACTGCCATCGAGCCCCAATATAGACTGCTGTGGCAACTGACAAAAGCCAAGCAAACAAACTGCCTCAACAGAGCCAAGTCAAGTCAGTCCACATGATCCCAGGATCAGATCATGTCATCCCATCTAGATCTAACTCTTCTGAAGCTCCGATCACAGACACCCAGAGTATGTCACCCATAAGATCACTCTTCGCAAGCCTCCCTCCACAGCTGCTGCCATACCTTGGCCACACCCCAAGCTGGCTTTTGGCACGCTCCTCATAAATCACTCACCCTGGATTCGACAAGCGTAGGCGTGGCAAGGCTGCGAATTGTAGTCGATTTCTTCTTCAGCCATTGTGTATTGTGTAGTGTGTGTTGCTGTGTGGGGCGAGAGAGATATATATTGGAGCAGCGGGTTATGCATGTTGAAGCTTGATTTAACATGTGGAGGTGTAATGGGGAAGCCATTAATCCCATGACAAATTGATGGATCCGGATAATAACTGTATCATTCAAATACTCTCGTCAGTAGCTATTGAATCAAAAACTATCCAAATCGGAATACTCTTGCCTCGCTTAGTATGGGGCACACCTTTCCGCCATCACACCACACACCTAACAATACAGTTAGTATCAAATGCCGGCATATTCAGTGATATACTGGTCACACAAGAGATCCAAGGACACCATTTGATTACACCCATCCTGTTTAGTGCTCCCGTCGACTTTCAAGTCTCTACAGTTCTTTTCGTCTTTCTCACCTCAACTTCTGGTAGCTATAATTACGCCTCCCTAGTTTTTTTAAACCAAAACCAAATACTTCTCTGCCTGTTACAAAACAAACCATACCAGTATCATCACCAACTCACCATTCAAAACACCCACTTCGACTCCCTCTTGTATTCTTTTCTTCTCCTTCTTAATTAGCATCACATCAGCACGTCAACTTAAATTGGATCACGACTTTTCTCGTTACACGAAACGCGTCTGCACCCTTTCGAAAACATGTATCGACGGCCTGCCAAACGCCGGGTGCCCAATCCGGATGTTCTTTTGGCGCCATTCAAGCCGCTGACGCAAAATCTGCCGTCGAAATCCGACCCGAAACCGCCAACATCGGAGTCGTCCGATTCCGAGTGTGCCAGTGACGATGATGAACAGGAACAACTGCGGATAAAACGACGAAAACTGAAGCTACAACAAGAGGAGGAAGAGCGGCAGAAACAGGACGCCGAGAAGAAGCGACTGGCCGAGCTGCGGGAGAAAAACCGACGCATTTCAAAGGCCGAAGCTGCCCAGATGCTCAAGGCCGTGGCAGAACCCACTCCCGCCAAACAGGCCGATCTGGGCGTGTTGAGGTCTGCCGAGGAGATTGAGAAGGAGCTGCAGACGCGGGAACGCAAGGAACGCGTGGCGGCCGAGAAAATCAGCGCCAGAAACCTCTCTTTCAATGCTCTCTATCGAAAGAAGCTGGGTCACAAGAAGAAGCACAAGACCTGGGATGGAGACGGAATCGTGGTGGTCAAGGGCGAGACACTGTCGCTGTACACGCCAGAGGGAAAGGGGATTATTCGGGGCTTCAAACTGCAGCCACAGGTGGTCGTTGAAGAGGGTCAGGTGCTGAAGGTGGGGCCTCTGGAAATTGAGCTGGAAAGCACCGTTGTGGAGGCTCAGAGAGGAGTGCTGGGTATGGTCGAGGAGGTTGAGTCACGTGCAGCAGCTGAGAAACAAGCACGTCGTGATTCTCCTGAAACACGTGATTCTCCCAGTGCACGTGATTTGGATACTCCTGAGACACCATCTGTTGAAACACCTCCGCCACCACCAGCTGTGGAGACATACACGCTTCCCGCACCCACGACATTCGGTGCTATCAAAAGTCTACGCGTCAAACTACCGGCCAAAATCACTGAAGAGAACTTTGCATCTTTTGTTCAGGACGTGACTATTGATCCTCTGTTGAACTCGGCCCTGAGACCCCATCAGCGTGAAGCTGTGGACTTTCTGTACCGCTGTGTGATGGGCTTCAACCCACTTTCGGGCTATGGAGCCCTTCTGGCAGATGAAATGGGTATGGGTAAGACTCTGATGTCGATTGCATTGATTTGGACGCTTCTGAAGCAGACTCCGCTCAAGGGAGAGCCTCCATTGGCGAAACGAGTGCTCATTGTGTGTCCTGTGACTCTCGTCAACAACTGGAAGACGGAAATCAAGAAATGGCTGGGTCCCTCAAGACTGGGAGTCATGGCCATTACTGACAACATGAGCATTGATCTGAGCACTGTGATTCGAGATTTCACGTACGGACGGGTCAACCAGGTGATGATCATCGGTTACGAGCGTCTTCTGAGAATCGCCGACCAGCTGCAGTCGGCCAATTTCGATCTGGTCATCTGTGATGAAGGACATCGAATGAAGACTGCCGGAAACAAGGCTGCCAACGCCATCCAGACGTTGGGAGTGGCTCGAAAGATCATTCTCAGTGGTACGCCTATTCAGAATGATCTCAAGGAGTTTTTTGTCATGGTGGACTTTCTGAACCCGGGTCTATTGGGCTCTTTCCAGCAGTTCAACAAAGACTACATCATTCCGATTGTGCGGTCTCGAGCCCCTGATGCATTCCCCAGTGAGCTCGAGAAGGGTCAAAAGCAGTCTGCTCGATTGTCTTCTATCACTGGCAAGTTCATCTTACGTCGTACAGCTGAGATTCTGTCTCGTTTCTTGCCTCCCAAAACCGAAACAGTTCTCTTTTGTCTTCCCAACGCCCAGCAGACTGAGATCTACACCAAGTTGTCGTCTGAGTATCTCAACCGTCTGGAGAGACACCAAGTCGACTCTTTCAAGTCGATTCTGTCGCTCAGAAAGGTGTGCAACTCTCCCATTCTTCTGTCAGAAGATGGACCTGCCCTGGCCTCGGGCAAGACTTATCTGCGCAACTCAGGTAAGATGAACACACTGTTCCGCATGATCGGACAGCTGCGGGCGAGAAACAAGATGGATCCCGACAATGCTGAGAAGGTGGTCATTGTCTCGTCCTTCACCCAGACCCTGGATGTCATTGAAGGGTTGGTCAAGGACCTCAAGCTGACATACACCCGGTTGGATGGATCCGTGCAGGCCTCTGCGCGTGCCAAGGTGGTCAAGCAGTTCAACTCTTCTTCTGCAGACAGCTGCTTTGTGTTTCTCTTGTCTGCTCGAGCCGGAGGAGTGGGTATCAATCTGATTGGAGCTTCGCGGTTGTTTCTGTTTGACCCCGATTGGAACCCTGCTGTCGATCTGCAGGCCATGGCTCGTATCCATCGAGATGGACAGAAGAAGCCCGTCTACATCTACCGTCTTCTCACTACTGGATGCATTGACGAGAAGATTTTCCAGCGACAGACCATCAAGACCGGTCTGGCCAATTCTCTGATTGAGGGTACTGAGGAGGCGGACACGTTCACGGACGAGGAGCTCAAGAAGCTGTTTTCCATGGACGAGGAAACCCACTGTAACACGCATGATCTGATGGAGTGCAAGTGTGAACACAATGGAGGGGAGATAGGAGAGGTGGTTGAGGAGGTTCAGGTGACCAAGGCGACTGCCACTGACTCGTTCACCACGGCTCGAGAGCTGGAGAAGCATCAGGATAAGCAGCAGCGAAGTCTCAAGAGTTTGCTCGAGTACAAGCATATCAGTCCGGATGTTGTGCGTGAGCAATGGGACAGTGCGTCTGAGATTGGCGATGTGTTGCTGGAGAAGATTGTCGCAGAGAAGAACGACTTGGTTAGTTATATTCTGACCAAGACGTCGGTGGAGACTCTTGATGAGGTTGAGGCGGTGGAGGCGGTGGAGGAGTGATTAGAAAGAAGATTCATCATGGGTCGCTGCAGATACGGCACAAGTATATAGATAAATGCATTGGGTTACTTGGTTACTGTGGCTAGTTCAACAGGAAGTTGATGTCGCATCTGTTGGGATTGACGTTGGAGGCAGTGAAGGTGCCTACTTGTACAGAACGTCGGTGATTGTCTCCAGACCTAGACGTGTCGTGCTGGTAAGTCTCTGGTGTCTCAATGACAAACTGGTGTCCCATGCGTCGTTGCTTGATGGTTGGAGAAGAGCCCGATTGGAAAATATCACATGTGTTGCTACTGTATCGCGACAAGATGTCTCGAGGTCTGGTGCCCTTTAGCCAGTCGTCACGAGGCTTGCCTATTCTGAGTCTCATATCCGGTAGTTTGAGAGGAAGAGTTGTAGTAGGTGCTCGTGCCTTGCCGGGTCTCTGACGGCCAATGTTGGTGTCGACTGGAGCCAATGGATTTCTCTTTTGTTTTGGTTGTTTCTGGACTCCAGCTTTTGACTGTTTCAAAGGTCTGGGCTTAGGAGGACCCAGAGACGCAATCCATTTCCACACGACTGACTGTTGGTCCATGCTGAGAGGGTGAGGGCTAGAGCTGATGCTGATGAAAAAGTACGCTACCACCACCCCTTCTTATATATCAAAGGTGTGGGGCAGGAATGACTTGCTCCTAAGTCTCCCCACAGCCTCAGGTGGTGTCTAGTGAGCCTCTACTAAGCCCCTATTCGTACAGTGCAGCACTCCTCAACTAACCTCAAGTAGGAGTCTCCATGGCTGCCTCACTGGCCCGTTTCCCAGGGGACGGTGCCATGCTGTATTATGAAGAAAGAACTGTATGGGGAAGTACACAAAGAATTGCTGTTCATAATATGTCTTCGTAGTGTCCTGGTGTGAGGCTGTTGCAGACAATAATTTACTAGACTGTACAAGCTGAGGCTCTTACTGGATGCACATTCTCTTGGCACGTCCACAAGGAGTATACACGCCAATATGAGGTTGCCACAGGGAATGGATGGGTGTTCCACGATGTGTTTGAGGGCAATTAAAAGACAAGTTTTTGAGCACCAACCATCGCCATATTCCTTCCAAACTGTCAAACAACCACCACTTGTACAATTATGACAACACTGATGCTACAATTCCACCCTCTCATCTCATGAGGCAGCACTCACGAATTCACGATAGAGTTCCGATAACACCATTGGGAAAGTTTAAGGGGCATCACATGCAGCCCAGGTGTCTTAACTGTCTTACTGAATGAGTAGCTTTGAGATATTGGAGGTGTTAGCAGAATGGTGGATATGGGCAGTAAGGTGGTGGGTGATATATCAGATTTTTGGGGTGAGCATTGCAAGGAAAGCGCTCAAAGTGCAAAAAACTCAGCCCTGAGCCACACAAAAATACCCACCTGCATCACATGCCTCACAACATATACACATGCCCTTTAGCAATCATAAGCCACAACCATCAGCACCAGCAAACGAGCGCAAAGAACTGAAACAGCTGACACAATGATAATGCAGTGTGTGCCCCATCGGTGGCAACCCCTCCTACTTGTACACCTCTTAAACCTCCACCCATAGTGTCATTAGTTAGTACATAAATTACAGGACGTTGCTAGTGTTACCAGTGTCACCGCTGAGGAGCAACAGCTGAGGCTGTGTCACACATTTGACCTCTGCCTGCCACATATACCTCACTGATCAGATGGTACTGCTAGGGCGCGGTCAACTCGAAACCTGCTCGCTTCGCTCATCGGTTTCTTCGCTCGCCGGTTTCGCACGCAGCTTACAACGCAGACATGGTATAATCATGCTCAATACCCGGCGTCACACTGGCAATAAACTTGAGAAAAGTCACCAGATACTGGTCGACCCGCATGGCCGAGTTTTCCACCTCTTCCCACTCCTCCTCTCCTTCGCCCTCCTCCGCAGCATCGGCCACTCCTAACTTGGCCACGCCCTTGGTAATGTCTTTATCTCCCTTGGCCTCCACTCGTTCCATGAGCACCCGCATCACGTTGGCGTGCTTGCAGGGATGGATGGCCACCATAGTGATATTGTCCTGGAACGTGGGGCGTTCGATAGTCACCGTCTTGTCTCTGTACTCCGGGATGATGTCCTCAAACATATCTTCGGGAGTCAGAGGCGAGCCCTCGGGCGAGTAGCCCGACAGAAACATCTTGGGCACCCGGTACGACGTGGAGTATGCAATGTAGAGGTTGTAGGTTCTGTGGGCGTTGGCTGTCGGGGAAACCTGCGCCGCGTCATCGTCGTCGTCATCAAGCTCCTCAAAGTCCGAGTCTGCAATCTCTGCAATCTCCGTGTCATCGCCGTTGTTGTCACCTGCATCCCCCGATTTGTTGGCGACTGCAAACGACGTCCATCCGTCCTCCTCTTCTCCGAGCGTCACGGGCCCGCTCACGGTCGATGCGCGCACGTGACTGGGCACGTGACGGGTCACCAGCACCTGTTTGTCTGCCGGCAAAAAGTCCCGCTCCTTGGACTTGCTGGCAGACGCCCAGCTCCAGGTGGGGAACTTTTCCACCAGATAATCTCCGGCGGTCACAAACTCGTCGGGCGTGATTTCGCCGGTCGTGCGGAACGTCGACGTGTTGGACACGGGCGTCAGGTACTCGCGCAAACTGGATCCAATGGCTCGGACGTGTAGCATCGTGTGTTGTCTTGTGTTGTCTTGTGTATCTTGAGGTGGTGGTGTAGATAATAGCTATTATTAATGTCGGGAGGCAATAATAAACAGAGTTGGAGGAGCCTGCGTCCTTATCAAACTTTATCGACTAGGGTGGGTTAGAAGAGGGCGGCAATAATGGGGACTTGGGGGTGAGTTAGAAGGTGCGGTAAGGTGTGTATTTGTATGTTGAGCGGTTGGTTGTCGATTTCAGTCTTCCTGGTTGCTGTCATGCGTTCAACTACTGTTCTGGACACGTCCCTAAGGTTGCCTAAGGTTGCATCGATCTCAACTAAATATATGTTTTTGTTGACTGGTTACTTACCACGTTGTTGACATTAGACCTTGGTCATGTGAACCATTTAAAATGAGTATGGTATCTACTGTACGTAGAGAGGCAGAGGAAAAAGCTGAGTGACGGTTGGAACAGGTCACGTGACCCCAGCTCTTGTGCAGGAAATCCACGTGATCACTGCCTCTCGTGACTGTACATCTAGAGAGCCTACTGTCACATGCTCTTGTCTCACGCTAGCCGTGGAACCTGTAGAGACGCTAGCTGTGGTTGATTACTAATGATAAAACGAAATGAAAATTAAAGACATTCATGAGCTTCACTGGTGTCTGTTGTGAATAGCTTCCAAGGAGCAAGTCTTTTATCTCTACTGATGGGTGGAGAAGCAGACCAGGATGGTATTGGTGACCAGACTGAAGATGGGGTTGGTGTGTAGGTGAAGAGATTGAATCCGAGTGTGTTCAGTGCTTCTGGTTACAACATCGTTAACTCCCTGGTAGAATCTGCCTATCGTCTGGAGCGATACTATTCTTTGCAGTACATGGCAGTGATCAGATATGGCAATCGATTCCTTTCAGTAGTTGATAACTAGCAAGACTGGATGTAGTAGCACCGACCACAGTCCTCTGATCTCACGGGTCTCTCCTCAGACTGTGATCAAGTAGATTCAACAGATCTGTTGCCATATATCATCTTTCAACCAAGCCGATAAACCACCCGTTCATGCCTCACCGGACAAGCCTCAACTAAAAGCCAACTAGGGTGGAGGCACTTTCGAACAGTAGAATGACGACAAAAAAGCCATTGGAATGATAAAATGGAGATATGGTCATTTTCTCCCTTATCTGAAGAATTGCTCTATCAACTTCTCTAATCCCTACCAACCTCAGAACACCGAAATAGTTATCCCCAGTGCTTCTTCTCTTCGACTAATTTCTAAGTAATGGTAGCGGAAAGATGAGGAAATCTTTAGCCAATCACCGCTCAACACCGGAAGAATGGAATGCTCAAATAAGAGCCCTCCAAGCACCACAAGGCTGTTGGTATTCAATCTGGAGTATCTCTCTGTTGTTCCATTCCGTAATCAAATAGCTACAAGTACACCCACCTGCACCTGTGCAGTGCAAGTGAGAAAAAAATATTATCAAATGGTATTCTATCAGAAACGTGTAAACAGCGAAAAATCAATAAACCAAAAACACAGGTCGGGTCGTGAGACCGTCAGCAATCACCAGAAGCAGTCATTTCTCCTTTATCTCTTTTCTCTCTTCCGTCCTATCGGTTATTATGTTGGAACCCGTCTTCTTCACCACCACCCAATAAGGTTTGTGACTGTTTCACGTGACAGTTCCCAATCGGGCGACGGTCACTCCCGCACCTCCCAACTCCACTGCAGTTTGAAATACTTGTCTCGTTGATTCTACGAAACACAGCATCCAACACAGCAAAAATGGCCAAGGCTTCTATTAACGACGTTGTTACCCGAGAGTACACCATCCACCTGCACAAGCGAGTGAGTATCGACTGAAGAGAATGAGCGAGATGGCGAGAGAGATGCGAGAGGCGGTGGTTCTGGTTTGGGGGTGTAAATTTGGTGCAAATTTTGACCTCACACGACCTGATCACGACATGAGTTGTGGCACTACACAGGCTGTGTAATACCACAAAACCAAAGTCTCTGCCACGTAATCACCACCACACACTCCATGCAACATACTAACCCAGGTGTTCGGTGTCCAGTTCAAGAAGCGAGCTCCCCGAGCCGTCAAGGAGATCAAGAAGTTCGCCAAGCTCCACATGGGTACTGAGGACGTCCGACTCGACCCCGCTCTCAACAAGGAGCTGTGGAAGCGAGGAATCAAGGGTGTTCCCCACCGAATGCGACTCCGAATCTCTCGAAAGCGAAACGACGAGGAGAACGCCAAGGAGAAGCTCTTCTCTTACGTCCAGGCCGTCAACGTTCCTTCCGCCAAGGGTCTCGAGACCACTGTCGTTGAGGTTGACGAGGAGTAAGAGGCTCACAACACCAACCCCGCAACACAAAAAAATGGATTGAATTGTCTGTCACTTTAAAAATACATTGTACTTTATCAGCCTACAGTTTGACACCTGTAGCCCTACCTCCTAACGGAGAGTAGTCGGTCGTAGCAATGGGTGCCCGCAAACACACGCAACGCAGCCATTTAGGGAGATTGTAATAAATCTCAGAAAAGCTGTGAAAATTGGTCAAGTGCCACCAAAATCCTCCCCCTATCCACTTTCCACTATCCACAATCCTGAACTGAACTATCCCTCAACTATGCATCCATGTTCTTCAACTATTGACGTTTACTTTCAACTACTTCCTCAACGATTGTCCCTGGTTACTCTGAAGTAGTCTCGAGTACTGTGCCTATCCATTCTGCCGCGCTCTCCCTGACCTACATCTATCTTTCGACTGGCACATTAACAGTACTGTAGACAATTCTCTCCACCTTTTGTTAGACTCGACTGAGCTATCCTAAATCACGTGGTGACTGAACTCATCTCCTTACAGTCTCCCTTTCAGCTATTGCACTCGGAGCATCTGAAGCAAATGAAGCAAGTCCATTCGACTATTCTGAATTCTCTACGTACAGTATGTACTGTACTACAAGTAGCACTCGTACTCGCACTGTACATCTATTAGCTATCGTGATACAGTAGCACGTTTGGTACCAGGGGAGACATCGACCTAATTATTAAAGCCGTGCTGAGACACAGTTTGTTCCATGCATTCCAAGCTCGTTCATTAATCGTTTCTGTTTTCTATTTAGTTTTGAGTCATCAATGGGAGTCTTGTTTCCATCAGCTATCGCACTATGACGGGCAGTGTCCAAGTTGCGTAAACGAGTCGAGCACGTGTTGAAAGCATGTTGTCCGCTCAGACCTACGGCCTTCGCTTCCGTATTCGCTTCCTTACTCAATAACAGTCAACACACCTCCAATCAAATGAAGAGAGCCGACAACAAACACATCGACCGGTCCAGACTCGGCCTCCTTCTTGACAGCGTTCACGGCCTCCTCGATGGTCGCAAAAACAGTGCTCTTGCCGCCGTCAAGACCCTCCCACACCTTGGCCAGCTCCTTCTGCACCTCCAGCTTATCCACCGCCTCGGCAGAAGTGTTGAGAGACGTCAGGTCGGCCGAGTAGGTGCCCGAGGCCCACGTCACGTTGGTGGAAAAGAGCGCCTCGTCAATCTTGACGTCTCCAAGGTTGGCATGCAGCGTTCCCAGCAGCGCGTTGGCGTCTCGGGTCTGCTGGTTGAAGAAGAGAATGGTTTTGGCCTTCTCCGAAGAGGAGCTGTGCTTCTTCACGTCCTGGAGCCACTCGCCGGCAACAGTGACACTTTCCTTGGTGTGTGCGCCGTCCAGCAGCCATCGAATGTTGCCCTGCTGAATGGTCTGGCATCTACCGGCCCATTTGGACTCTGCCAGACCAGTAATGTACTCTTTGGGAAGCGAAGATCCCTCGGGAACCACGCCCTTGCCGTCCGTCAGCACTCGCACGTGTTCTCCAACAAGAGCCACGGCCAGAGAAGCGTTGATCTTCTGGAACTCGGCGGGAAGACCCAGCTTGATCTCTCCAGAAGCGATATCAGATCGAGTGACCACCTCCTCGAAAGGAGCGTTTCTCTCGGCAGCTCGTTCCTTGAGCACCTTGAGAGCCGACTCGGGCTGGGCCACAGAAAAGGCCTTGGCGCCAGACTTGAAGATTCCGCCCTTGTTCCACGCAATCTCCTCAATGGTGTTGCCCAGCATAAAGGTGTGGTCAATGCCCAAGGGCGACACTCCGGTGACCGTGGGCTTTTCAATGATGTTAGTAGAGTCGTATTCGCCGCCGACACCCACCTCGTAGATGGCCGTATCCACTCCTTCCTGCAGAAACACGTGGAACGACAGCAGAGTCAGGTACCGGAAGTAGACGGGTTTGATGTCCTGTCCAAAGGTGGGGTACTCGCCAGTGTCCGATTTCGAGCCCGACAAACGGTCCCACAGCTCGAAGAAGTACTTGGCAAACTTCTCCTCGGAAATAGGAGCTCCGTCGATACAGATCCGTTCTCGCACGCTCTTCAGATGGGGAGAGGTGTAGAGGCCGATTTTGGAGATTTTGTCGCACGAAGGCGCGCCCTTGAGCTGGTTGAGCATGCCCTGGACAAAGGCACACGTCGATCCCTTGCCCTTGGTGCCCGTGACATGGATGATGTTGAGTTTGTTGAAGTCCTGGGGCTGGTAACCGCATCGTCGAGCCCACTCGAGCATTTCCGGAATCGCCTGGTTGTTGGCCTTGCCGCCGCTCTTGCGGATGGCGTCGATGGTGGCGAAGTTGGACTGCAGCGTGTTCAGAGCGTTCACCGCATCACTGTATGTTTTGGCCATGGTATGGGCTTTTCGTAGATGGCGGATCATGGACATGGAGTCATATAGTCTAGATGCTGGGAGATAAGTAGTCACGTGAATTGGCGTGGGTGGGTGCGAGGTGCGAATACTTGCAACAAGCAACAGACCGCAGTCACCCAGTGATGGGTTCGACCAAGAAATGTCTGTGATTTTTTATGACCCATTTTCCCTGCTCAATTTCCACCGGCAAAAAACCAATGGTCCCCCCTTTGTTATCGCCAAGCTCAACTTCGTTCTTATCCATACCCACTCAAATTGACTCTTCCAAAAAATTGGGTGGAGATGGTAAAGCATAGAGGTCGCTCCAATTCGTGCCACAGACATGGTGGAGACAAACTGAGAGCAGCATTCGACTCGCGAGAGCATGGAGATTATAATGAAGAAAAGAACAGATAGATTCCAGCCTCTGGGAACTGCTTGGAAGGTGGACATTCTCGTCGCTCTGTAACCTTATCTCAGTTTGGTTCAATAATATAAAGGAGCTGTAGACAGAGTGCTGGGCCCTAAAGATATACTCATACTTACTCATGAAAACTTGTGTGTGTGTGTGGCAGTGAAACGAAGAGCATCTCATCCTCGCATGTACTCCACCCACCTATATACAATGCTAATTAATCATCACAAGAGAAATGTGAAGAAAGCCGTCCGGATACATGGCCATGTAGTAGAGATTGGCCAGCACGGCCTCCAGCGGAACTTCAACGCCATGAACCACAGCTCGTGCTATCACCGGCTTGGTTTGCGAGGGGAAAAACGTCGGCAGATGGGAATGCAAAGATTGGCCGATAGTAGTCAGTTTGCCGTCCTCGGCTTCGGGTTTGACGATAGCGGCAATGCACTGGTTACTCATGGGCAAGTAGACCTTGATGGGGAGACTTCTTATAGCTGCTGCGTCTTTTTCTCGAGGCAGGACGTTAGTCATGATGGACCAGAAGGTCTTAAAGTCGTGGGTCACCAGAGAGTCCCACATCTTTTGCGAGTTTGCGTTGGAGAGGCTCATGACACGGTTAGCGTTGCCGTCTCGCGACACACACGCCTCCTTCAGCTGGTGGATCCAGTAGTCCTTGAGTGTTTGTTTGGTGGGGATTCGCAGAAGCAGACCTTTCGGGTACTCTTCTTTCTGGTCGACTTGCAGCGTGAGGATCCATGGCGATTGGATAGTGTCTGGGTTGGAGGGGTCTAGGCCCGTGAGTAGATCGTAGGCGAGTCCTACTGGCCAGTTCCTGGGTTAGCACACGGTAATGAGTGGTCGTATGTCACGAATGGACAACAGCCTGTAAGTCATTGTTTGTATCTGTCACCGATGATATGGTGTAGCGTAGCAGCAGCTCATCAACAGCTCAGCACCAACACCAACACCATCAACAACAACAACAACAACCCCAACAACACGAGCCATTCTGCCCCACAATCAACCGATCCGTCAGCTCTGTAGTCTCAACTCACCATTTGACAGGAACGCCCTCGAACTCGAACCAGGTTTCGAAGTCGTCCTCGTCCCGATACCGTCCAAAGTACCTCATTATCGTCTCGACGTAATTGTGCAAGTACGCCACCCGCGGAATTTGCATCTGTGTTAGCGCTAGCAGCAGCATTGGCGGTTCCATCTTCAGCACTCACGTAGTACACCTGGGCCTCCAGAGGCTTATCGTGGGGAACGCTGAGCACGATTTTGACGCTGATGGATCCATCGTAGAACCGCTCGCGCAGCTGTTTGATTGTCGCCGACATGCTGACTCCGTCAATTCGAACCGGAGTGTGTTTTTTTGTAATTGTAAGTGAGTGTATGAAAGAGAGTGTGTGATGGTGATACCGATAATGCGTGCCAGTGTGCGGCGTGCATGAGGTTAATTACGTAGGGGGATGGGAGAGTGGGAGAGAGTGATGACATCATTGGAATGGAGCTAAGAAACAAAGACTATGGACACAGGGGCGTTGCAGAATATGAATTGTCACAAAGCGTACAGTAACACCACCCTACTTCAACCATTCTATACACCTATAAATATCTATACAATATGTACACTTGCGTCTATCTACCACCACCAACAGCCCTCTTCATCCGCTCATGAAGCTCATGCAGCTGGCCATCATCATGACCTCCGTCGTTCTCGTAGTCAAAGTCCTCGTCGTCATCAGCAGGAGGAGCAAACGTCCGTTCAATGGCGGCTGCCGACGAGTCCAAAATCGACGGATCGCTGAGAATCTGCTCGTCAGTCATGCGGTCAATGTTATCTGACTTGCGTGTCATGGTAGTTGGCGCGGAAGTTGTAGCAGCAGGAACAGTGCTTTTCGCCGTGGCCATACTGGCACTGCTTTCCTCCTTTCCACCCACGTCCCGAGCCTTGACTACATCTGGAGTAATACCCAGCTGACCAAGCATGGTCGCAGCAGGTCCCTGAAGGCCACCCATGGAGTTAAGCGACTGCATCAGGTTCTGCAACATCTGCTCCTCGGACTCCTCTCCCACAATTCCAGCCTCCTCCAACTCGTCTCTAGTTTCATCCTTTGCCAGGTACGACGCCAGCTCTTCATCCTTCAGTTTCAACGCGTCTTTGAGGAAGAACTCAAAGAACTCGTCTTCGTTGACCACATCTTCGTCTCTCACATCCTTACCCGTTCGCACCTCTTCCTTCACCTCCTCTTCTTCTTCCTCTTCATCCTTGAACAAATCCTCCTCCTTACCCATGAACTCGTTGAGACGCTTCATCACCTCCTCGATCGTGTCCTTCATGCCATCTTCGTCAAACTGATGCTCATCTTCCTCCATTACAAGATCGTCCTTCATAGCTTCCAACCACTCGCCAGAGTCAGTTTCTGTGGAAAACTCAACCCCATCCTTCACAGGCAAACTCTTGAGCTCGGAAACAGTCCATCGCTCGTCACCTACGGAAAACAGACGCTCGAAAGCTATCGTCAACTTGCGACCTAGAACAGTCTCAGGAGATCCTTCAAGATCAAGGGAAACCTGCATGGCTTCAGCATACACCAACCGGGTAAACTTGACAGATACAGTCACCATATCCTCCAAAGGGAAGTGCGCAAATTCCGTAGTGGAACTCACCTTCCCCGATCCACCGTGATTCTGAGCCTGGAACAAACCATCAATAGCCACAATGACCAATTCTGGGTGCGAATAAACCAGCTTAGCCAGTTTTGAAGGAATGGAAACCAGTGCCCGATGTGTATTCTTCTGGACAGCTTCTGGTACTCGTTCCACACGCTTCAAAATCGTATCATTGGTGGCTCTGTTCAGATCCATCTTTCCTCCAGAATTGACATACCGTGCAGCTTCTGGCAAAGGGACCGAGTTGCCGTCAAACTGCGACCGCGGAATCAACACAAACTGGCCGTTTTTCATCCACAGACGCCCCTCCGCCGTCTCAGGCTCCAACCAGGCCGGAATCACATGAGCCGCCTCAATCAGCAGAAAGTCGCCATCAGAGTCACTGACATGCACGCAAACAGGAAGCTGTAAACTGAGCCGGTACAGAATGTACACGACCAACCACTCGTCGTCCAGAGCCGGCCCAAACGTCGTGGATCCGCTAACGGTGCTATTGTCTGAAGACGAGATCTCTGGCGAGAACGAGTCTCTGTACCAAATGTACCCCGGAGCTATCTGTGCACAAAGCTCCAAGGCTGCGAAAACAACGTCTTTCGGTGGCACAGATCCACATGCAATGGTGTACGTGACAGTGTCGAGATCCATCAGTGGTGTATGGTGTTTGAGGTGATGGAATTATTTATTTCATAGAAGCATCATGAGACGCATAAAGATGCAGCTCGAGAGGTTAACCTACTTGTAATGTGGTGTGTGTACAAGAAGTAAGAATGTGGGATGGAATGGCGAGTATGCAGAATGGGCTGTGGAAGAGATATTCGTAATATGAAGGTGGAAATAGAGCCAACAGAGTGGCAGCAGTATTCTGCCAAAATTTCAGACGTATCGGTGCGTTTTTGCGCCAGTTGGAGTGGGGTGGTATGTTTGACCTACTCTATGAAGTACAAGTATGAAGTATGTCGAGTTGATGTCTGATAGAGCTGAAAAGCCGTTCAATCTAGAGAGTTGGCTTAGAGTGTCACAATGGTATGTTTTTTTTTGATATCCTGATAGCCCATTTGCTCCAAAAGTTGTATGCAATGGACTGATCATCAAAGAAGGGCTTTGAAGGTCCTAAAAGTACACTCGGACTGGTCGTCGGTATCGCTGTTTCAGAATGGCTAAAAACTCAGGGGCTTCACTGAGTAAATAATAAGCCGGTATAGAATCACGCGAGTAGTTTTCGTGTTCTATAATATCGTCAGAAAGCGCCTTGTCTCTCTTCTACGTCGGCAATGTCTAAGAGCACCGACCAGAGTCTAGAGCATCGCAAAGACATAGCGCATTCACAAGAATTTGAGAATAAACTGAACCAAGCTGGAACTGAGCAGCCGAATCAAAAGAATCTACCACTCACCATACATTATCCACCCAGAAAGCTCTTCTCACTTGTATGATGCACACGATCTAAGCGAGATTAAGGGGCGGGAGATTACGGGGGTTTGAAAGGAGAGGAGGGTCTGAAAGTTGAAATGTAGACCAAATAGACGCATAAGAGTTGATTGAAGCAATAAAAACAACCCCATGTCTAGCAATATTGGCCAGAATACACACCTCAAAACACCTCGACTCGCGGAATCAACCTTATCCAGGACTCCCAACTCAAGCGTGTTTTGACTTGCAGTAATAGTTGTTTTGACCCGTGTTTCTGGGGAGACGGAGGGGCAGAACAAGGTGTATTAAAGGGGGTGTTTTAGGGGGAATATTTTCGGTCTGAACGTTCTGGCTTATTAAGCACACTTGAAACAGTGCAAAGACTCATTTTCAGACCCATCCCCTGACTCCCGGATCCACAAACAACGTCCCCCCTGATGTTTGACATTACGTAAAGGTGCAGCAGGTACAGCATGAACAAGATAGGCTTATGTTGCATGTACAGTAAGGTCTGGCATAACCGCGACTCACCAAGCCCACGATAGAATCGACCCTACACACACCCCACCCTGCTCAGACCCCTCAGGCGTGACCATGGCAGATAAAGCCCGCATCAACAATGCCAAGGCCCAGCTGTCGGAGTCGTACAACGCGCTGCTGGACCATTTCCACGCCACCGAGCTCAAGGTGATCGGCAACTACAATGTGGTCCGGCTCATTGGCCAGGGCTCGTTTGGCAAGGTGTATTTGGCGACGCACAAGTTCACCAACACCAAGGTCGTGCTCAAGTCGTCGGCCAAGAGCGCGCCCAACCTCGTGCGCGAGATCCACCACCATCGCCAGTTCATCCACCCTCACATCACAAGGCTTCACGAGATTATCGTCACCGAGACCGTGGTATGGATGGTCCTGGAGTACTGTCCCGGAGACGAGCTGTACACCTACCTGGTGGAGAATGGCCGGCTGTCGGTCGACGAAACCCGCAAGATCTTCGCCCAATTGTGTGGAGCCGTGACTTATGTTCACAACACCAAAAACTGCGTCCATAGAGACCTCAAGCTGGAAAACATTTTGCTGGACAGACACCACAACGTCAAACTGTGCGACTTTGGCTTCACCCGAGGCTACGAGTCGAGAGTCATGCTGGAAACCATCTGTGGAACTTCTGCCTACATGGCCCCTGAAATGCTGCTCGGCAAAAAGTACAGCGGAGAAGCCGTCGACGTCTGGTCTTTGGGTATCATTCTGTACGCCCTAGTGTGTGGAGAAATGCCATTCGACGAGGAGGACGAGGAGGATACGAAAAACCGCATCATGAACGTTGAACCGGACTACGCCAAACATCAACTACCAGGGGATATGCTGGCTCTGCTGAAGGGAATGCTTTGCAAGAACCCTCACCAACGACCCAAGCTCGTGGAGGTGTTGAACAACAGCTTTCTGGGCCTGGAAGGAATGCGACAGGCGGAAATGCTGGCTGCCAAAGACACCAAGCTGTTCTCTACCAAGATGGAAAAACACGTGCTCAAACGCATGAAGGCGCTCAACATCAGTATTGAGAATCTCTACGAGTCCGTGTCCAAGATGAAATGCGACTCTTTGGCCGGATTCTGGGCTGCATCGCTGGAAAAAGCATACAAAAAGGAGCGAAGAAAGCAGTCTCGGCGAAGATCTCGCTCGGCCTTCTCGTACGGGCCCTTTGACATTGCCCGCAAACGGCCCTCGGAAGAAAACATTGGAGACTCCTTGCAACAAACACAAACCCCGCATTCGCCATCTTCTCCCTTATCAAAGGTAAGACACTTTGACGGCCTCGGAATCAGACACAGACTGTCTGGAGATTATAGAAGACCCTCCAGCGAACAAATGTCGACGCCCAGACAGTCTCTCGATTTCAGACCGCCCCATAGATCCACCACCACAGGTGAAGCCATGACCTCTCCTCCTGCTCCTGATTCTCCAACATCACCCAGAGATACCGCTACCAACACTCCAGACACATCTGTGACCTTGGAAAGACCCCATACGGTTGGCGAGAGCCCCCGACTACTGGCTTCTCCGTTCGATAACCGCTCCGTGACCTCTGACGGCTCTTCGCTCAAGAAAAAGGGTAACTTTGGCAAATCTCTGAAGAACGTCATGCTTAAGATGGTTTTCATTGGCAAAAAGAGACCCACCACTGAGGGTGCCCCACAGTCCGAGCCTAGCCATGCTTCCGGGAATGGACGGTCACTTCCCTCATCTTTACACTCTTACAGCATCAAAAACAAGTCCAACCCTTCTCTGGAGGAGTCCCTGGCACCCACAGATCCCGTTCCCGACGTCCCTCCCTTACCCCAGAGTGCTCCTGGACTCACGTCTCTCGACAGCCAAGACAATATCGAGCCCATGACGTCTTTCCGAAGAACCACTCGACGCGAACGTCCCATTTCTCAGATTTCCTCCTTCTCCGGCATCTCTCAAATCTCCGGCATCTCTGGCATTTCTTCGGCGCCTTCAGTTTCGTCTTCCATTGAGCGCTCTGGCTCGGGAAGTCGACGTATTGTCATGCGACGACCGTACTTTGGTCGCCGGTCTACTTCCTCGTCTTTCTCTTCCATTCAGTCTCATCGCAAGACACACTCCAAGGCCTCGTCCACGTCGTCCACAGACGAGTATCTGGGCGACGAAAACACGGATCCAGGCTCCCCCGGTCCTTCAGAGACCCCCGCCACCACGAACTATGGACGTCACTCGACACGCAACAAAAAGGCGCTTTCGAAACAGCACGACTACAACGAAACGGCCCAGTTCAACACATACAAGCCGCCCAGCCGGCGACGCAAGTCGGCCACCAAGGTGTCGTCGCCCAACCTGGCTCTTTTCCCCAGTCGGTCTCGTCCCACTAATTCCAAGCGACCCGATCGAAAGGGGTCCGTGATTGAAGAGGAGGTGGAAGACGAGTATGTGGAGGAGAGTTATGATGGAGATGATGGCGATGGGTTGGATTTCGACTCCAGAGGGAGGAGCTTTTAGGGGCGGGAAGTCCATCCACCAGACTTTAAGTAACAGTTATTTATTATTGAACAGCATTATGGAGACCATCGTAGCTACAGACAGTTGGGCGTATTGGCTATGGAATGTTATGAGACATCTATAGGCAGTTACAGTAGACTACATACTTATAGAACTGAAGGGGGAGCAGAAAAGCCTGAGTAGAATGGGGTGCTTTTCATCACATGTTACCATGGTAAAAATGGCAGATGTATTGTACAAAGGCCTGAAAGCTTGATAAATCTTTAACCATCTACAGTATGTACAATTCGGGTCATCACTCAATAACATTTTATTCACAAATTGCTTGTCTACAAGCTAGCTATTTACTCGAGCCTACTCGAGCCTACTCAATGTTGACCAGAGTAAGACCGGGGGAGCCAGGAACAGCGTCCTGGGTGGCCTTGACGTTGGGGATCTCGA
This sequence comes from Yarrowia divulgata, assembly GCA_900519045.1. Taxonomy (NCBI): domain Eukaryota; kingdom Fungi; phylum Ascomycota; class Dipodascomycetes; order Dipodascales; genus Yarrowia; species Yarrowia divulgata. The sequence goes on along the minus strand of ULGQ01000001.1, from coordinate 4,121,592 downwards.
CCTTCTCGCCGGTGATGAGATCGGTGCCCTCGGTCTCGCCCTCCTTGATGGACACGAGCTGGAGCTGCTCCAGAGTGGTGGCCTGGGCCGATCGCTTGATGAGCTCGGTGACCTGCTTGATGGTCTCGATCTCGTCAAACACCAGCTTTCGGTTGAACACCACGTCCTGGGCCTCGCCGGAGTTGATTCGCGACTTGATGTGCTGCACGTACTGCATGCCTCGCTTGACGTCGCCGAGCTTGGCCACGTCCTGCTTGAAGGCGGGAGTATCGATGGTCAGGTTCTTCAGAGCGTCCTGCAGCAGATCAATGTAGGCGGACTGCCACTCGGGGAAGGCAGAGGCCACGTAGACGGTGAGCTTGGCGGGCTTCTTGGCGTCGAAAGAGGGGCCCTTCTTGGACTTCTTCTTGAGAGCAGCGCCCTCGGCCTCTCGCACGGCTCGACACAGGTCTCGCACGTAGTTGAGAGCGGCAGTCTGGCCGGCATCAATGGGCTTGGAGGCCTTGGGGAACAGAGTGGACTGCACGGAGCCCTTGTTGCCCAGAACGTCTCGGTACATGTACTCGGCAAAATGGGGAGCCACGGGAGCCAGCATCAGGGCCTGGGCCTCGATGAATCGCAGCACCAGGTCCTTTCGCATGCCTCCGGTGGCGGAAGAGGAGTCTCGGTAGTAATCTCGAGCAGACATGAAGTCGAAGAGACCGGACTTGAGGGCGTACTTGTAGTTACACTCGGCGTAGTGGGTGGAGGCCTCCTCGATGAGCACGTTCATCTCGTTCTCAAACACCTGGTCCAGGAAGTTGTTGCCGTCGGTTCGCAGAGACGTGTCCTTGACCATCTCCTCGGCCCACTCCTTGAGGGTGAAGAGACGCAGAATGGCGGCGTTGGCGTTGGCCTCGTCGAAGTTGGCGTCCTCAAAGGTGTCTCCAGCGTCGGCCAGAGCGATTCGAGAGGCGTCAGCACCAAACTTCTCGACAATCTGCTTGAGAGTCATGAAGTTTCCGGTGGACTTGGACATCTTCTCGTGGTTGAGCAGCAGATGGCCGTTGGCTCGAATACCCTTGGGCCACACTCGCTTGGGGAACATGGCGGTGTGACAGTAGATGAAGAAGGTCAGATGGTTGGGGATCAGATCCTTGCCGGACACTCGGATGTCCACGGGGTAGAAGTAGTCAAACTCTCGTCGCATGGTCTCGAGCTTGGCAGAGTCCAGACCCTCGGGCTTGGTGTCGGACCGCAGGAAGACGTAGTCAAACACGTCGTCGGTCATCTCCTCAGGAGTGATGCCCAGCAGACCGGGCTTCTGGCCCTCAATGTCGGAATGAAGGAAGTGGGCAATGGTGTAGTAGGCCATGTAGATGGTGGAGTCGGACAGAGACTCGACCAGGTACTTGTCGTCCCAGGGGATCTTGGTGCCCAGACCGTAGGTTCGAGACAGAGCCCAGTTCTTGAGCCAGCCAAGAGTACCCTTGAACTGGTTTCGGGTCTCCTCGGAGAAAACGTTCATCTGCTCCAGACACTCGAGAGCTCGCTCCTTCCACTGCTCCTCTCCGTAGTCCATGTACCACTGGTCCTCAAGGGACACGATACAGTCGTCTCCGGATCGAGAGGTGACGGGGCCCTCGGGCTCGTTGTAGGTGAAGGCCTCGCCGGCAGCAACCATGTCCTCCTTGGTCTTGGGCTTGGCCTCCTCGACCTTGAGGCCGGAGTACTTGCCGATGCACATGACTCCCTGGTAGAAGCCCTCCTTGTAGGCAATCTCCTTGGCCTTGGCCAGCAGATCCTTGTCCTTGGGGGATCGGATCTTGAGGTCCTGGACCAGCTTCTCGGCGGTGAGGTTGCCGTAGTTGGGGGTCTCGATGATGCCCACGGGCTGCGCGTCGGTCCACTCCTTCTCAATCTTGTAGTACTCGGGCTTGTTTCGCAGATCCTGGTAGGTGATGTAATCATCGGGAGAATCGGAGGGAACACAGGTGACGACTCCGGTACCCTTGGTGGCAATGATGGTCTCCATGGGCAGAACTCGCAGCTCGGGATGGACGGCCAGGGGGGCCTTGATCCGGGCTCCAATCAGATCGGAACCGTCAATCTCGCACACGGGAGCGTACTCGCCTCGCTTGGGAGTCAGCTTCTGGAACGACATGTTCTTGAAGGCCCGCTCGGTGGTGATGTAGAACTCGCCGTTGCCGGCGTCAAAGATGCCGTATCGGATCTTGGGGGACACGAAACAACAGGTCTGGCCGTACATGGTCTCGGGACGCAGAGTGGCAGCCACCAGGTAGGTGGGGGCGTTGACGTCGAAGCCGACCTGGGCCAGAGTCTCCTTGGCGGCCTGGGGGAACTCCAGCACCTTGATCTTGATGCCGGTGTACTCCTGGGGGTTGACACCCTCTCCAGAAGACCGGTCGTGGTCCATACAGGGCTGGCCGTCCTTGGCGGAGTAGATGGTGTATCGCTCGCCGAACTTGATCTTGCCCAGGTCCTTGAGCTTTCGCACCTGCCATCGCACAAAGGCGTCGTAGTAGGGGTTGGTTTCGGTGGTGACGAAGGATCGTCGCCAGTCGATTCGGGCGCCAAAGTTGTCACAGTCCTCCTGGCACAGAGGAGGGAAGTGCTTGAGCCAGTAGTCGGCGTCGGCAAAGTTCTTGACCTCGTCCCGGGGGATTCCCAGCTGCATCATGATCTCGTGCTGGAACTTGGCGGTTCCGGCCTTGGCCACGGCCTTGGACTTCTTGGCCTTGAACTTGGTGGGGTCGACCTTCTCGGCCACAGCCTTGGGAGCCTCGGCCTCCTGCTCCTCAGCAGAGGGCAGGTTCTGGTCGAACTCAGGGCCGAACATCTCAATCTCTCGAACCAGCTTGTCGGCACAGGCCTTGATGGGCATTCCGGTGCAGTGGAAGCCCAGAGGGAACAGAGCCCGCTTGCCCTGCATTCGAGCAAAGCCAGCGGCAAACTCGACCTTGGACAGAGTAAACGAGTGGCCGGCGTGCAGCACTCCGTTCATGTAGGGGTAGGCCATGGATCCAAAGAACTTGGGGTGCAGTTCTCGGAGATCGTCTCCGTTGAGCTCGGAGTGGTCCTCGGGAGCATTGACCTCAAAGGCCTTCTCGTCCTTCCAGATCTTCTGGTACTTCTTTTCAATGTCGATCAGAGCATCTCGACGAGCGGTGTTTTCCAACACCAACGTCTTTCCTCCAGCGTCAGCACTCATGTTGTGGTGGTTGTGGGTTGAGATTGATTTGGGAGGACTTGTGTGAAATTTGGCAGTCTCCTCAAACAAAGTTTTTTCAGACCGGCCGTTTTGGCTTTGGCGAGCTGCTGTAGTTGGAGTATAGTAATTAGTGACTCATGGTGTGAAGGGTGGTTTGATTGGGGAGGAAGCGGTGTTTATATAGACAGGAAAAATCCAGCCATCGCACCGCCACTCACGACATTGTCCGTGTGATGTGTACTCTTTATTATCATTGACACGAGTGAGTTGATCCACTTCCATTGTTGCATGCTGGCACACTCCACACATCACACACAATGGCTACAACTCAACAGGTCACTCGAAGAGGTTGATTTTACCATGAATTGAAAAATTAGAAACACAGGTGTACTAATAAAGCCGTTTTATTTAACACGGTGTTTCTAAAACTCGCCTACCACCACCCAAACGCCCATTAACAAGTCCCCATTTCTGCCCCCTTCTCCGTGCGGCTCGGAAATGGAAATGGCAGGACCATTAAGCTTCCACTTACTGTAACCTCCGGTATCGGTGTGGACGGAGTACGATATGGTACCAAGGTGTTCGTCAGGTGGCAAAGTGGCGGGTCACGTGACCAGAACGGATGAGTGGTCACGTGATTGATGTTTCAGCTTATAACACGTGATCTTCCAGCCCATTACCTGAATCCTCAACTGAAGGACTAAACGAACGTGCTCATTTGAGTTCAAGTAGAATCGTGAGTAAGAGACTCAATTTACTTCGCATTTTGTTACCCCTCAAAAGCTATGCCTCATACGCCCCAAACGAGCAATGCCTCATATGCCCCATGAGAACACGAGAAACTGAAAGAGACAAATACAACATGTGGACGTACTGGTATAGTACAAATACTGTCCCTTCACTTTTGAAGACGTTGTTATCCACAAATGACTCGAAAACAATCAAAGATCCGCAAAAGTGAAGTGGCCCATCTTTTCCCCAAGATTGGCCCTGAGCTGGAACGTCTTATTCCTTCTTGCGACTCTGTCTGGACAGTGGACTCCGTCTACTCTTGCTATATCCGTGCTCATGGTTACTTCTACCTGACAAAGGTCGGTGATACCACCGAGTACCTGTTCATGAGACAGGCATTGAACCGACACCTCAAGCCCCAGGTTTACGCCAACGGACGCCTCGATGGTGGTAAGAAACTCGATCGGTTTCTTTCCCGTTCTTCCACGTCTATTCTCATTCAGTTTGACAGCCATGATGACCTGTTGCTTGTGACTACAAACAACCAATGGCTGACTGTTGAGATTCAGACAAAACCTGTTTCTTACCTCTCGACGTATCTTGGAATTAACGACCTCAGCTCTTCTTCACCTTCGGCTCTCAAAGGACTACGAGATCGAGGAGGCAAAGATGTAATCTATCAGTGCTCTGACAACAAGACTGCGGAAGCCCACACTTCCATTCTCAAGACCAAGTGGAAAGCCATGGAGGAAATTCTCATCACAACGAAGCACAAGCCCTCCGATCCCGAGCCCCTGGTACTGACCACCGAGTATCCCAGTGGTTGGATGGAAGCCATGTTTGCCTTCCTCTATGGCGAGCGAAACCCGATGGATTGGAAGACAGCCATGGGGATCATGGTTATGGCCAGAATCTTCCAGCTGCCAGAGCTTAGTTCTTATGCTGAGGCGTGGATCTACAACGCGGATGATATGTCAACGTTCGATGCCTTTCACGTCTGGCACCAGGTTCACACATTCAGCGAGCATGTGGCTGTGTACTGCATCAATCAAATGAAACGGGAAGGCCATATTTGCAGCAGAGACGTTCTGGTTCTGTTTGTGAGCAGGCTACCGTCTAAAGAGGGCCAGCGTTTTCTGCGTTGCTTTTGCCCAAATGTGGATGCGAGCACAGTGGCTAGTTGAGGCCCGTTAAATGAAGTCTGAAGTCTCTTAAATATATTGCTTCATATAGAGATGGTTCTTGTACTTGTAGTTAGAGTATTGGCTATACTGGTAAGGACAAGATATGGTGTTGACGGTACATCACTACAATGTTCCTTTCAAGATGTGTAGAGCTACAAATAGATTTGTATTCATCTGTGAAGCACGAAAATTCTAATGGAACACCTCACGTATCTCTGGCTTTTACATGAGGTCAGATAACTGTGCATTCTAGATTCACACTTGTCTACTTAATCCAGCCAAGTAAAAACATGTTTTTATTAGGATCACAGTTGACTCAGGACTGTCCTTCGAACTCGCTCAAAAGTTAATCGATTTGAGTGAAAATTGGTACACTCATTAATAAATAACTCTTCATATTCCCGTTGAAATTTCACCTCGCTAGCTTATATCTATCCCACCCTTACACACACGTCCACTCCATTAGGCAGGTGCATCAAAACTTTGAACAGTATACGATACATGATACACAGTGAGTGCAGCAGTGTGATCCGAGCTTACCTCTCAACATGACCACCAGCATGGACAAACGAATACAGCTGCTGGAGGGCAACAAGCGCAGCTGGGCCGGCGACACGGACGTGTTCACGACCGCAGACAAACTGGACTCGTCGCTCAAGGGCAACACGGTGTTCATTCGACGTTTGCGCATGCAGCTCAAGGCCGACCAAGAGCCCGCCATTCTGGAGGAGTTGCGCACCCTGAGCCTGGAAAAGTATCTGGGCGAGGCCATCAACGCTCTCTTGGAGGGTCTGCTGAAGCTCAAGACCCGAGGCGACTTTTCGGTGGCGGTCCAGGTCGCCAGTATCATGCACCAGCGGTTCTTCCACCAATTCACCCCTCAGTTTCTCACCGTCTTTTTCCAGGGTCTAGAGTCAACCCTGACCGAGGACCGGGCCAAGCGGACCGAGCTGGCGCCCATCCGCAAGATCCTGTGCCGTCTGACTGTGGATCTGTGGCTGGTTGGAGTGATCACCCCGGAGTATTTCAACAAGAACATCCCCAGCTGGATCGAGGGCACGCCACAGGCCATTGCACAGGCAGGCCCGCCTCCCCTGGTCATTTTCCGCCACATTCTCGGCACCGATCTGAGAGACTTTGACTACGCCGATCTGGTGCTTTCCTTGGCCAAATACTTTCCGTTTCTGGTCGGAGGAGCGGACGAGGAGGGCCAGGCCGAGGCTCTAGGAGTCGCAGAGGCCGTGCCCAAGATGGCCAAGCTCGTCAAAAGCTACTGCTTGCATATGCAGAAACGGGTCAAGATGATGGCCATTCTGCTGGGTCGACAGAGACGCAAATTCGAAAAGCATTACATCCAGGTGGGCCGGATGACTACAGGACGAGAGGATAGTCTGAACGAGCTTGAAACACAGCTGTCCACCATGGTTTCCACCTGCACTCAGCTGAGTGAGGCTCTTGGAATCGAGATGCAGTCTCTCACTGATTGCTACAAGGAGGAGGACACAATCACTTTGGACGGCTCGTTCGATGGACAGCCTCTGTGGGACTCGGAGGACGAAATGCTGTTCTACACCGATGTCCCCGATCTGGCCGACAAGGTGTCTGAACAGGTTCTTTCTGGAGGAGTGGATGTTGCTGATGCCGAGCTCAACGATATGGTGGAGAAGAACAAGGAGGCTAGACAGAAGGAGTTGCTGCAGCAGGCAGTTGAGAAGGAGCGGGAAAAGATCCGTGTCAATGCCCAGAAGGCACGTGAGAGTCGACAGGCTGCAAAGACCCCCCAGGACAAGAAGAAGACCAGCACCACCGCTGATGGAGAAGAGTCGGGCGATTCGGACTACGTTTCCGAGGAGGAGGAAGAGGAGCCCGTCAAGGACATGTCTCCCAAGGGTATTCAAATGACGGAGTTCCTGGAGCGACTTTCTCAGGCCCGTTCCAAGGAGGAGATTGATGCCATGACGATTGAGTTCTGCCACCTCAACAACAAGGCGTCACTGAACCGTCTCTTGCGTCATTTCCGAGAGTTTTCGCTCCACAAGGCGTTCATGTTGCCGTTCTACGCTCGAATGGTGGCTACTCTGGGACCCTACTTCCCCAAGCTGAGAGCCTCTGTGATTGAGCGGCTCTTTGCACGACTTCGAAGCTACACTCGAGGCAACAGTCGACGATCCATGGAGCGACGCCTGGCCTCTTTCCAGTTCCTCTCCGAGCTCACCAAGTTTGGACTCGTTCCCAAACACTACATTTTCCATCTTCTCAACTTCATGGGCTCCAGACTCAACTACATGAACCTGGAGTCGCTCAGCAAGATCTTCCATTGCTGTGGACAGTTTCTCTGGCGAAATGCGTCCACTCACCAGGATATGGAGGAGCTGATGGAATCCATGATGCAGCGTCGAACCAAGGGATACCTGAGTATTTCCGAGATTCTCATGGTTGAGGAGCTTCTGTCTCTGGTGAAATTCCGAGGAGGAGCAGGAGAGACCACGTCCAAGCGTCACGTGACCTCCAGCACCCCCATCCAAGTGTTCCTGGACAGACTGTACTACATTGAGTTGAGTACGGAGGTTGCCGAGCAAGTTGCGCAGCTGACATTGAAACTGGACTGGTTGGATGACGAGATCACGTGTCCCACGCTGTTCCGAATCTTCACCGAAACGTGGCGAGTCAGTCACGGAAACATGGCTGCTGTTGCTGCTGTTCTGGCCAAGATTGCCCCTTCGCACCCCATTTTCGCCCAGAAGGTGATTGAGACGGTGCTGGAGAACATCCAGCAGTGTCTGGAGCTCAACTCGTACTCTCTCAACCAGATTCGACTCTCTCAGGTCGAGTTTGTCAGCGAGCTGTACAATCAGGGTCTGCTCAACCATTCATGCGTTCTGGACATGCTCTTCATGATCATCTGCTATGATCATCGCCGAGGACGACCTACTGCCGGCGTGTACTGTCCCAAGGATCCCCCCGATTCGTTTTTCCGAATCCGTCTGGTTCTGAACGCCCTGGTCACGTGTCAGCAGAAACTGGTGTCCGATGTTACATCTTCCGAGCTGGAGTTCTTCATTGCCTTCTTCCAGTACTACATTTTCACCAAGACCCGGCTGCCCATGGAGCTGAAGATTGATTTCCGAACGCTGTTTGTCGATCTTCAGCTTGAGCAGCAGCTGTACAGCACTCTTGACGGTGCTGCTCGGGGTCTCGAGAGCGCTCTCAAGGGCAAGTTTGGAGAGCGGTTTGAGGAGGAGCAGAAGGAGCAGCAGCAGCAGCAACAGAAGGCTGCTGAGGAGTCCAGGGTGGCTGCCTCCCCTGCCGCAGAGCCCTCTCCTACTCCCGAGTTTGTGTCTCGAAAGACCGCTGATGATCTTCAGGCCGAACAGGACTTTGACCGGGAGTTTTCCGAAATGATGAAGGAGGCTGGCACTCAAGGAACGGGGTCGTTTGACCGACCGGTGCCTTCTGCCAAGGTGATTACGCAGCACATTTCCGGTGCCTCTCTCAACGGAGCCAAGCTGTTTTCTCTCAAGAAGGAGGGCAGCACTGGCCCCACCATTGCAGGCAACAAGATGGGCTTTACCCTGTTGTCCAAGCGAGGCAGCAAGATGCAGGGACGGCTGGTTGCTCTGCCTGCAAACTCCAAGATGGCCAAGAGTCTGGAGCAGCGACAGCGAGAGGAGAGAGAGCAGCGGCACAAGCTGAACAGCTATGTCATGGCCCACGCCGATATGGAGGAGGACTAAGCGTGTGGCGAAGAGCAGTGCTCGACTGTGCATGCTCGACGACTAGAGGGTCACCAGCAGAGCGGCGCTCGGCTCGCATCAGCGCATGCATCTACGAGTACGGTGTGCATGGCTAGGTGGAGCTTTTTTGGAGCCCACTCAGTATTGAGGTTTCCTCCTGAGTGGATCACGAGACTTCCATGTCTTTTTGACTACGTGTAGTCTGACGAACTTGGCTCCACCGTGACGCCATCCCACTGGCGTTGAAGATGAAAAGACGGACATTTGATCACGAAAGATGTATGAATGTATTTTTAGTAGAAGAGCAACAATCTGTATTATGGATCGACGTCATCGGAGGGTTACATTTTTGCAGCATTTTATTTTCCTTATTTCCCCTATTTACTCTGCCTGTGCAAGGTGGGCGAGCTGCATGTCGGTCGATAAGATCTGAGTCAAGATCGATCCGGTCATGTGTGTGCAAGAAGGTGCATAATTTGAGGCATGATATTCATTATAGATAATTATACAAATACAGTATGGTAGAAGGAAAAGAGGTGTGGAGATGGTGGGGGTGTTAGGGGGGGAGTGTTTTTGTGCACCGTGAAAAGGGCGTCTGCGCTGCTCAGCAGCCACCGGTTGCACAGCACCGATTTGCATGATCGGCAATGCGGTTGTCTGAAGTCGGGCTGATAGACTCCACACGGCTGATTTTTCAGCATATGATTCAGGGGTTGAGATGGTACTCCTTAGTGGTGTGGTGGTTTTGGTGGCAGTAGTGATGTTTGTGTTGCTGTTGCTTTCGTTATTGCACTTTGCAACTGTCGCTGTCACTGTCGCTTGACACTGCCCCTAATACTCATCTTTAACCCACATATCAGATCTCGGTTCTGAGAGTCGCCTCGAGACTGTGGGCGAAAACATCTGGGACCGCACCACATCAACGGCGCTGACATGCTGTTTGGGCGGTCCCCCTTCTCGCGACGCCTTCTTGTATATCGAGCTGATCTGGGACGCAAACGAGACCAGAAGCAGAGTCATGGCGATGATGACGGCCACCATGAGAACCAGCGAAATGTGGTCGATGCAGGTCATGGCGTATGCGAAGGGTTGTGCGTTCATGATTCGACCAGCGAAAAGTGAGGGTCGTACAAGTATCGTGTAAGTGCAAAGGAGTCTTTTCGGACCACCTCCACGCACCTGTCTACAAGCTAGCCCAGGGTGTCATTTCTTTTCCCAAAGAAGGCTCTAAAAAGACAGCCTATAATAAAGCCCCCCAAAAAGGTTGCAGGGGTACTCGCATGGCGCTGTTGCACTCTCGTTCAAAGTTATTAGGTTGGCTCTAAATCTCGTCAACAAGCGAAATGACTTGCGTGTCTCAGATCTCACGCGAGCCAGACCCAAGGCAACCACAGCAGGTGGCTATAGCTGAGGCTTGTATTGGGTGTGCGATGAGCAAGTCACGTGACCGTTCGCCAAGGTTCGATGTTGCTATGTCAAATAATTCCCCCTCATTGTACCTGCCTCTCATTCTCATCTCACTGTGCCCTTTGTCTGACTCGTTAATAATAGGGGAAGCGGTTGAGGAATGTGTGGGGAAAAAGATACGAGTGGGGAGGTGACGTCGTATCGTACAATCCCGAGCCTGCAATTTTTGCTGTGGAGCCCTCTCGAAGACCCTACCCCACAAAGACCCTAATCTCATCTCATGACACCTCTCCACCCAACGGCTTTATACGCTTATCTTGTTCCAAGACAGGTCTCAGACTTTACGCGCTAACACGAGGTCTAGACCTATCACCGTACGAGTACGAGTCCCGTATCGGCCGGGTACCTGGACGAAAAATTATGTAAACCGCCGTTGTGTAAAAGTGACGTATGGGCGTGGATATTAAGTACCGGTATATACACGGTCGTTGTACTGGTGAGTGTATGAACGGTACCGAGTCGGAGTCACCAAAGTGACACGCTAAGGAGTGATTTTGTTGCCAAGGCTCAGTTTTCTCTGTGCTACGATTCATGCTACTCTGCCAACGGTGATAATCTATAAATGCAATAATTAAGGAGTGAATATACAATGTTTGCTGAATGTTCGCTGAATGTTGGTTGAATGTTTTGCAATGAAATGCTCTAAAAAGTAAACAAACCAGACCGCTTCTTACCAAAAGGATAGACACAAAGAGTGGCGGCAAAAAGACCGACAGTGATACCGATGGCCACCTGAATCATGGTGAAACCAAGATTGGCAGCTCCTCCAGGAGTAGCCTGCTCAATAGCAGCAGTACTCGTTTCAGTCAGCAGCGACGTCTGCACTCGAGTAACCACCGTCGACGTGGCTGCGTTGACGATGGTCTCTGTGATTGTGGTCGTCACGTTCTTGTTGCCAATCAGTCGGTTGGAGTTGGCAATGGCAGCCACCAGAGAACCCTGAGAGGCGACACCCGAGGGAACCTGTACAAAGATACCGGGAAGCATGGCAGCAAACGCCAGACCATGGCCCAGACGAGAGTACAAGTTGCCGAGAATACCAATGGTGAAAGCTCCGATAGCTGAAGTCAGGTACGAGTTGTTGTCCGGGTCGGGGATGTTGGCACCCACAAAGTACGTGACCACGTATCCTGCGCCTGAAATGAGCAACATGGAGGGCAGCTGCGTGATTCGAGCCTGGTTGACCAGAGCAATGAACAGGGAGTAGAGAGGCACAAACAGAATTCGCCACAGAGGATCCAGCTGCTGAGGACACTTGTCTTGACGGGTGGCATTGTGATCGCACCATCCGTAGACCACAGCCCCCAGAGTGATTCCAAAGCCGAGGAACATTGAGTAGATGACGGCGTAGAACATTCGGATGGATCCAGCGACAATGTTCTTACTTTGCAACTCCAAAGAGCCACAGAGAACAATGTAACCCGGTAGAATGATGGCTAGGGAGCCCTGAGCAATGGCAGCAAAACAGAACGGGTGAGAACCGCCGGAAGAAATGGTACCAATGGCTCGAGCCAAGAACGAAATGAGAATACTCATGGAAACCTCAAACACGTTGTTGTACAGGTCAGAGCGAGGAGCAACAATGATCTGGAAAAATCCCACGACAGACCCAAGAATGATACACATGGGGATGTCTGCCCATCGGCCTCGGAAGGCATAAGGAGACACCACTCCGGTACCACAGGCAAAAAAGATGACACAGAGCCAAGGAGGGTACAGGTTCTTGGACCGCAAAATCTCGTCCAGTCGGTTCGACGCCTCCTCCACTCCGATCATATCGTGAACCACCTCCTTATAGATCTCGTGGGTATCCTGCAACTTGGACAAGTTGACACCCTGAACACATCGCACCAGCTGCATTTCGGAAGTATGGGTGGTGGCGTCTCCGAAAGACACAATCATACAACCGGGAATGTACAGGAACTGGCCATCGATTTCCAGAATTCGTGACGTCATCTTCATGTACTCTTCAAGACGATGGGTAGGAGCTCCGTACAACATGAGAGCTCGACACATTCGCAAAATGAATCGCTGTCGCTGAAGCAGTTCGGCAATATGGACTGTGATCTTGACCTCCTGTCGTCGTCGTCGCTTGAGTTCTCGTTCTCGCTTCTTGAGATGCTTGCCCGTGTTCTTGGCCATCTTGTTGAGCTTCTTCATGTCCTTGACAGGTTGGATACCGGTGCTCTTCCCCATGAAGCTCTTGGGTCTTTCCGGCGGTCGATCGTCTCCTCCTCCTCCACCTCCTGCGCTGACTTCAGTCATTTCCATCTCATCCAAGTACCCTTCGGAATGGGATCGTCCGTGGCCCTTTGTGTGATGATGAAGATGAAGGCCAGGAATATGATGGTGGTGGTGCTGATGAGGAGCAGGTGTTCCTCCGGGACTGGGAGAGGTGGATCGAGACTTGTCGTACCATTTGGGTCTCTTCTTGGCATCTTCCTTCTCCTTTCGCTGGTCGTCAATGATCTTGAGCAACTCCTTCTTCTTCTTCTTCAACCCAAGCTTCTGAGTGGTCTTGGTCTTGGACTTTGTAGGGTGGTCGATGGGAGTGCCTCCAGGAGTAGTAGGCTCGGATCCATACAACATGGGAGAAACGTCACCAGTAGAAGTTCCGTCTCCAATTGTGGTGCCGAGCGTAGAAGTACTCTTGTTGCCTTCCTCTTCATTGTACAGCTTCAGAAGAGCACCAAGAACACCTTGCTTGAACCGTTTGGGAGGCGCCACGTAATCCTCGTGCGTAGGGGTCACACTACCGTCGGCAGCATCGTAGGTCAGGAAGTTTCCATGGCTGTCGTCATCCTCATCGTCATCATGGATATGAATCGACGAAAAGTAGTCGACAGCTGGAGCCGTGAATGGATCGTACTCTTCGTCTTCGGCATCGGGGGTGTGAACCGCGTGCCTGTGTTGGTTGACGAGATCTTGGGCTTGTTCACGTAGCATCTCCGCCTCTTCTGCCTCCTTCTCCTTCTCTTCTTCAGAGAAAGGAGTCGAAGCACCTGTGTTGGGGCCAGTTTCGGAACTGTGATGGTGGTGGTGGTGATGGTGATGTTGATGTTCCCCCTTCTCCTTGTCCTCCTGTCGCTTCTCGTTAATGTGCTCATCACGTTTCTCTTTAATGTCCTCCAGACGACGGTGAAGATCCACCAAAGGAATGTCATTGATATCGTGGCCGGCCAGAGAGTCTTCTCCGTCGTCATGATGATGGCCATTGCCACCAGCAGAAGCGTTTCCAGAAGCGTCCCCGGGAGTGTGATCCTCGGAATCAGGAGCACTGCGGTTGCCGTGAATGCCCAGCGCGTTTTCTCGTCGAAGCGAGAGATTGGAATCAGCCTGGTCTCTCTGATCATCCAGCGTCTGAGACGACTCCGACGACCGGTCCACAGCTCCAGGAGCCATACCTCCTCCACTCATGCTGCCAAAGCTCGCCAGACCCCCCATGATAGCCGCACCAACAGCCATGTTGTTGCCTCGCTCCGAGTTTTGAGCAAAAGCATCGACATGGGCCGCACTGGCACGTTCTCGTTGAATCAGAGGCGCATCTGCTCGTCCAGCTCGATCGCCGTCACTGTCGTCGTCAGAAGACTCGTCGGTAGAAACTGAACGAGCATCGTCGTCAATCTTGAACATGTCGTTGTTTCCTGTGCCGTCGTCGTCGGTGCTGGCAATGGGCTCGTCCTCCTGAGCCTCTCGAGCACGTGACTGCCGAGCTCGCATCAAACCAATCGACTTGACCTTGTCGATTCGGAACTGCGGCTGTTCAGATGAGGGGCCTGCCTCCTGGCTGGTCGAGGGCGCTTCCGCCGCGGGCTGTCGTGGTCGCGCAACAAACGTCACCTCTTCCTCCTCCTCCTCAGACTCTGTATCATACTGGCCCAATCCGGACGAGTTGAGAAGAGTGTTCATCAGAGTAGTGGACGACAGAGAACTGCCCTTGGGGGGAGTGTGTGTCGCTGCTCCGGTGGCAGATCGTGCTCGTCCAGCAGGGACAGCTGGAGAATGCATCGTTGGGGTTCCAGGGGACTTGAGAGTCGGCTTTTTCTTGTTGGGATGCGTAGAAAAGTAGTCGTCAGTGTCCGCCCCGGGAGACCCTGTAGAGATGGGAGCACTGGTGGGTGATTCTCCATCGGGACCCACAATCACCACACTGGGGGTTGGGGGAGCCACTGTGGGAGGAGTTTCCTTCTCATCCGAGTCCTCATGTCCATCGTCGTTCTCATCTGCCGGGTACAGAATTCGTTTTGTGGTGGGATCATTGTCTTTGGGGAATCGTACTCGCTGTCGCTGTTTGTTGGCTGAGGAGGAACGCGTAGCCACGTGTTCGTCGGACTGAGTACGCATCATTCCGGGCCGTCCGGGTCTTCCTCTAACCGGTTCTCCTCGCTGTAGTGCTTCTCCGATCGCCAGATGGTACGATTTGGCTCGTGGAGGCGACGGCTTTTTGTCGGGCGAGACCACCACTCCAACAGAAGGAGTGCCTGCCTTTGATGTTTCCTTAGACGATCCAGCTGAATGCGGTGGAGTCACGCCTGGAGAGCTGGGCGACTTTGGAGACTTGGCCAGCTTGCCCAGCTCGATTGCCGATGTGCTTCGTTTGTGTAGTGATCCTTCCTGGCCTAGCAGACTCTGCGGTCTGCTGCTGCTGCTGCTGGCTGGAATATTGGTGAAGTAGCCTCCCTGGGGAGTTGAGGGGCCCAGTCCGGGAGAAGAGGCTCCGGGAGTGTTGGCTCGAAGAGATGCAAAGGGTCGAGCGTGAGGGTTGAAGGCTCCGGGCGATCTGCTTCGCACCGGGGCGTCATCTTCGACTGAAAGCAGCGACGTCTGAGTCTTTGTTCGTCTGCCACGTCCAAATCGAGCCGGAGACGCATCTCTGGACTTTGGAGGCTCTCGAGATGCGGCTCGTGATCCTGCCTGGCTCTTGACGCCTGTGGTTCGGCCCTTGCGGCCCTCTGGCGGTTGTTGCAGCACAAATCCTCTAAGAGACGAAGACGAGTTGGCCGAGAACAACGGCGGTCTCTGCGGAACAGCTGAAGTTGATGTTGCTGGTGTCGTAGTTGTGGTGGCGGGTTTTTCGGGCGTTTGCGCCGGCGAGGGCGACCCTGTGTCCTTTCCTTTTCCTTTTCCTTGATCTTTGCCCTTGTCTTTATCCATCTGGGTTAGTATGGTGCGGTAAACGCGACCGAGCAGAACGCCATTCAGAGAAGACAGCCTGAGCTGGAGCGTGTCGTGCGATCAGCTTGCCTGAGCACGGTCAGCGCAAATTCGCGGCCAGCAACTGGACCTTGTGGTGGCCGTTTTGATGACGAGTGGCCACCAATAAACCTGCTAGTTCACCACTCACACGGCTGCCACCACACCACTCTGATCCAACAACCGATCTATAATATCAGGAGTTTCATAACCGAAGCGGGCCGTTGCCAAGTATCCATCTGTCTTGTCCCTTATGGTTGCTCAAGTCGACTTTCGTGCCTCTGCCCTTTCCTCCCCTCCAATACTCACGATTCATTCTTGTGCGGGCGCGATTGTGTGTTGAACTCAGGAAGAAAATCCACGTCTGTCAGTCTTGTCTTTTCCTTTCTCTCTCTCTCTCTCTCTCTTGATACAACTCTACGAATCCCAAACATGGTGAAATAGTCTTCTCCTTTGTTGTACTGTGCCGAGAGTTTAGTCGATAAAGTTAACGAGATGCGATAACAGTGGTAGCCGATGGCCTAACTGGTCTTGAGTGCATTAAGTAGCAATCAATGATATGAGCAGGTGGTAGAGCGTTACATATTCTATAGCTGTTGTTTCAGTATCGCCCAGGGAGCATGAATCTACCAACTCTCCACACATGCTCGTAATTTCAATAAAACTCGCAGGATCGACAACTCACGTCTCTTTCTCTACACGTGTAACGCTTGACTAAAGAGAGAGAGAGGCCTATGAGTTCCGCAGCGGCTACAGGTGTTGCCTAAAAATGACGTCACGGTGTGACGACCGAGGTTTGCACTAAAAATATATAGACGTACATTGCAGTCAGTAGTCACGTGCCTGGTGGACGGTACAGAACGGTCGTCCGACTGTTTGCCAAGCAGAGAAATTATGGAGAATGTTACCCTGGTAGTCGCTACAGTATCGTTCCAAACCAACTCCCCCTCAACACCAGCCCACACATTCCCTCCTTAGTGCTGCTTTTACTCCTCTCTCTCTGATACAAGAGAGCCGAACCTTGTGTTTGTCCTAGAGTGTCCTAATTGGGATCCCGCGCGGCTTCTCGATTCGGCAGGCATAGTGAAGTGGCTGTTAGTGGGTCTAGGAGGCTCGGAACCGCTGTTTAGAAGGTCTAGCTGGATTCTGCGCGCCTAAAACCCGTAGATTTCTCTCTTCTGCCGTCTCCACCCCTGCTATTTCGCCGTTTGACAAGTCTCATCCGTGTCTCAGACCGACCGCAAATTCGGTTTTCCAACACCTGCATTTATCAGGTATATTCACCAAAGGAAAAAAGTAAAGGGTGGAAAGACAATACCGACTGTAAGAAAGCGGTTGGTGGGTTACAAGTTGTGGTTGAATGCTGCGACGTCGCACAGGTCTACAATTGGAGTTATCAGTTCGGCACTTGTCAAGGCACTCCCGCCTGACATAATTCTCTTCAAGCCTGCATTCCCAACCCCTGAACTGATAGATACGGAGCTGAAACAGCTGACAGTCGGCCGGTGGCTCCGTTCCGTCTCAGTTTTAGTGTGTGTAATTATAGAACGCAGCGTAATTAAAAAGCAACTGGCGTGCACCGCTCCGATCGTGCATACGAGGGGTGGAAAACGAGAGCATTCAGAGATGTCTCTCTACTTGCAGGGCACACGAGGTGCTTGATCTCGTGTGTACCTCCATCTGTAGCGACCAGTAAAAGCACAGACAAGTCCTCGTATATCTCCAGTCTGCTCGTATATAGCACCCACCTGGATCTTCATCTTCCCCACTCAACTCTCCTCACCCAACTCTCCTCACCTCAACTCTTTCCCAACTCTTAGCCCAACTCTTTTTCAACTCTGTCTCACCAGCTCAGGAGGTGGGCTCATCTTCAGACTGGTAACCGTAGTAACGTAATTGGATTGGGGATTTGCTATCGACGCTGTCACGATCGCTCCATGACCATCAGGCGTCACTCCAGATGCATCCGACAGCAAGCTGGCCACGTGAGTAGCAAGTCAGCACTTTGCTTATATAAGCAGTTGACTGATGCTATCAAGACATGGCCATGGTCCGTTTATCGAACTCCCCGACCTTCCCTGTCTATTGCAACATCTCCAAGCCAGTTTCAGGCATGCTCTTACACGCATCGCCAGCACTACACCCCGGCAAATCGGCAAATCGGTGACCAGGCTGATTTTCGAAAGCCTACAGGTCTCAAGATTGCCGTTACTTTTTGGTGTTCAAACCCTCACCATCTTCCAGCAAACTGCGCCTTCCGTGGAGTGCAGAGAGAGACATTGGATTCGAGCGATTTACTGAACTGTGGGGAGGTGATTGAGGGGGCGGTACGATGTTTACACCATAGCCCGGAGTAATAGAAGATAGTCGGTATTAGCTGAAGGCATTTGGACTTCGGTGCTCGTTCCTGTCTCAGGAATAACTACACTACTGTCGATCCTGCTGGAAGGTGCCAAATATAACCACTGCTCCAGTAGCATGTATGCACGGAAGCCATTCTACAGTACAATTATCAAGTCTGGCCCTATCGATCTGGCATGAACTCGTACTTGTATGTAGTCATCATGGCCGTCCCTTCAATTCAGGTGGTGATAGGCTTGAGAGGGTGCATCGTGAAGTTGAGACAACCTGCCACCACAAGAGCGACCAAATGAGCTTGCTATTGTGTTACGAGTACGAGAGTCTACCTGGTACACAGCCGCAGAAAGTAGCTGTTTTTGCAGTGGGCTCCAACACACTCATTCACTGCTACACGTCTACACGTTCACTCGCTCACGCTTCGATGAGCTCGCGGAGTTGGTCTTCGCAATAAATACAAATAATTACAGGATATACAATTAGATGAGCAGGGCAACCATGGCAACCATACCGGCGACGACGGAAACGGC
Source organism: Yarrowia divulgata (assembly GCA_900519045.1). Lineage (NCBI taxonomy): Eukaryota > Fungi > Ascomycota > Dipodascomycetes > Dipodascales > Yarrowia > Yarrowia divulgata. The sequence goes on along the minus strand of ULGQ01000001.1, from coordinate 4,103,183 downwards.
CTTGGAGGCGGCACCGTTGGCCTGGGCAGGGAAGGTGTTGGGAGCCTGGGGTACCTGGGGGATGGTGGTGTTGTTACCGACAACCTGGACAACGGGAGAAGTCTGGGGGGCAGCGGTAGGAACAGCCACAATGTCAGTCTGGGGGATCACAGTCTTGACGGTCTCGGTTCCGATGGTGACAACCTGGGTCAGGTAGACAACGGTGGTCTTGTCCTCAGCGGGAACCTCGACGGGGGAAGAGCCGGTAGGCTTGGGCTTGGTCTCGGAGACCAGGGGCTTGGACTCGGAGGCCTCGGGCTTGGGGGAAGGCTTGGCGGTCTCGGACACCTCAGCGGTAGGTCGGACCTCAGACTTGGGGGTATCGGTCTTGGCAACAACGGTGCCAGTCTTGGTGACGGTCTGGGTGGTCTTGAGCTTGGTGGGCTTGAGGGGAGCCTCGGTGGGGGCGGGTCGGAGAGGGACAGATGAGATCTTGTGGCACTTGTGCTCGGGGCAGATCTCGGTCACCACCTTGGTGGTAGTGGCGGTGGCGGTGACGGTGACGTACTCGACGGGGATGGTCTTGGACACGCACTTGTTGAGAGTGCAGTGCTCGGTGACGGTGACGGTGGGCTGGGGCTTGATGACACACTTGTTGTCCTCGCAGTGGGTGACGGTCTTGGTCAGGGTAGACTCGACGTGCTCGGTGGCCTCGACAGTGACAACAACACCGGAGGAGGGACCAGTGGAGATGGTAGACTCGACGACGGGAGCGGAAGAAGAGGCCTCAACAGTAACAACAGCGCCGGAAGAAATGCCGGTGGAGATGGTAGAGTTGGTGAAAGCGGGAGCAGAAGAGGTGGGAACAGCGGGGGCGGAGGTGACGGGAGCGGAAGACTCGGCAGCCTCGGTGGAAGCGGGGGCAGAAGACTCAGCAACAGAAGAAGTCTCCTCGGGGATCTCCTCGACAGGAGCGTTAGCGTTGATCTCACCGTCGGTGGCGACAATGGACTCCCAGGTTCCAGAGTGGTCGGAGTAGGTGTACTCGGATCCGGTGGAGTAGTCCTGGACGTTGACGGACTTGACGTACATGGGGTAAGGGCTCTTGGTGTAATCGGTCTCTCCGCCAGCCCACTCAATGACGCCAGCGTTGTTGGTGGGGTCTCCTCCGGCCCAGACGCCGATTCGGATGTTCATGGGCGACTGGGGGTATCCCTGCTCGAAGGTGGAGGGCACGGTTCGCACGGCCTCTCCGTCAATGAACCAGGTCAGCTCGTCCTTGGTCCACTCAACGGCGTAAGTGTGGAACGCGGCGTTGGCGTTGACAACGGGGTGGATGGCACCTCGGTCGTAGGTGGTGGTGTTACCCTGGACGTAGAAGTTAGTCTGGACGTTGTTGGCGTCTCCTCCGATCCACTCCAGATCAATCTCATCGAGATCGTCGGACTGCAGAACCAGAGACGAAATGATTCCCTGACCGGGAGCGGCCTGGATCACGGCCTCGACTCGGCCAAACATGATGTAAAAGTCGGACATGATGGTGGGGTTGTCGCCCTGCTCAACAACGGCGAGAGAAGCACCCTTGTCGGAGTAGGTGACTCGGTGGGGCTTGAAGGAGGGAGGGAAGTCGTCGGAAGCTCCCTGGGTGAAATCGTAGCTCTTGGAGGTTCCCAGAGCCTTGTCGGCGGGGCAGGTTTCGTGCAGAGGGTTGCAATCGGTGTAAGTCTGGGCCATAACAGACATGGCCAAGGAGGCCACAATGGAAAGAGAAAGTCGCATGCTGATTTTTGAATGAATGAATGTGTACTAGTTGGTAGTTGGTAGTTTTGGGGGTATCAAAGAACGACTAGGGGTGAGTAAGATTGGATGGCCTGCTGGAGAGCTCCACCCTTGGCGGGCCATTGACAGCTTATATACGCCAGCACGCAAGAAAACGCTGCTTCTTCGACTGCTTTCTTGTGTGTCGTATCGGTCATGCGTGCAGTGGTCTGGAAAGGGTAAAACGCTATACGGGTTTCACTTTTTCGATGGAATGTTAGCGTGAGTTTATTCCTGAGGTTGTGTGGGTTGGTCGAGAGACTGACAGAGAAGGAGGTGAAGGACGTTTTGCACTAGATGAAGAGCTGGTAGCAACCCGCCAAAAACAGCCAAAACTCCACCAGCCCATCTGCTAACCATTGTCAACTCACTCGAATGATTCCCCAGCCCCCAGGTCTGCGCGTCTCCACCCAATTTACCCCTATTGTGCCGTGTGCATTGTGAGACCCGAAATGGATGCTGTGCAACAAAACTGTTATTCGCCTTGGCTTTAAGCTCACGAGCGAGGTGTCGCAAAACGGGTGCGAAACGAAGGGCTATCTGTCGATCTGGTGGTGTAGGAGTGGGGAGACAAGACGGTGGCGGTAATAGTGAGATCTCGTGATGCCAGCCGTGCTGTTGCACACCCGCCTGTTACCAACAGCCAGGCAACAGCAATGCCACAGTACCTCCACCATCTGCATTCCCAACCCCCAGAACACGCAGAACACACGTACATAACAAACACGGAACACGGTTCGGCTTGGCTGCATGGCTACCCACACCCTGTCACGTCGCACGTCGGTCGTCACGTCTGCTATGTCCCCACCGAGACGATCGGCAATTTGTAGAGTTGACAGAGACCGAGAGACCGAGAACACCGGACGGTGCACCTCTATATATACACTCAGCACAACACACCACGACACAGTCTATGACATTACACCACACATGAGAATCCGCCAAACACACATAATCTCACATTGCCACACCCACTACCCCCCGATTAGCCGCTTCTGTTGCGGGCCATGCCCCAGAGGCGCCTAAACCGCGTCTGAGTTTGAAATTCGAAAAGGCGAAATGAAAGTCTTTCAGGCAGACAAGCTCAGCCAGGCTGAGACAAGGGCCCTTGGCCCGCAGAATACATTGTTCTCCAGAACACGTGCAGGTTTTGGCGGTTTTTGGCGTGGGTGCAGAATTTGATCTGACAGATTTGGCAGTTGTAAACACATGTGGATCTTGTACAACGGATGTTACAGCACTCGTGGAGCAGTGTCTGTAGGGAAATGTTTTTTCGTCTCGACATTAGAGTGTTTTTAGTCTATAGCTAGATGCCATCACGGATAGTTATCATACAAGACACTCGTCAGATCCACCGGCAAAGGTTCGGTACATCCAGAAAGTAGGTGATTTAATTTCTCTGCTCTCCTCGGATAATATTCCCCGTTCAATCTCATATCTTTGCCATGGGCTGTACTTCTACAATCTCCCAACAATGAGCCTGAGGGAGAGACGGCACGGTTGTAAAAATACGGTGGCCTCGCACATCATTCAAGCATGTGTATGGTATGTCTTTACTAATAGGGGTTCTGAGGTGGTATGTACGAGCACACAGCACGAATGAGTAGCGCGTTTACAGTTTGAAAATATCACACAAAGGAATGCAAACGGTGGTGTAAGTCAGTGTCTACCAGGGGTCAATCGAGGCAGTGAGTGTTGTATTTGGTGTTGTGTCATTTCTGGTAGTCCCATCGTCAAAAGGCAGTCATACAAGTGTTCTGATCCCGCACGCTAGCTTACACTCAATTCCATGTTTAATTCTAGCCATCTTAAACCGTCTCTCATACAATGACGCCATTCAGAGTTTCATCTCACGCATGGGTAACGCCAGAGGATCGATCCGGCCATAAAGTCTCGGCTAAGAGATTCGTATCTCCATAGGTGCAACAATCTCGCGGAATATTATCGGAATCGCACTATTGATGCAAGGGTTTAATTGAAACACGTGCTATCTTTGTTGGATTTACATGGGATCTATGAGTAAGTAGTTAGCGTCGGTTAGGAGTGAATCCCGTATTTGAAGTTTTGAATAGGGGGATGGCATCAGAGAACATCACCCAACACCAACAAACACCGGAAAGGTCAATGGCGACATTTGTTTGCACGGGTGTTCTGTATACAAGGGATCCCTTCGTATCATGAGTCTTTGGAGCTATAGCTTGAGCAGCCTCTGCCTGCTATACTCTACACTTGGACGATCGGAGTCATGTCTTGAATAGGGGTAACGGACACATACTTGTATGAAATTTGAAACTTGGGGTACCAGCTCGTACCATGGCACACCGTTGCCGTTACGAGCTGCATAGCCCCTCATAACGAACCAACCGCTGTCCCGATCCGGCGACTGAACCGACTGTCAAACAGTCTAGCGCTGGTTTCGCCAGTACGACGTAGTGAGCTTGTACATTACATTGCCGGCAGAAGGCTTGGTTAGAGAGAAGAGCAGTGGTGACTAGGAGTTCGAATTCATGATCAACGAACTCGTGTGAACAGATTGATATACCGATATCACGTACGGTACACCTCTCTTACAAAGACGTCAAACGTTTTCACACGAGTATCGTGAGCTTACGCGTTGCAACATGTGATCCATGGAAGCAACACACAGATTTGACACTGACAGATGACACTGACAGGTGGAGTATATCGACATTATGTAAAGAGGTTAACTGAGAAAACTTCTTCTTCACGTGACCTTTTTGACAGTCGGACACACGGCCGGGTGTCAGGGAGGTGGGCTCAAGTTGTTTTGAGCGACAGTAATGCCATCTATGTTTAGGACAGGCCTAATCGATTATACACGAATGCGTCCATTCAAAACCCGATAGAAATTTTAGAGATTACCAGCGAAATACTGAGAATGAGGTGATTCTAATGGTACCAAACACTTGTGTTGAACGCTTACATTACATCTGTCAAACCTCATCATCAACCCCTCAAGACCATGTCTCAACTCAACTTAGACTGTCTCACCCTGTATAGTTTCTGATCTATTAAATGATTAGTGCAATTGTAGCAGTGACATGGGGTGTGAGGTATGCCAATGGAGGCTGCAAGAAGTATAAATATGTCCAAGTCTGCTCCTGGAACTCCTTCCTCTGGTCCCGCATCTTTCTATACGCTGGAGATCTCTCACACGCCTTCTGTCGCCATCATCGGTTAACCCCACCCTACCCCAATCTATCAAACTCCAACTAAAACCCTAACTGTGCGTGTGACTTGATCCACCCCACCACACAACCCCACCTAACTCTCCACACAACACATCACTCCACACAGTCACAGAACCACCATGGCAAAGCTCGAAAACCCCAATACGTTGCCGTTCAACGATCCCGAAACGTCCACCAAAACCGCTCTCGTCACAGGTGCCTCCTCAGGAATCGGATGGTACACCACTCTCCATCTGTACATGCACGGATGGGACGTGTTTCTGGGCGTGCGAAACGTCTCCAAGGGCCAAAAGGCGATCGACGACATCAAGGCCGAGGCTCAGAAGCGTCAACTAAACGGTGGTGTCTCAGCAACCGCTAAGTTTGGCCAAATGGCGTTGGTAGAGATGGATCTACTTGACATCAAGTCGCTGGACAAGGTGGAGGCTCAGCTTCAAAAGATTGAGAAGCTCGATCTGCTCGTCCACAATGCCGGAATTATGGCTGTCCCCCGAGAAAACTCCAAGGATGGATGGGAGGTGCAGATGCAGACCAATTACGTGGCTCCATTTGTTCTCACAGATAGACTGCTTCCTCTCCTTCAAAAAGCACCCAACCCCCGAATCGTCTACCTGTCGTCAATCGGCCACCAGTTTGCCCGGCGACCCACTCCGCTCGACACTCGTCAGGATGGCTTTCCGGGACTGTATTACGGCTTTGTGAGATACGGATACTCCAAGGCTGCAGGCATGCAGATGATCAACCAGTTGGCCAAGGATTACCCCCAGATCCTGTCTGTGTCGGTCCACCCGGGCTTCGTGATGGAGACGGAGCTATACAGACATTGGAACAGCCTTCCCTTGGTCGGTCCGCTATTCAATGCGGGATTCCGCGGGTTTGGTGTGGTGTGTGGTGTCTCAAAGGAGGAAGGATGCTACTCCACTCTTGTGGCAGCTCTGTCTCCTGAGTTGACCGCTCCTGCAGACTCAGGCGACTTCCTTTGGACCAAGGGCACTCAGGGCACTCCCAGTAGTCTGGTGAAGAATGAAAAGTACGCCCTCGAGAACTGGAACTGGACCGTTAACCAGATGGAACAGAAGGGCGTTCGGATTCGGCATTTCCAGTACAAGCGCTAGATGGAGTTTCTGAGACTGCTCGCATTGCTACAACCTACTAACACACTTGCTTCTAATATAGCTATCCCTAATCCATTAGTATAGTATTACCCAATCTCCCGCATCGTCATCTAGCTCATGCTGTCTTTCTAAACTCCGCCTGCAGCCAGATTCGATACATTTTAATTCGTCTCTGTCGGTTGACCATGAGTCTTCGGTCCGTGCCGACCTTGACCACCTCGAACCGCTCTCCGAAAATGTCATGCAACTCCTCCTCGGTGAAAAAGTAGACTCGAGTGCCGTCGCCTCGAATGTAGAAGTTCTCGTCCAACAATCGGCCCTTCTTGAACCGCAGCTGTGTGAGATCGTACCGGCCGTAGTCTCGGAACAGAATTCGGCCTCCAGGCTTGAGAAGACGATCCACGTTCTTCATGGCCTGTTTCCACTGCTCCGGAGCCAGAGCAGAGAAGACAAAAATCATCACCACAATGTCCACCGAGTGCTCCTCGATCCCCTCGGGCAGGTTGCCTTCAGGATCGGCAAGATCCCACACAGAAGCTCCAGCGTGCTTGGTATCAAACTGGTCGCTCTCTCTAACAAGCTCAACGGCTCTTCGCGAGAAGTCGCAGCCAAAAATCTGCAGATCAGGGTTCTCGTTGGCTCCAAGAACAGGGAACATGGTGTTTCCGGCTCCACAGCCAACCTCCAGAATGGACACGGGGCCAGCGTCGGCCTTGGTGGCCTCGTAGAGAGCAGGGAACTCGACTCGCAGCCACTTTCGGTCCTTGAAGAAGTTCTCCTTGTTGTTCTTGTAGAAGAGATCCCAGTATCGGGCCGGATCAGCCATGTATGCCTTCTTGTCAAAATCCGTCACGGGCGCCTCCTTTTGCTTGGCGAGCTTTTCCTCGGCCTCCACACGCTGCTCCTCGCCCCACTCCACGTGATCCCACGCATTGTGGTCCCACACGGACTCCTCGTCCTTGAGAAATCGCTGTCCAAACTTGTAGGGCCGGTCTCCTCGGGCCTCTCTGCTGACCGACCAGTCGGGCTCAGGCGTTCCGGTTTCGGAAGGAACCTCGGAATGCACTTCAGCCGGAGATCCGTCTCGTTCTTCAGTCGACATGATGTGCTGAGTGGATGTAATGGAGGAGGTTAGACCGACCTGCATAAATTAAATTTCACTTTGGAAAATTTCAATTAGGCTCGAGGTGGTATTGTCAAGTAGATGGTGGTCTGTGGAGTCAAGTAAATGCGAGGGTTTAGTTGATAGTCCTGAGAGTGATGATGTCGTTCCAGAATGGTAGGGTGGAGATATGAGACGTGTAGGAAGGATAAAATCGACCCAGGCGTGGCTCTTAAGTCTATGGCATGGCTTTCAGCTGGCTAAAACGGCGCCTTAACTGCTGATAGGCTTGTACGATTTCATGGTGCATTGGCACGCCTCGTGACACGCCTCAATCTGACTAAGTCGTTCGATCTAGTGCAAAGACCACAGCCCCCTTCTTAGTAAGCAGTCTCAACGCTCTTGACCCTCACGAACTCTCACTCCCCTCTACCTCCAGATAACTCCTTTCGTACGTAACCTCGTATGTCCATGAAATGCTCTCCATCCGGTCAGGCCCAAAAGAGACAAAACGTGCACGAAAAGGGGGCGCCGCGGCTATGAGAGAGATTTATTCTGTGTGAGCCGCGTCAGCTTATTTGGGGGCGTTAAACGGATAGTTTTGGCTCAGTTTCAGCCACTTGAGCCTGTTGGAGAGAGTCCCCATGAGCAATGTTCAATAGTGTTAACTCATGCACAGTGAAGATATTACAGGAAGAGACGTTCTTGGACGTTATTGGATTGCTTGGTTTCGTTTGCAATGGCACTAACAAAGAGGTTTCACCAAGACAATGGGTTAGTGGAGTCGATTGCAGTAATAATTCTGTCAGATGAGACAGATATCCGTGCCTGTGGGTGAGACACAGCCCCAGATGACGGGAATTATTGAGCTAACGAAGCTTGGTGAGATGTCACTGTAGCTGATAGATACGGCGCTAGATGATGTCCGATTTAATGTCTGGAACCGTTTAACAAGAGATAAAACGCCCATGCCTGATTCTCCTCATTTTCGGAAATAAAGCAGCGCCCCTATCGGTCGTTTGGCTGGCCCTTCTGGGAGAGCCTTCACTTGCCTTAGCTCCCTTGTTTAGCTTTGAGCTACCAGCCTTGCTAATTAATGTTTTTGGGAGAGAGAGACAGAGAGAAAGAAAAGAGTTTGTTTGAGCCCCGAGTTCGAGTCCCCACTGCGAGACCCAACTTGTGCATGACAATGGTGGTTTCCTGGTAGACAAGCAGACATGACAAGTGAGATATGAGACACATTGGCCGAGACAGCCCCAGAGTGGGCCAGGGAGCAATCTACCTGTAGCACGTGTCAGGGAGCCATCGAGCACTGACATATTCAGGGCCGTCATTAGAGCCAGGCTAGATGGAGTTACAGCCTTTGATGCTGGCTTCTATCAGTCTTAAAATCGGCCCTTACTTGTAGCCTAATGCCCAGTCTCGAACGAGCAATTACAGTAGCTAGTCCAATGCCCTACAAGTAGAACATTTCAGCCCCAATAGTCCCTTCAATTAAGGCAGGAGTCAGGAAGGCATTCGAAGCCTGACCGTTGCTGTAATATATTCGATAGTAGTTGATATTACGTGGTTAGCTTGAGACACTGAAATGCCCACGATGCACAAGATAATAATGATAGACTACACCTTGACACATCACGCAACGGCATCACATGTGCATGTCAATCGCAGCCATCTCCGAGTCCCCGACACGTCGATCACGCAATAAGACCCGTCCTATCGCCGTTACGCCCCCTGAATCTACCCTCCTTTTTTTTGTCCAGCTCCCTAGCCAGCCCCATCGAATGCACCCTCATGCACCCGGAGTCTAAGGCTGCTGATGGGGGCTGAAAAGCGCAGTTGGGACGCAACCGCACAAAGAAAAGCAGACGCTAAAAACCCGTATCACGGCATTAAGGTTTGTAAATGGTCGGCTGGTTATAGAGGCAGAAGGCAAAGAGAAGCCGGACAAAGCTCACATATATATATACTGCTGAGCCCGAAAATGAAACCCCTTCTCTTGCTCTGCCACCACACCCACCCCGTAACAGTCGCTCCTTCACACACAGCCCCCAATGGGCAACACAAACTCGACCCTTCTCAACAGAGAGGAGGCAGAAAAGGCTCTCTTTGGAGACTCCTCCTCCGCCACTGCTCCTCCGACACCCACTAAAGCCCTCTCTCCACCATCGCCAAATCTGTCTGTGGAACAACGGTATGACTTCAACAATCGACTGAGTCAACTGCAACAGCTGATCGAGTCCGACACGGCCCCAGCCTCGCTCAAAAAGGTGCCCCAGCTCACCAAGGACCAACAGCGCATTCTGCTCAGGAAATACATGCATCGAGAGATCTTCACTGTCCATCAGGGACCCGCCGATCTCCCCACAAACCCCGACAATGTCACCTTCAAGGAAACATACCTCGTCCATCGAGACTACAAGCAACGGTCCAAGAGCGCCCATGTCCCCCGTTCCGAGCCAGTTATCCGATCCCCCGCCGAGGAAGACGACATTGCCATCATTTCTGAACGACGGCTGGAACGTCCCGGAAGCGACTCCATCAGTGAAGCCTCCTTCACCTCGGCCTACTCGGAAAACGCATACTCAGAACGGGACTTTGAGCCGCCTCTCAGTCCGCAGAGATCCCCTGACAAGCTGGACGTCCGGCCTATCAGACGAGGCTCCACTCCTATTCCTGAGGCTCTTCTTCACGGACAAGGACGAGGCCATACCCAGAGCCCCATTCACACCCAGCAGCATCTCGATCATGTGGCCCATCTGCAGCACCATGACTTGCACGTGGTCCAACAGCAACAGCAGCAGCACTCCAGAGACTCATCTGCTGTCTCAGGAGACAGCCTGAATGTTCCCAAACAACGAGGACGAAACCAACACCGATCCTCGGCCCCCAAGCCCGATCTCAGACCCCGATCCAAGTCAGATGGAAACGCTCTGGCAGCCTCCATGGTCAGACTCACTCCCGACGAACATTTACTTGCATACCCTTCTCGAGAGGCGTCTCCTGACCGGTTCGACGGCACCTGGGGCACTCCCGTTCCTCAGGGGCACTCTCAATTCCCTCATCAGGCCCACCACCACTCGCATCTGGCCAATGAGATTCCTGTGCTGCCTCCTCCCATGGAGTTTGAACGGTCCCGAGCACGAGCCAAGGAACTCAAACAGAACCAGACCGACGAATTTGTGTTTGTTCAGGAGAGCAACAATGAGGCGTCCCAGACCCAGCTGCCAAAGTCCAAGACCATGCCCACCATGACACTTCCTTCCATGCCCTCTCTGCCCTCTTCCATGACTCTGCCTAAGCGTCATTCGATGCCAGTTCAGGCTCCCCAGGCTACAGCTGCAGACATTTTCGAGATTCCGGCTGTTCCCACCACCCCTTCCAAGGAAAAGTCAGAGAAGCTTTCGCTCTTCAAACGTCTGGCTCATCGACGGCGTTCGATGACAGAAAAGGCTCCGCGGCCCATGCTGGTTGACGATAAAGACCTGGATCTGACTCTCACGATCCCCGCCATTCCCGTCTCCGCTCGAAAGATGACTTCGGAGCCGGAAGACTCGCCCCTGGTCGCCAACAGACTCTCGACTATCACCCGGCCCAAGACTCGACCTTCTCCCCAGCCCAGAGCCAAGAGTATGTATGTGCCTCGAGAAACCCCTGTCGAGTCTCCCGAGGGCGCTTACCCTTTCCAGGCCCGAGGCAACGAGATGTCCAGACACATCAACGACCTTTCCAACGCTCCCTGGAGTCTCACCAACGTGCCCCAGTTGTCTCCCGAGCGATTTGTGCAGAAGCGAACCGACACTGCTGGCAGTCTTGGTTCCATGGAGGAGCTGAAGCGTACCAACACCGTCACCTACGGCAACCACATTCTGGACGCTGGAATCCCTCCAAAGGTGCCTGCTCACCGATCTCTGACCCTCCTGTCTCAGAGCAGTGGCACGTCTTCCGACGATTACTTCAGCGTTGGATCTCGGTCTCCTGAGCTTTCTTATTCTTCAGTCATTGCTCATTCCCAGTCTCAGCAGCAGCAAGGCCCATCCACTACTCCCTCTCCCTCTCACTCCACGGACATTTACACCCGAAAGTGCTCGTACAGACGGCCCAAACTGCAGACTCGAAAGACCGAGCCGGCTCCTATCACCGTGTCTACAGTTGCCGAGGTTGAAACTCCCCTTGTTTCGCCTGAGGACGACGCTTCGTACGAACAAGAGATTGAGGAGGAGATTGCTGCCCGGCAGTTCATGCTGTGTGGCTACAAGAAGTCGTCCACCAGGCTCCAGGTTGTCAACTGGCAGAAGGATGCCTTCATGAATTCTTCCACCACTCTTGGTGACCTTTCTCATGCTGGAACAGAGGGTTCTCCCCCTTCTGTGCCTCCTCCCATGCCCAACATTCTACGAAAGATGCAGCAGCCACAGCATCAGCAGCAGCAGCAGCAGCAGCAGCAGGGTCCCAGAAAGTACCACAAGAAGGGAGGCTCTGATGCTTTCTCCTTCGAGGAGGACTTCGAGCAGGAGCAAAAGCAGCAGCCAAAAGAGCAGTCCGTGCCCCAGGTTTCTTCTGCTCAACAGACTTACCTTGATCTGATCAATCATGACGACATGTGGAACGATCAGGGCAACGATTATTTCAGTTTCGGTGGCTAGCGTTGAGAGCTACAGCCACAGACATTATAGTATTTATATAGCATATGCATTTTCCTACAACCAAACCAACTTGTTCTACCTAATATATATATTGTTACATGCTTTGTGATTTGGTTGTCCTCCTCACGTTATTTTCTCCTGTGTGTCTTGATGTCCGTCCATAAATAATGCCTTTGGCCCACACCACTTAAGCAGCAAGATGGGGAGGGAGCAAAAAGTTGGGGATGGAGTTCTTGATGAAGTAGGTGTGTCCACAGTTCTCACACTTCATGGTGCCCTCCACAATGCAAGTCTCGATGAGAAGGGAGTGCAGTTCCTGAAGCAGACCCTGGCTTCCCTCAGCAAAGGCATCGTCAATCTCAGGCTTGACGTCTGGCAAAGATTCGTTTCCAAGCTGGGTTAGTACGGAAGTGATTTGCCGTGTCACGAGCGGACAGCATCCAGTGATATGTGAGCCACAGCAAAGAGAGGCCTTGGATGGACAGCATCCAGAGTGGGCACTTCTGTAGACGCTTTTCTGAGCTATCCAGGACAATCTCTGCTCAGCTCTGTTGTTCTAGACGCTGTTTGGCCAGAATAAACAGAATAAACAGGTCCATCAACAAGTCAGTTGCCCAACAGCCTGCAAGCAACAGACAATCTGAGAAGACCCTTCTGTAGACGATGTGATACTCGAGGTCTGTGTCCAACTTGAAGGGCCATAACGACACCACTCTGGCACTTTCTACCACCATTTTCCACCTCATCTGATACTCACATCTCCGGCAACCTTGACGAGAGCAGCCCAATCTATTCTCTCAAGCATGCTGACGAGAAACTCGGGATCGAACTCGGCCTCCTGCTGAACCATCTCCAGAGCAGAGAAAGTCAGGGGAAAGGCGTTTCCGGAAGAAACACACTGCTTGGAAGCACACTGGACGAAGTTACTGGTGAGAAACTTCATGTTGGCAAGGTGGTTGTGTCGGTTGTTGCGCAGAAGATATCTCCAATATCGCTATCTCGTGCTATGCATATTCTTGAAAATTGGCCAGAATAATTTCTGCCCTAACCCAGCACCAAAAGGTTTGTTATTAAGCAACTGTGGGGTGAAGGAGGGAGGACAGGGTGTTAGTGAAGGCCATCCGAGAAGCAGCTAGAAATGCTGTACTCATTTTGATCAGAAGGAGCTCCCCTATGTTTCTGTACTACTTGCCAGTCCTCATGAGTAATGATGACTAAGATGGGGTCTAACTGAAGCAGAAAAGCCTCAAAACAGCCAAGAAAAAATTACTGTACTATTTTCTCACCTTCCAAAATGCTACCTCTGCTTACCATGTCTCTATGTGTGTTGCTCTTTCGCCCACTTCAGCACTCTCGCTACATCTGCTCTTTTAATTACACCTCATGGTATGAAACTCTAAATGCGCAACCCTAACACCCTCATGAATTACCCGGTAGAAGGTACATAAAATTTCTGAGCCATCGTGTTCTGACTTTCTTCACTCCACACTCTTGGAGCGGAAAACGGACGAAATTTCCGAGCAATGAAGTGACACAGACGCGAGCGATCGCTTGTTGACGTGTCATGTCGTTGATCGGGCGTTTTGGTCGGTTTTCCAGGTGTCTTCCTCTGCGACTGGTCGACACCACCTCTTTCTCAAATGGTACGTTTTCTTGTTGTTGGAGCCACAAACGCGTTCGGAAGATGATGCAAAGTAGGGTGAGAAGGCATTTCCCTTCCTTGATTAATCCCAATCCTCTAAGAAGCACTGACGTTTGCACTGTTTGTGGCTTCTTCTTGTCTCATGTCTCTTGACCGCTCTTACTAACTCCAGGTACGTTACTCTGCGCTCAGCAAAACACCCTTAAAGGATGAAAAACTTCTGTCAATCCCCTGAACTGGATTCCGCAATCAATAATAGGTTTCCAGGATATGACGATTCGTGTCGCCTGATTTAGATCATGACAAGACCTTTCTTTGTTGATCCCTACTAACATTAGATATAGTAATCAATTCCTTGACGAAATTTGCCTGACTTGTGCGACGTACATACACTGTAACTAACAGCCTATTGTTTGTATTGTAGCCGCTGGTGTTGCCATGGTGTGATAATGCAGACTACGTTTACACCATGGTCCTGTCACGTCCAAGATACACCTTGGAGGTTGCACCCAATCGTATATAAGACTACTGTTTCCGTCTTGCCATACTCGTACATCGTCAGTCCATACCAAACAACACCTTTTCACTCTAAAACACGCTCAATGAATCCATCTATCAGTCTATGTACCCTCCTATCATACCCTCTTGTCATATCCTACACCCGCTTGATATCCCACTTGACATCGGTGACCGACACCTCCTCACTGTTCTTCTCGTCGTAATCAAACCACTCGCCCTCGGTGAGATCCATCTCCTTGAAGGGAGTGCCAGACTCGCCCTTGCACTGGAAATCGCCATCTGCTCGGAACTCCTTGAGCTCCAGACCTCGACAATCGATCTGCAGAATCTCGGCGGGCTTCTTATCGTCGATGTTAAGAGTCTTGCCGGTCTCGGTGAGAGTGGCAGACGACTCTCGCTTGCAGAATCGGCACTTGAAGACGAAGTTGGCGTCGCCTCGACTGCCACTGATATCGCTCTTGTCCTGGGCGTTCATGGTGACCCAGTTTTCGTGAACCTCATGGCACGAGGTGCACTCAATTTTGAAGGAGAACTCGTAGGGCAGCGTGGGACCCAGATCCGTCACTCCCTGGAGCTCGGCGGATAGAAGGAGACCGAACATGTTGTGTTTGATGGTGATGATCTAGATGTCAGACTCCACCCAAAAGTTTATGCCATGTTGGAGTCTGGGACATGTGAGTTGCCAAACGACACATGGCACAAGTACTTCAGTAGAGTCAGTAAAGCAGATGGAAGACTAGAAAAACTTTCAATCAATTTCTATAGACATCGTAAATCATTGTGTCAAACATCTTCTGGATCGCGCGACATCCAAATACAATCATCATGTTCTCATCACCCTGCTTACTGTACATATAGTGCACTCCACATGACCAGTCCAGTCCAATGCACCATGTTTTCCTTTGAGACATGTTTTCGGAACTTATTTGGACTTCAACCCCAAATACATCATAGTAAAACCTCCTCGTATATTTAGACACCAAAATCCCCTCGTATCGTTCCAACACTCGTAGACATCAATCTGCCCTCACCTCCAGCCCTCCAACCCTAACCCTGTGAAATTTCAACCGCCAAAAGTTTGCACTGCATACGTAGTCACGACATATCTCTCCCGCCATACACAAGATGATTCGGGCTTTTTCGACAAAAAGCACGGCTTGGAACGCCGCCAAGGAGGCCGTTGTGGAGACCTCCGGCAAGAAGGCCGGACGTCTGACCGCCGAGACCAGACCCAACATTTCTGGAGGCATGATTCTGTCTCGAATCCCCATCGTCACCTCGGAGCCCACTCCCTTTGCCAAGCAGTAC
This sequence comes from Yarrowia divulgata, assembly GCA_900519045.1. Classification (NCBI taxonomy): domain Eukaryota; kingdom Fungi; phylum Ascomycota; class Dipodascomycetes; order Dipodascales; genus Yarrowia; species Yarrowia divulgata. Next base: position 4,087,842 of record ULGQ01000001.1, on the reverse strand, counting down.
TACGAGTACATGGATGGTCTCAAGCGTCGAATGATGTGGACCTTCCCTTCGTTTCTGTACTACAAGCGAGGTACTCTTGCTGAGCGAAAGTACCGAGAGCTCAACAAGATTCCTACCCAGGCTCGAGATGGAGTGGTGTACCCCGAGGGTATTCCTGATGTGGTGAACCACCGAGAGCGAGCTGTGGCTCAGAAGATCGCCATCCCCGCCAAGGACAATGAGGGCTCTCGAGGAGCCAAGAAGGGTTCCGACGAGGCCGAGGAGGACGTGATCAAGCCTAACCCTCGAACCACCGAGGCCGACAAGCAGAACAACGTGCAGTCGCTGGAGCGAAAGCTGGACCGAACTCTCTATCTGCTTGCTCAGACCGAAAACGGCTGGCGATTCCCCTCGGTGGTGGTCAACGAGAAGGAGACCATCGACGAGGCCGCCAAGCGAGGCATCCACGAGCTCGGAGGCCCCGACATGAACATCTGGAACGTGTCGCATACCCCCGCGGGCTTCTTCAAGAATGGCGACAAGCGCGAGTTCTACGTCAAGTCACACATTGTCCAGGGCCAGTTCAAGCCCAGCAATGGCGTGCAGGACTTTGCCTGGCTCACCAAGGAGGAGATCCAGGCCAAGGTCGAAGACCAGTACTACCAGCAGCTGCATCCTCTTCTCAACTCGGTTTAAACTGCATACGTCGACCGACCAACTGAGAACCGCACACGAGGAAAACGACTAATGTATATATGTGTATATAGGGGGATGTATGATGATTGAGTGAATGCGAGAGTGGTAACCGTAGTGAGATGTGTTCAAATACCTCAGCTATAATGAGGTTCTAGTATTATATTACATGCCATTGTTGGCTTTATATGTATGTACTGTGTTGTACACCTTTCTACCATGTAGAGGCAGTCGAGTCAAAAGCCACACTGGCTAGTAAGACCTCGTCTAGGACCCAGCAAGCAAGACTCCTTTGGTTAATACCCACTCGGCCTGCTGCCTCCAACAGTAATGACATTCAGACCAGCAACGTCGCCGGAAAATGCCAGGTTGTACTTCACCGGACTCCATGCCACTACTGGAAGCCCCGTCCATCTGGGACGAGAAACAGCATGCACAAAGTCTCCAGTGTCGACGTGAACAATGTCGACTGGAATGTCGCTGTTGTCATATCCCACAGCAATGTAGTCTCCGTCATGCGAAAAGTCGAGAGAAACAACCGGCTGGTCGTGCTTGGACAAGGTCTTGACACACACCAGCTCCTTGGTATCCCACAACGATACGATGCCCTCGTTGCCGCCCACAGCAATGTACCGGCCTTGAGGGTCCGGTTTGACGCAGTTGGCGGCTGTAGTGTGTCCTAGAAGCTCAAATAGAAGAGCCACGTTAGGTGTGCTTGAAGGTTGGGGGGAACCAGTCACCTTTTCCACTTCTTCAGAAGTGGCATGAGCTGGAAGATTCAACTTGAGCAGCTTCACCTCACCGATTCCCATTGTGATGGCCATGACCGAGGTTGTGTTCGTCCAGGTGGCTGCAAAAATCTCGTAAGGAGACTCCTTGTGTGCAGCTATGGGATTTCCAAACGCCTCTGTGGCTCCAATGGCGACCTTGGGTGCGATTCGGGCCCTTTGCGAGTCGCGTCCTCCATTCTGGCGTCCTGAAGCTGGTGCGCTAGGTGCCGGCTCGGCCACTTCTCCGCTGAAAGAGGGTTCATACCACAGAATCACATTGTCTCGTCTCAACACTGAAATGTAGCGGCCACAGGGCGACCACCAGCAGGCCAGGTTGTCTGCTCCGGTGCTCACTGACGCCAGTAAAGTCTTTGTTTTTGTGTCCCACACCTTGAGAGTTCCATCCAGACTGCAAGTGGCCAGCTGATCAGGACTGATCGGAGACCATGCCAGACCCACCACCGCCTTTTGAGACTTGTTGGAGGAATAGGGGATCTCTGTCGACGTGTTGACCTCCGTCTTTCCCGCGATCCACACTCGGATTCGCGCATCGCTATACGCCACGGCAATTCGGGTACCGGTACTGTTCCAGGCGATGTTTTTGATGGATGATGCCGAAGAAGACGACGAAGAGCCGCCTCCCTGCTTGACGTCTTTTTCCTGATAAGCGACCACCGACTGGTTCTTGAAGTAGGTCTGAGCGGATCCCACGGGCAGCGATTGCTGAGTGTTGATTGGTCTGCTCATGGTGAGTGGTTGCGTGTGTAGTTGGTGTGTCTCTCGAAGATGTTCCTGCACGGTCTGATATTGGACGTGAACTCTAATGGTGTGGAGGTCAAGAGGTGGTGAAAAATGGGTGATTAGTTAATGAGAAGAACTACAAATGTGGGTGAGTATTTGTTGTAAACGGGTTGTTGAATTGTACATTTGAGCTATTCCCATTTTTTTTTGTCAGCCTTTTCAATCAATTAAAGGCTACAGTATGATACTGTACAAGCTATTCATCAGATCTAAGACCAACCAAAGCTGTGTTCAGTAGTAAGACAGAATCATACGAGCTACTTGTAGCTACTCTCGGTTATAATTTAATAATTCATTTAGCTAATCAGTTAACTGTTAAGCCGACAGTATGACCAGCATACAAGTTTGTACCGTGCTCAACTTCTAGGCAATAACGCAAGAGGAAGGCTGGTAGGTTCGGTAACCTCCGACGATAGTCACGTTGGAGTTGACTCGGTAGGACTCGTTTCCGTATTCTCGCTTGACGACGCTCATTGTAGTAGTGGTGGTGGTGGTGGTGGTGGTGGTGGTTGTAGTTGTTTGATGGAGTTCAAGGATGGTCGAGGGAAGGTATTTATATTTGGCGGAGAGGTGTTTGAGGCAACTTGATAATGTTCCAAAGTAGATCAATCAATGAATCGTAAGTCATTCTGAACGTCAGTTAGCTTCCTGTATCATGCCCCTCTACACTCCTTTGTCAACCTCTGTAGATGGTGTTGTGCAGATGCACATACTATTGGCATGGCCCAATGTGGATAACGTCTAAGGAACAGTCAATGAGAGGGGATGTGGGGTATAGAGGGGTATTGAGGGCTAATATTACTGCTGTGGCATTGCTGCTTCAATGCCTGCTTTATCGACAGACGGGTTCTTTGTATTTTTGGATCATGCTGTGTTTCACGTTAGAAGATTGAGGAGGTTGGTGGTGTGCTATTGAAATGACTTGAAAACTCCTATATTGAATAAATAAACGGCAACGGTGCCTAGAAGTCCATTCAGCACCTCTGCTTTTAGTCTCTTCTACAGACAACCATTCTGAGGCTTGTTCGTACCAGCCCGCATCAACATGCACATGTCCAGAACATCAGGAGATCAGGGAGTTCTGCACATTATTGACCTTCCCGGATTGGTTTGAACTTCTAATCATATTGTTCATTAGATGTGTTTTTAACTAACTGGACTCTTTAGCAATCCTCCAGGATGCTTACACTAAGAGCTGTGGTGTCTTGAACTACTTGTAGTACTTATGAGCATGTGGCCAACACATATTCTCATCTTGAATCATTAATCATCATTACTCTATTTACGTATACATTTTTCGCTTCACTCATCAAGCAGTCTACTGCTGAGGAGGGAATCCACCCATGGAGGGAATTCCGTTGGGGAAGAGAGCTGCCAGAGCCGCGTTGGCGTCCATCTGGGCAGCGTTGACCTGTGGTGGGGGAGCGGGAGATCTGATGCCAACAGGAACGTGGTTAGCGTTGCCTCCGTATCCTCCTCCTCCTCCTCCCCCGTAGCCACCTCCGTACCCTCCTCGGTCTCCTCCTCCGTAGCCTCCTCGGCTTCTGTCTCGTCCCCCATCTCGATCACCAAAGCCCCCTTGGCCCTCTTCTCGATCAGGGAAAGAAGATCGGGGTCCGTTTCGACCACCAGCGTTGGTGGGCATTCGCTTGGACTTGGCCTTGGAAGACACTCCAGTGCCGACCTCGATATCGGGCTCCTCAATGCACATGCCGGGGGCAACGGGAACACCTCCAGTTCCTCCGTAGGGGGCAGAAACCACCCACTTCATATCGGCGTCGGTCAGAGTGCCGATGGGAATGATGGAAATGCCGGTCTGGTAGTTGGAGCAGTCTCGAGGACCAAATCCAACTCCCCATCGGGCTCGCAGAGTGATGCTGCCCTGCTGGTTGAGTCGGGTGAAGTTCTGCAGCACCGCCTCGGCCTCAGCTCGAGTGTACATTTTGCAGAAGGCATGCTTTCGCTCTCGATGCATAACGAGCGACTGGGTTCGGCCGTAGGGTCGCAGAATCGACAGAAGCTCCTCGTTGGTGGTGGACATGGTCACGCCTCCAATGAAGATGGTTCGCGACAGCACCTTGATGGTTCCCTGGGGCAGCGAGTGGTCGTAGGTCACCTTCTTCTCGGTGGGAGGAGGAGCGTCGTCCTCAAAGGTGTCGGTTCCGGGAGGCTGTCTGTTTTGGTTTCGTCCTCCTCGCTCTCCTCCCCGTCCAAAGTCGCCTCCTCGATCGCCGGATCGGTCTCGGTAGTTACGGTCTCGTCCGAAATCCCGGTCTCGAGGGTCTCGGTCTCGGGGGTCCCGGTCTCGGAACTCTCGAGATCGGTCTCGGAAGTTGTCTCGAGGGTCTCGGGGGTCTCGGGGATCTCTGGGGGGCAGGTTCCAGGCCTGGTTGACGTCTCCTCCAGGCATAGTGGGGGGAGCAGCGCCTCCGGCAGACTGGGCCATGATCATCTTGAGCACATCGGCTGCAGCGTTGGGGTTGCCAGCGGCGGGAGCAGTAGGGGGAGGGGCGCCTCCAGAAGCAGCACCGGCGTTCATGCTAGCGAGAGCCTGCAGAATGGAGGCAGTGTCGGTAGGGACGGGGTTGGAAGCAGCAGGAGCAGAGGGGGGAGCACCGCCACCAAGAACAGCAGCCAGGGCAGCAGCAGCATTGGCGCCTCCGGGAGCAGCAGTAGATCCAGTCACGGGGGGCTGGCCCTGGTTGATGAGATCCAGGAGCTGCGAGGGAGGGGAGTGCTCGGGGGTCTTGGACATGCTATAGAAGCCCCGCATTCGCTGCATCGAATCCGGAGGAAAAGTTCCGGCCTTCTGCCAGATCTCCACCAGCTTGTCCAACTTGTCTCGAGTGTCGTCCGACGAGGTGTGGTCGACGCTTTCTCGAGCAGCCTTCTCGACAAACTCGGAGATTCGGAACAGTCCCTTGGCGTAGGAGCCGTCGGGGGCCTGGGGGTTGAGAGCATGGCCAATCTTCTTGTTCTCCTCCTGGTACGCTCGAGCCACGGCATCCAGAACGTACATGGCTCCAAGCTTGTGGCTCAGAGGAGTCTTGTTCAGGTGTCGCTCGAGAAGGGGAATGAGAGTCGATTCCATCTGGGTTAGTAAAACGGGTCATACGCTAAGGGGGATGGATACCTTGTAGATACGGAGTGTGTGGTTACGATACGGACAACACTTGCTCACGGAAGAAGAGATTGAACACCATCTTCTATCACCGTCTCAGCTCAGATACATTGTGTACAGTTCCGACGTACGACTGATTACTGTGTACGTGTTTTACTGCGCGAGAGAGAGACAGAGTGTGTGTGTGTGTGTCTGAGTGTGTGTTTTTACTGCAATCAAGGCAAAATAACGGGGTCAAGTAACGGTGTATTGTCAGTGGCGGGAGCAGGTTTGCCACCTCCACTTGTAAGAACAGAAGAATAAGGGGTAGGGGTATCATCAGTGTGGTTCTAAATGGTCCGGTAAAGACACATTGTTATAGGCAACCAGACACAACGGTGCCTCATGTCCAAGTTCATACGATAGGGTCGCTGGTATCACTCGTGTTTTTGTCGTCACGTCGTCACCGCCGTCTTTTCTCCTCCATATATACCATACGATCTACCGGTCGGTCGCCACATAAGTCATGATAATACTCACATCAACGTTCTTCATGGCCAACTCTCGAATTCCGTTAATCTTGGAGCCGGACACTCCGGGAGCCTTTGCCACCAACATGGATGCCAAAAGCGCCTCGAATTCAGTTTCCACTGCCGAAGACATTTGTGTTTGTGTGTGTGTCGGGGGGGTGTGTGTTTTAGTGCGTGTCACAAGTTCAGGGCAAAATACTGTACTACAATAATACCACTTGATACGATACGAGTACGGTGTTTGTGTAGTTGTGGGATGTTTTGCTGGATGCTGACTTGTCGTGTTGATGAAGAAGAGCCAGCACCGGAAGAACTGATACGATATTGTCGTGGTAGTTACCCGGTCGAGAATAAGGTTTTATGAGCCGAGGATGATTTGAGGCTGGATGAGGTCATGTGAGTGCGTCATTAAAAGCTGTTGGGGACACTTTTTCGAGCTCTTTTTTGGAAAATCATAACTGCTTAGCTATATATACATCATGGTGAGTTTCCAGACTCATCGCATTACTACAACAACTTCAAAGGTGCATCGCAAAAGTTGCCTGATGAACCTCATTTAAAACTCTAATTAGCAAGAATGTGGCATAGTCCATAGCCTCATGCCATGACTTGTGGTGGCTTAATTTCGTGCTGAAACGCATATTACAGAGTTACAGAGAGTCGACAACCATTTGGATATGAGCTTCTGCNATGAAGAAAAGCCTTTTCGGTATAGTTGCGGCAAATGCCACAACCCGGTCCCCGAAACACGAAAGATCTAGCCTGGTTGGCATGTCTGACGACAGGCAGACGACAGAGCCGAAGCATGTGCAGCGTCTCAGCCGCCCACGCGTTAGCCCGGTAGTGCTTTCCCAGGAAGTCATTGGCTTTCAGCCAGTGTTCGTGCTCTGGATCGATCTCAGGAGGTAGGATCTCGGTCCAGTGGGCGTTCTTCATGACAGTGAAGTGCTCTCGCCAATCCGCCATGGCCTGAGAAGGCGCGATGGGGATCTGCTTGAGGAGGTATCGGATTTGGGCATCGGACATGTGGGCTGTGGGCTGCTCAAGGCGTTGGAAGAAAAACGACTTGCAGATTTTGACCTTCGCCGGCGTTACCGCGTTTGGGGGGGGCAAAGGGCTATCTTCTGCAAGGTAGGCCGTTCCAGCTAGTCGTGCCAGACCGAAGAGCCCACTGTTGAGCGTTGGCGAGCAGAAATACTTCCACTGCCAGTCCGTGACGAGGAACCAGTTCGTGCGCTTCAGACGGAGAGCAGGGTGAGTGTCCTCTCCGTATCCCTGGAGAGACTCGCTGGCAAAGTGATAGAACACATTCTGCCTAGCGGGGGAGTCCTCCCGGAGGAAGCGGGCTGCTCTGGCCATTCCCAAACTCTTGGCCTGGTGGACGAGGTTTCTGAGGCCTATTCCACCAGCCTTCAGAGGCTGAAAGATGAGCAGATCCTTGAACTTGCGACGACCTTTCGAGTTGGTGCCACACAGGCGGCCGTTGATCTTATCGCAGGCGGCCGTCACGAAGTCCGATGCAACCGCTTCGGTGAACTGAGACGCGTAGGGGAAGTGGTAGATCAGCTTGGAGAAGAAGTAGACATTGATGATCTTAGCTTTGAGGTGGTAGGGCAGGCCGAAGAGGGCGTAGCCGCGAAGAATGGTGTGAAGCTGTGCAATGAAGTCTTTGTAGAACTCGTCGACCTGAGTCTTTTCTCCGAAGCGAATGCCGAGGTATCTGAAGAGGGAACCAGTCGTCTGAGGTACTGCACACTGTGGAGGACCGCCGGCCACTTTTGGGGGGGCAGTGGGCCAGTGATCGCGCAGCATCTCAGCCAGAATGGGCTCGTCGATGTGCTCGGGAGCATCCGCACCCCGAACCCGTTGAATGATGGTCTTGCTGGGATTGAGACATAGCTTGGAGGCAGCGGAGAAAGCACAAATGACTTTTCCAGCAGCCTGTACATCCGCATAGTCACGCATGAACAGGGCCACGTCGTCGGCATATGCCGACACCTTCAGAGCTTGGCCTTCACCAGGTTTCCAGCGCATCCGTGTTGGGTCTGTCAGGGTAGTCTCGTCAACCTCTGCCTCAGGGATCTCCGCTAGGATGTGCTCATCGACTATCTGGATCAAACCATTCGAGTCCACATTGAGCCTCTTTGACAGACTGCCATCGGGGCCGTAGTGTGGGAAGTCCAGCTTGTGTTTCTGGCTTCGGTGTGAAGGCGGAGCGGTGAAGCTCTGCAAGCCAGCCAAGTCAGACTCCAGTTTCCTAATGAATGGGTCGATAGCGAGAGCAAAAAGCGTGGGAGAGAGAGGGCATCCTTGGCGTACTCCTGACTCAATCGGAATAAAGTCAGAGAAAACTCCTCGGATGTTGATCATTGAGGCTGCTTCAGCCTGAATGGACATCACACTGTTGATGATCCTGGACTGGAAGCCCAAATTCTTCAAAACAGTGATGATCCAATCCTGGCTGATGGAGTCATACGCCTTGCGGAAGTCCAGTAACCCCATAATCCAGTCGTCACGTGCACCATAGACATTGTAGTAGTGATCCATGATGTTCAGGTTGGTCGTGATCTGCCTGCCCGGGATGAAACCCGTCTGGGCTGGATGAACCAGCAGACCAAGGCACTTTTGAATGCGACGGTTGATGACGTGGGTAAAGATCTTCAGCTCGGTGTTGATCAGAGAGATAGGTCGATAGTTGGTGATTTCGGTGGGGTCACCCTCCTTAGCCAGAAGACGAATCACGGAGGTGTTTCGCTTGCGAGATACTGGGACGCCGGCAGCCGCGAGCTCAAAAACCTCCAGAAGGAGGTCCTTCATCTCGTCCCAGCAGTGGAGGTAGAACTTGTAGGTAAAACCATCCATGCCAGGGGCACTCTTGTGCTGGGCTGCCTGGAGAGCGTCGTAGATCTCCCCCTTGGTGAAAGGAGCTTCTAGGGCGGAGTAGTGAGCAGATTGTTGAAATTCGGCCTTCACTTCCTTCGGGACCGCATCCAGGAACTGCTGGGAACCCTCGCAGTTACCTTTATACTTGTAGATGTCCTTGTAGAAAAGAGAGGCTATCGCGCAGATCTTGATGGTGTCCGTGTACAGGGTGCCGTCAGGGGCCTTCAGAGCAAAGATGTTCGCCTGTTGGCGCACAGTCTTCACTCTAGACTTGAGGGCCGCATCTGACAGCTTGTGGGGAGCATCATCCTCGTATGGTGACCTGAAACGAAGCGCGTCAAGCGCCTGTTCTTCGGCAACCTCCGGGTCGTCACGTCTCTCAGCCTGAAGGCGGAGTGCCCGCTGGCGGGCATCTTTCTGTATCGCCCGACGGACGAGATCCAGGACTGAGACTAGACGGAGCTGAGGCTCGAGAGACGCCCGAAGTTCGAGAGCGTGGCGGACATGGTCCAGGAGGCGCTCTCGATACTCCAGGGAGTAGATCCAGCCAGACTCTCGCCATGCTCCTTTACCAACTTGCTCGGGCTTGGTGGTGCCCTTGAACTTGAAGGTGAAAAAGATCATATGGTGAGTGGAGAGTTTGTTGTATGGATCTATGGGGGCTCTCTTCGTAACCTTGGAGTACTCGAGGAGGGGCGCGGACACGTGCAGGCAGTCAAGACGACGATTGGATTTGTGGTTCGGGTCTGTGTTGCTGTTGTTTGTGAACTCGTAGGGCATGCTCTTCTTCTTGCCAGCCAAATGCGTGTACACATCATGGAGGTCGGCGAAGTCGAGGAACTGCTTCAAGTGGGTAGACAAGTTGCGCTTGTCTGGGGTCGACCCAGGAGGAACGATCCGAGGCACCGCTACGGCATTCCAGTCGCCACCAGCCATCAGCGGGTGCTTGGGAGGGTGCTCGTCAAGGTGGTCGCTTAGGGCTTGGTAGAATCTAGAGCTCTCCGCGTTGGAGCCACTTTCACAGGGGGCATAGACGTTCAGGACTGTGAAGGAACGGTCTGTGCCGCGAACTAAAACGTCAGCTCTCAGGAGGCGGCCATCCAGCACGGGATGTGCGGGGAACGATGTCACACAGTCACCGAGCAGCACCATACGGTCTGATAGGACTAGTGCTACTCCCGTGCTCCCCTCTCCAGAGAAAGTGGAGCCCAGGAATCGATGTTGTGGAGCCGTTCGGCCAAGCTGTGAGACAGCGGCCTGAAAGTCGTCGTCAGTTCGGATGTTGGTTTCCTGTAAGAGATGGATGTCCGGCGCTGCAAGACCCGGCATCTTCCTCACCCAGTGGCAAAGAGACACGGCATTAAACATCACGGTGCCAGCATTCCAGGTGGACACCTTTAACGTCGGAACCTTCATCGTGCCTCCTACCAGATCTGTGTGTTGAGTCCGAGGTTTATGCGAGCGGTTTGGTGGGTACAAGAGACAGTCTCCTGCAAGGTCTGAACCTTGGGGCGAGGCTGTCGGTGGGTCAAAAGACCGGGGGGGATAGGCAGTAGGGGTTGGACACTCGTCCTCCGGGTCAGGAATCGCCGGGGGAGCTGTCGGTGAAGTAGAGAGACGGTCGGCCTGCGGATCAGGGATCACCACAGGGGCCGTCAGTGGAATGGAAGGACACTCGTCCTCCGGGTCAGGAATCGCCGGGGGAGCTGTCGGTGAAGTAGAGAGACGGTCGGCCTGCGGATCAGGGATCACCACAGGGGCCGTCAGTGAAATGGAAGGACACTCGTCCTCCGGGTCAGGAATCGCCGGGGGAGCTGTCGGTGAAGTAGAGAGACGGTCGGCCTGCGGATCAGGGATCACCACAGGGGCCGTCAGTGAAATGGAAGGACACTCGTCCTCCGGGTCAGGAATCGCCGGGGGAGCTGTCGGTGAAGTAGAGAGACGGTCGGCCTGCGGATCAGGGATCACCACAGGGGCCGTCAGTGAAATGGAAGGACACTCGTCCTCCGGGTCAGGAATCGCCGGGGGAGCTGTCGGTGAAGTAGAGAGACGGTCGGCCTGCGGATCAGGGATCACCACAGGGGCCGTCAGTGAAATGGAAGGACACTCGTCCTCCGGGTCAGGAATCGCCGGGGGAGCTGTCGGTGAAGTAGAGAGACGGTCGGCCTGCGGATCAGGGATCACCACAGGGGCCGTCAGTGAAATGGAAGGACACTCGTCCTCCGGGTCAGGAATCGCCGGGGGAGCTGTCGGTGAAGTAGAGAGACGGTCGGCCTGCGGATCAGGGATCACCACAGGGGCCGTCAGTGAAATGGAAGGACACTCGTCCTCCGGGTCAGGAATCGCCGGGGGAGCTGTCGGTGAAGTAGAGAGACGGTCGGCCTGCGGATCAGGGATCACCACAGGGGCCGTCAGTGAAATGGAAGGACACTCGTCCTCCGGGTCAGGAATCGCCGGGGGAGCTGTCGGTGAAGTAGAGAGACGGTCGGCCTGCGGATCAGGGATCACCACAGGGGCCGTCAGTGAAATGGAAGGACACTCGTCCTCCGGGTCAGGAATCGCCGGGGGAGCTGTCGGTGAAGTAGAGAGACGGTCGGCCTGCGGATCAGGGATCACCACAGGGGCCGTCAGTGAAATGGAAGGACACTCGTCCTCCGGGTCAGGAATCGCCGGGGGAGCTGTCGGTGAAGTAGAGAGACGGTCGGCCTGCGGATCAGGGATCACCACAGGGGCCGTCAGTGAAATGGAAGGACACTCGTCCTCCGGGTCAGGAATCGCCGGGGGAGCTGTCGGTGAAGTAGAGAGACGGTCGGCCTGCGGATCAGGGATCACCACAGGGGCCGTCAGTGAAATGGAAGGACACTCGTCCTCCGGGTCAGGAATCGCCGGGGGAGCTGTCGGTGAAGTAGAGAGACGGTCGGCCTGCGGATCAGGGATCACCACAGGGGCCGTCAGTGAAATGGAAGGACACTCGTCCTCCGGGTCAGGAATCGCCGGGGGAGCTGTCGGTGAAGTAGAGAGACGGTCGGCCTGCGGATCAGGGATCACCACAGGGGCCGTCAGTGAAATGGAAGGACACTCGTCCTCCGGGTCAGGAATCGCCGGGGGAGCTGTCGGTGAAGTAGAGAGACGGTCGGCCTGCGGATCAGGGATCACCACAGGGGCCGTCAGTGAAATGGAAGGACACTCGTCCTCCGGGTCAGGAATCGCCGGGGGAGCTGTCGGTGAAGTAGAGAGACGGTCGGCCTGCGGATCAGGGATCACCACAGGGGCCGTCAGTGAAATGGAAGGACACTCGTCCTCCGGGTCAGGAATCGCCGGGGGAGCTGTCGGTGAAGTAGAGAGACGGTCGGCCTGCGGATCAGGGATCACCACAGGGGCCGTCAGTGAAATGGAAGGACACTCGTCCTCCGGGTCAGGAATCGCCGGGGGAGCTGTCGGTGTGGTCGGGGAAGAAGTCGGTGGGGGAGCGGGTGGAGCGTCAGGTGTGGAATCGGTTGAGAAATCTGGTGTGTAATCGGTTTTCATCGCTGCCAATGGCAGCGGAGGGGTAGCTGTGGGTTTCACGGGCATTAGCAGCTCGTGGAGTCCACAAGCACCGAGCTCTGGACCGACCCTGGCGCATTGAAGCTGCCAAGGAGAGACGCAAGGCCCCTCGGGGGTTCCTTGAGCGACAGGTATCTGAAGAATACCCAGTCAGGGTCATGGTGATCGCGGACCGAGGTAATGAGGCCAGTGTCCGTCGGGTCGTCTTCAGAGAGAGACAGGATGCCGAAATGAAGGAGCTCATCGTCAGTCATGAGCTGCTTAAAACTGGAGTCAACCTGGAGGACGATATCCGGTTTAGGCTCTTGCTCGGCTCGGTAGTTGTGCTCAGAGCGCACCTTCTTGTTCATGAACGAACTGGAGACTGACAAGAAGAGGGTCTCGCCACTCTTGATACTAGACAGTCGGTTGTTGTCCAGAGGATGGGAGAAGACGACAGCATCATGGGCGGCTCCCTGAGGGGCGGCCACATTTGCATGGATCGCCTTTGTGGAACCCTTCTGGTGAATCCTCTTTGTCTGACCCATTCGTTTTCTTTCCAGGGTAATGTTCTCCTGGTTGGGATTGTACCCAGGAAAGGCACCACGAACCTGGAGGTTGGCCGGAGAGGAGTCGTTTTCCAGAGATTCCGAATCGCCGCCGGGCATCGCAAAGGGGTTCTTGGACTGAGAACTGGTGGCCTTGGGTGGGGGCTGAGAGCTGGCGGGTTTTCGGTACGGCTTTGGGGGAGATTTGAAACCGTCATCACCATCCTCCTCGAGGGGGCGTTTACCTCGCTCCTGTTGCTTTACGGGTTCGTTCACCCTGGTGGCAGGCTTCTCCGTAGTAGGGGTCTCCGGCTTCTCTTTGGGGAAAACAGGCTTGGACAGAACATGGGGAGTGGCAAATTCGGCATCGTCGACTTTTTTCAGCTTGCACTTGTCTTGGATGGCCAGGGCGGGGTACACATGAGGGGCAATCGTGGCTGCACGGCTGGGCTTGGCCTTACCTCCCTCAGGACATTGAGATTTCAGATGTCCGTTCTTGAGGCAGTGGAAACAAACCTGGTCACCCACAGCGAAATGAGCAGTAACTGTGCCAGTGTCAGCACACGGGGCTCCATCGGGGTTGATGTTGAAGTTCACGTCATGAAGGTGGAAACCACCCTTGGGGAAATGGCATTCGGCAACAAAGTATACGTCATTGAGGTGCTTTGGTTCGTCGGGGGCATCGGGCTCGGAGTCAGATGAGGCAGGCTGGTTGGTCTTTCGGGGCGCTTTCTTCTTCACGGTCATCGAGGGGTGAAGGATAAAAGGTTGTTTCTTCACACGGGCACCGGGGAACTGACGACAGAACTCATCGATAAAGCACTGGAACCAGAGGATTTCAAGGGAGTGGATCTCGGAGCCTTCGTTGTGGATTGCACCGTTGGGGGCCTTGAAGAAGTAAGTAGCACGGAGGGAGGAGATGGATCGGGTGGCGACTCTTTCGACCATAAGGGGGAGGGAGTTGTCTGCGATGATGCTTTCAACTCGGGCTAGGACGAGTTCCATAACACAGTCATGGTCCTTGGAGAGCTCGAGACCCTCGTAGTCCCATCCCAGGCGGTCGTCGGCCTCGCCATCATTCAGGGCGGCAGTGACGTATCCATTATCGAATCGACGAAGAGTGATTTTTCCGTTGAGTTCGACCTGATCGGACTCGTTGAAAGTCTTGACCAGGAACATCAGCGCAGCGGCCATATCGTCCTTGGGGTTAATCTCGGACACGGAAAGCTCGGTGGTGGGAACAAGGGTGAACATCAGGGCGACGGCATCAACAGTGGAGGTCATGGACTTGGGCATACCGATGGGTAGGAACATGTTGTTCGATCGCAGGAGGTCGCTGACCAGGTTTCGCACTCCATTCTGCTTGTCCTCAGTACGGTAAAAGTTGCCACGGAAGTGGGTCCAGAGACGCTGGGCGGAAGGGGACACGGCGGGCTGGACGGCGGGCTGAGCACGGGGCGGGGGAGTCATCTCCACATCGTTCTCCGACTCGGACCCATCGGAAGGGTCATCCATGTCCTGGTCGGCGAGCAGGGGGACATCGTCGACGACGACGTGGCCTTTCCCGTCAGGATTTTCATCAAGGGCGGACATCGGGTAAAAGCGGTAGCAATCGGAAGCTGGGGGTTCGGGGAGTAAGTCGGTTATTCGTTTATCTATTTACTATTGTCGGTTATCGAGTAAATCGAGCTCGAATTTTGACCAAGAGTAAAGAGAGTTTTGTGATAGGTTATGAGTTCATATGTCACGTGCGCATGGCCACTTTTCTAATAATCGCAGAATTCCGCCTTCGTGGCCAAGTGGTAAGGCGCGGCACTAGTAATGCCGAGATCATCAGTTCAAATCTGGTCGAAGGCATTTATTTTTTGCATTTTTTTCGGTTCAACTCTCTGCAGACATTTCTGTGTCTTTGGTCCCCTTTTTACATGTCTACTTGTACATACGGCACTCCGTCATGTTCCTACAATTTTCATGAATCATTTGACTTCAGGGGTTCTATATAAAAATACATCATTTCGTAATCTTTTTGCACACTCTCTACTCCTCCTCGTCCTCCAGCTGATCGTCGATGAACTCAACAGCCTCCTTGAATCGCTCCTCCACAATGCGATGTAAACCGGTGCTGTCACATCGCAGCACTCGACCAAACTTACGCCTTGGCTTCTTGGGGTTAGTGCTGACATCCCAACAGGGATGGGTGTCGGCAGTGAAGACCAACGACGATCGGTAGAACCAGTCGGTGATGTACTCGTCGATGATGGAGACGATGGGACGCAGCTGGGTCTCGGAAATGAAGTTGATGACACAGTTGACCTTTTCTCGGGTGTCACGATGGCCCACCAGATGCACCAGACCAGCATAAGCATCACCGAACCCCACCATGATCACGTTCTGGGCGTCAAACACACTGAGGTACTTGTCCCACAGATACAGACACACCTCCTGACTTGCGAAAAGCGCATAGTAGTTGTCGTCATCGGCTCCGTTCAGAGCCTTGGGGATGTTGACGTCGATGATACCGTAGTTTCGCTCGTGGGCCCACTCCAGCCATTTTGTGGTCACATCAACCATGCATGAATCAAAGTCGAGTTCGCCAGTGACAGCGTCCACCTTACCCCAGATCTGGGGAGGATCATGCACAAACACAACCACGGTTTCGGCAGAGTGGATTTTGGGAGATGCGAGGATCTGGTCCGCCAGAGAAATGGACGATCCAGAGGCAGGACCGGCAGTGGCAGCCCGTCCAGACGGCGTGCTACTGCTTCCTCCCATGTTGGGCAGCGCAGACAGCTTGTACTTGTCGAACAACTTGCGTGCCTGGTACGATCGGACCACGTCGCCCATCAGATCGTACTTTGTGATCTCCTTGGGGATGATGGTCTCGAATCCGGGCTGCAGACATCGCCAGTACTGAGACTGGGTCTCAATCACGTCCTGGACCACGGAGATGGTGGCAGAGGTGGGTTTGAAGGCGGCAGGGAGAGGGTTGGGGGCCTCTCCGAGAAGGACCTTGGTGACGGCCAAGGCAGACTTTGCAGTGGCCTCCAGAGTGTATCCTCCCTCCAAAACCACGGCCAGGTTTCCGGACGCCAGGCCCTTGAGCATGTGCGTCATGTGACCGTAACCGGAAGGAGTGATCTTACATCCACCCAGCAGATCGCCCTCGGCAGCGTCGAAACCAGCAGACACAATCACAAAGTCGGGGTCAAACTCCATACTGATGGGCATGACGATCTTTTGGAATGCGTAAATGTAGTCTGCGTCGCCAGCGCCAGGAGCACTCCAGGGGATATTGACGCTGAATCCCTCTCCAGCTCCTGTTCCCACAGAGGTGTGGGCTCCAAACGTTCCTCCAGGGTAAAACTTTCCGTTCTCATACTGATGCAGAGAAATGTAGAGCACTCGGGGATCGTCAAGGAAGGCTCGCTGAGTTCCGTTTCCGTGATGAACGTCCCAGTCGAGAATCATGATCCGCTTGACCCGCTCAGGATACCGTTTTAGCAGCACCTTGGCAGCGACAGCCACGTTGGAAAACATGCAAAAGCCAGCAGGGTTGCCGGGCTCGGCGTGATGTCCTGGCGGCCGAACCACGGCAATGGCGTTCTTGACATTCCGCTCAATCACGGCTCTGCAGGTCTCAATGGTTCCTCCACACGAGAGCTTACCCGCACTGAACGACTCATTGTTGAAGTAGACTGAGTCTCCCTTTTCGCCCTCCTCCAGCAGCTGCGGTCGGTTCATCTTTTCCGTCGACGCCAGAAAGTCCACGTGTGCGGGAGTGTGCACCTCCAAAACCTCGTCCAGAGACGCTTCTCGAATGGGGATTTTCTCCATCAGGGGGCCAATGTCCTCCAGGCCCAGATACTCGGGGTCCACCACCAGTCCCGCGTCCACCAGCGCCTTGTACACTGAGAAAATACGTCTGGGGTCTTCCGGATGGGGATCCACGTAGTCGTAGGAGGTGGACACCAAACGGGCATGGTATCGCATTCGCACGTCGTAACACACGCCAGTTTTCAGCGGGATGTATCTCAGCTGGGGCGCTTTGAGGGCCGGGTTGACGTCTGCGTCCAGAATGAGTTCTCGGGCGCGTTGTGTGTCGAATTCCGGCGAGTCAGTCTCTTCGAACTTGCGCTTGCCGTTACCGTTCTCCAGATCCACCAGAGACAGTGTTTGGGGCACAAAGTTGGTGTCGAACTCGGTTTTGATGGGCTGGGCCATTCGTTCGGCAATCTGGCCGGAGATGGAGGCGCTGTCGTAGTCTCCCAGCTGCACCTGATCCATGTTGATCTTGTAGTCGTCGGAAGTGTCCATCAGATCACCGTCGGCCACGGCGCCCGCGTTGTGCACGTCGTGGATTGTTTGCAGCTCGTGTTCAGCTGCGTTGGGTGCGTTACTGTCGGGTACTTCGGGTGCTGTTTCGGGTACACTGTTGTTGTTGGCATCGGTAGAGTCGGTCATGTTCGCGTCTGGCACGGCGGTTGAGTCGTCTGTCTTTGTGTCTGGTGCATCATTGTGGGTAGCATTCGCGTCAGACACACTATTGTCGGTCATGTTCACGTCATTCGCGTCGTGTGTAGTCGTGGTGGTGGTGGTGGTGACAGTAGGTTCGACGACAGCTTCGGGTTTGATATCACCAGTTTTGTCGTTGGCATCGGTCGATTCGGCCGCTTTTTCCGGTTTCTCTTCCTCCTTGACTTCCTCCTTAACTTCCTCCTTGGCCTCCTTGACCTCCTGCTTCACTTCCTCCTTCTTGTCGTCAAGTCCATTTTCGTGATTCTCAGACTTGGCTAGCTCAGCTTTTTGTTCAGCTGGAACAGCTACAGAAGGCTCATCAGAGGCTTGCGGGGCCGCCGGAACAGACGAATCGGACGCGACGGGGGCGGGCTTTTCATCGCCAGCCGCCTCAGCCGCAGCCGGCCGCTCCACGGGCTCCTGGATATCCCGATCACTAGCCATTTCTATCGTGTTGTGGTGGTGGTGAGGCTAAGAAGGTTTTACCCGGTTGCTCTGTATCACGCACGTCCCTGGAGCCATCACTTGTGGTGGGCTTGGTTGGAGCCTAAAGACGCGCAGTCGGCGAGATCCAGACGTCAAGGGGCGGTTGTGCGGTTGGCGGCTGGGCCGATTGCAAATCCCCCAGGCCGAGATTCGAACCCCAGCAGGACGTAAATTCCGCACGTGACTTATACGACATCCCCAGGGCCCAAAAAAAACTACAAAAGGGAGCCACCTTGTGAGAAACAAGTAGATAAGCTCAGACGAGTAACGTGCTGGAGCTGTAGCAGAGTATCGTACCGGTGTGTACGAGTAAGAGCTCAATACAATCGTCAATTACCTCTCGAGCTATCACGTGACTCAACCTCCTCTCCTACTACGTTGTATCCACTCCCACCATCGTAACCGCTAATTGCCTCCTCCCACATCGACCTACCGGTAACATGCAACAGTGAAAGAGTTTATTGTCGTATACAATACAGCAGCTACACTGAGATGGGTCAGTAAGTACCTGAGTTGTCGAATATGCAAAACGCTCACTTGATCTGCCACGTGCAAGTCTCCCACGTTTCGAAGAATTGCCCTTTTCGCATTCCTTTCCAACCTCGTTTATTAATGACCCAAAATCCCTCCCCATAGGCAGTGTGTTTAATTGAACCTTGTCCCAGTCTCGCTAGCCTCCTGCCTTTTTGGGCTTCATGTGGAGGCGGGCAAACTGGGCTGTCAGGTGGTGTACCCTTTATTATCGGGGAGACTGAAAAAAAGACAAACGAGAGGCTGATCATATCATGTGAATGGACCGTATCAGATAGCCGTCAACCGCCCGTAGCCATTAACCATCACTTGTTTCTTGTGCCTCAGTAAACCCCCACTCCCCTAACCCAATAATAGACCCCAGATAAGCTCCTACATGCAGCAACTTGTATACCACCATCGCCATTGTCTATTCTTTTTTTTCGCTCACGCACCCTAGACGACCATGTTCCGATCCAGTGACCGACCCCGGTTCAATCTCACGCTCAAAATCATCGAGCTGGCCAACGTGCCTCAGCTGACTGGTGTGGCCACCGTACGATGGCATCTCACGGACCATCGACGCAACGACTCTCGAGGACGGACAGATGTCGCGCGAATTCGTAACCACCGAGCGGAGTGGCATTACGAAACAGCCATGGAGTTCCGAATGCGAATCGACGACGACAAAATGCTGCACGGCTCGTCCATCATGTTTGATGTGTTTGTGGAGTCCAGAACCGACCGCCAAAACGACAAGGAAATCAACACCTCGGATAGAAACCACCTGGGTCGAGTCGAGCTGAATCTCGCAGAGTACGCCCAGGATGAACCAATCACACACAGATACCTGCTGCGAAAGTCCAAGGTCAATTCGCTGCTCAACATCTCCATCAACTTGGAACAACTCCGAGGAGATACCGACTACGTGATCCCTCCGCTCTCCACACAGCACATTTTCGGCCTCGTGGGCAATAAGGAGACAGCCGAGGGCCCCGAAGATAAAGGGTGTGACTACCGACGAGAATTTGCCCGTACTTACTTTGTGTCGCCCCAGGGAGTGTCCGTCAACAAATGTATCGAGGACATTTTCCATGGGGGAGACGGGTTCGGAGACGGAGGCCGTGGCATGTACTGGCAACCTCCCAAGAAGAAGGGGTCCAACCGAGGGCCCGATATCAAGGAAGAACCTGAGCAGTCCTCTACTGGCACAAACGGCCACTCCTCCAAGAAGGCTAGCGCGTCTTGCAAGCTTAAGGAACGTCTTACCTTCCATAAGTCCCATCCAAACAACCCCCACACTCCCCCCAAGCCCTCGCCGCTACATGAGTCTGCTGATCAGGAGCAGATGCAGGAGGAGAGTGCGGGAATGCCCCGTTCGACCGGGGACAATGCCCTTGGAGCTGGACCCAACTCCAAGGAGCCCGCCGGCGTCAATCTGGGCGGCAAGCGAGGCACTGAGCGAGTCTCTGACTTGTACAGAGGGTACCGGGACTTTGAAAGCACTCGAAGAGACCAGGTCAAGCAGGGCAAGAGTCTCGAGAACTTTGTCATCAACAGTGCTCCTCCTGGTGTGAGTCTGCCTCGTGCCACAGATATGCTCAATGGATACATCAGTTGGTACGTTGTGGACGAGAAGACTGGAGTCGAGGAGGAGGGCCAGAACTTGGAGGGTCAAAAGGTGGCCCACAAGCACTATGTCGAGCAGAAGATGATGCACGACGAGTTTATGAGAGAGCGAATCCAGGTGCTTGCAGACGAGAGCAAGGCTCGAGAAGAGGTGGAGGAGTTCAACAAGGCTCACGGAATCGACAAGCCCGCATACGAGCCTCTTCCTCCCAAGAGTGAAGGTATTCTTCCTGAGATGGCTCACGCTCAGGCCATTCAGGAAGAAGCAGATGCTAAGAAGAAGGCTCAGGAACAGCCTCAGCAGAACGGCCACGAAGCCTCGGTGCCAATGGTCCCCACTGGATCGAAACATTCTCAGCGGGCGCGTGCAGCATACGATTCGGCTCCTGCGGCTGCGGAACCCAGTAATTCGGAGGTGGCTCCGGATGTGTCTGGCAAGCGAGACGCCCCCATTGTCAACAACGCTCGAGAGACTAAGACCAATAATGGCTCGCTGCAGCAACATCAGCAAAAGCAACAGCCCTCCGAAGCATCTGGGTCTCCTGAGGCTACCAGCAAGCAACCGAATTTTGATGTTAATTCTGCTGAGCGATCCACCACCAACCCCCAAATTCTGGCTCAGCCTTTGAAGGATAGCGCACTGCCCAAGTAGGATGTGACATGCTTGGAAAGACGTATCGATTTGTAATTATTTGAATGTATTTATTTATGGCCATTTGCCACGGAGTGCACGGCGTATCTGTCCGTCTGGCTGTCTCTCTGTCTGTCTCCCGTCTCTCGTATCTCCGTCAGCTGTGCGTGCAGCACGTCGGAGCATCTACCCGAGCATTCTACAGATCTACAACGACCTGGTGTTTCACATGAAGATCACTTCCACAGAGTATACACACAAGTACCTGGTACTGCCGCTTTTGGACCCTGGTCGACCCCTGGCCTTACTTGTACGCAGTACGTGGGCAAGGTACCAATCTGCCAAAGTCTGTAGTTATACGACGTTGCATCCGGTCTTTCCGTGGCATTTTCGGGTCGGAATGTGGACAGCTCGTTTCGAGAGTTGCATTAGTATCAACGTAGAGCAACGTCTGTTCTGCCGGACTAATTCCTGTGGAGCACGTGAAGGGCGGCCCTCAACTCAATTGTCAGTTGAGTGTGGTGTCTTGATGTTCAATTTGTCCGTCAGAATTACTCGTAGCGAGAGTGAAAGTCAGTTTGTGCTAAAAGGAAATAAGTCATTGTCTTGTAAAACTATGTCACAGCACCAATGGGGGAGATTGCGATTTCGTACAAGATATAAGCATCATGAGACATGATAATTTGGTGGACACACACGATAGCAGCTAGTGCGGGTTTTGGAGCTATTGGCTTCCGTGAAAAGCCTTTTTCTGTTCCACCACGAGACCGGAAGGATCCGTAGGTGTGAGATTATTGCTGGGCTCATGTTGCTCGGCGACGATTAATTCAGTATATGCGTTTGCGGGTTTCAAGTAAGTCTGGACCCTTAATAGATCGTCTCAGTCTTCCCGTAGATGAACCACGGCAGTAGTTGCAACGGCTAACGATGGCTTTTGATTTTTAGACTGTCAGCAAACAAGACCGCTATCGACCCCGCCTTGTGGACGGCCAGCTCCTCCTCTCAGCAAAGTTGTTGGGCCTATTGACAAGGAATGCAAACGTGGGTTTCGAATGTCTTACTCCAGTTGCCCGCCCATACAGGGGCGCCAAGAAGATGGGGTCAGCCGTGTGTGAGACGTTGCGGGTGGGTTGGCGCGTGGTGGTCACGAGCCATTATCGGAGAGTCGGACTATGTTACATTGGCATGAAGATATGGAGATATGGAGACTTGAAGACTGGGCTTCCGTGCATGTATACATGTGTCGGTACGGGGCAAATATTCGTCGTAGCGATAAGTACATACGGTGTTGCTAAATCGACAACTCTCCACTCTCTACGTTTTAACCGAATTACCCACAACTCACACAGTGGCTTGATCGTCATTAGTTTCAGACTGTGTCGTCATCGGCCATGGCTTGAAGCTCAAGAGGTGGGACGATTGTGGGTGCCAAAAAGTCAATCATGCGTCTCCACCCTCCATTGCATTTCAGAGATAGCGAAAAGTTGGGCTGGCTCCTTGTCTGGACGCTAGACAAAGGACAGGGGGGAAAAAACTTCTTTGTTCGCTATCTGCACCCAAGGACACTGGAAGGCTAAAATCTACTTTAGGTTTAATAGTCTGCCCTACTGTGGTGTCTACGAAGTGTGGAAAAACCGAGAAATGGAAAAATACTACGGGTGGTCTTGCCAAAGGCCTCATAGTCCCAAAAAACCGCACTATCATAGGCTCACAAGACCAAGTCCTCGAAATCCAGCCTTTGTACTGTGTACGTGGACCCTGGATAAGATGAGGGTGTTATAGCTGACGTCCATGCACCATTTCGTCATCAAGTCATGTCTCAGACAGTATCAGTTCTTAGCTAACCATCGGTCACACAATCAGACAGTGAATCCAAGTATCTCGAACATACAGCTGTATCTCCCTTCGCCTACACCAGCGGGTATGCGGAGAAGCGAAAACGAGCCAGCATAAGTACACTGGCTACTGTAGGGTCTTGTTACAAGCGAGGGCGTGTAAAGGCAATTCGCCTCTCAAATCTCAAAACAGTAATCCTCAAGTCGGGCAGCTATTGCCGTTACTAAAATGGGGGGAATGGCTCTTGACTTAGACTGGAAAATTTTAATCCACTATCGGACCGACCAACAGTGGGGGTGTAGTGTCACCTGTGTGAGTGTTGACGACGGTGACCACGATACCAGCTCACGCTACAAGCACATACCGATACTACTGTACACACAAGACCACGCACGGTATATCAAACATCTTCATCGATCGTCAGTATGGAATAAATATAAATAAATAGTCTAGAGCGCTTGCTACCAGTTTTTTACTCGGCACAAACCCGTCCAGGAACGCCGTCAAAGTCGGGCAGTCCCTTGCACACTCCCTTGTGAATGTGCTCCTCAATCCAAGTCTCGTTGGACTCAAACAACTCCCCACAGCCCGAACAGGTGCCGGAGGTGGTGGATCGCTGTGCAGACTTGGTGCCGGCAGGATAGATGAAGTGCCGGGCCTTGAGATGAGTTTTGTAGGTGTCACGTCGCGAAAAGCCGCCAGAAGGGTGGCAGGGCATTTCGGCGGTGCAGTCGTAGAAGGGGCAGGTGTGGGCCTTCTTCTCCGAGTGCTTTTTGAGGTGTCGCGTCAGGTATCCCCGGATTCGGAACGTGGAATCGCAGTGGGGACACACAAACTTGGGCACATCATCTCCTTCCTCTCCGGCAGAGCCAGAGTTGGACACCGAGTACGGCGACGAGGATCGAGACGATGCGGGGGGCGACAGGGTGAGGACGGGGGTCTGATGTTGGTGTTGGGTCATCTGGTAGAAGTCGATAGGCTGTGTCTGGGGCTGCTCCAGGTGTCGGGGCTGCTGCTGCTGCTGGGGCTGCTCGAGGTGAGTCTGCTGCTGGGGCTGCGGGAGGGCAGCAACGGGAGCATGCTCTTGGACCAGGTAGTCGAGGGCCTGGGGAGACTCCAGAGACGAAGAAGAAGAGTATCGGTCGACTCGGTCAAAGGTCTCAAAGTCCAGGGCCTCGGACTGGGGAGACTCCGTGTAGAAGAGCTGCTGCTGGGTCTGAGCCATGTGCTGCTGCTGCTGCTGGGGCATCTGCTGGGGCACCTGCTGGGTGGTGTTGAGGTGCTGAGAGAGCTGCTGCTGATGCTGCTGCTGCTGCTGTCGCTGGAGACCCATGGGCATCTGGAACTTGGGCGACGACAGGGTGGACTCAGTGTACGAGGAGTGAGACAGGGGCGAGAGGTCATCGGCGGAGGGGAAGTCGCCGAGGTCAAAAAGCAGGTCCTGGGTCAGGGGCTGATGCTGCTGCTGCTGAGCGACAATCTGCTGCTGCTTGACACTGGGCCGTCGCTCGTAGGGAGTGTACGAGGTGACGGACGATCGCTTTCGCTCGGGGCCGGCTCGTCGCATGAGCTTGGCGTCCACAACGGGCATGTTCATTCCGCCCAGGAAGAAGGAGTCGGGCACCGACGAAAAGTCGCTGAGCGAGTCCATGGAGTACATCATGTCGAGGTCGAAGGGCATCTGAGATGTCTGCAGGGCGGCGGCGGTGTTGTCGCACACGTCCCATCCCACGACATCGCCCTGGGGGTTGACCATGGGCAGCATGCCAAAGTAGGTATCTGTGGCGCAAGGCTTGGGGGACTTTGTGTCATCGTCGAGTTTTTGGAGGTTGGAGATGGAGGGAAACAGAGATACGGTGGGGGTCTGGATTTCCTCATCTGACTGCTCATCCGACTCTGACTCGTCGACCTGTTTATGTTGCTGCTGCTGCTTGTGCTGCTGCTGCTTTTTGTCTCCCATCAAGGGCTTGTCCTCGCTGCCGTTAGACAAGGTGCTTGTCCAGAAGAGCGACAGGACGAGGGTGGCCATCATCGAGACCAGCATGGCGCCCTGGCTCAAGAGCCGGAACAGTTGTGGCGATGCCGATGACGCGGGGCGTGAAACTGATGTGGTTTCCATTTTGTCGGTGGTGTTGTGTGAACTGTAGTAGTTGTTGTGGCGGGTGTGTATCCTAGTGTTGTGAGAGATACTGTTGTAAGGGGGACAGTCGGGGTGTTTGTGAGTGTGAGTATGCAAACGTGTCCTTATTCGGTCTTTTGTGTTGGTGATGTTCTTTTCGTCTCACCAGGCAACGTCGGGTCTGTTATCTCGTGATTCTCGTCGTGTTCCTTCCACGGGTGTGCTTTGCTCAGCGTCGGAGTGAAGCTTGGAAGCTAGGGTATATAAAAGACGGATGGGATTGGGGGTGGAAAAAAGCGTAATTCGGGCAAAGCCTAAGTGTGGGTCTTGGAGTCAAAATCCTGGACGGAATACCGAAAAGTCAAAGTCCAAAAAGTCCAAACTCAGTCGAGAGTCAAAGTCTCATTGTCAACACAAAGACAAGAAGCAGGCTGACGGACAAAAGAGACGTGAGTGAAAAAAGAGGAGCCTCTGGAGAGGCAGAGAGGGAAAACCTCGAGTTTGAGAGAGACTCGGTTGGGAGCGAGAAAATACGGTAAATCCGGGAGGCAACCCATACAGCGTCGGGGATAATCGTGCTATTGAAGGTCTCTGTGTCTACCAGCACCAGTATATTACGTGTGAGCTCAATCAAACACACACCGTGCTAGTCCCTTGCTCACTGACAAAGACTTGTATCGCATGTCGGACTACTGGCTGTGCAAAATCGCCGTGCCATTTTGTTGTGTGCCTTGGCCTCCGTATGCCACAGCATGAACAAGGTCTCAGTCACGCTATTCCGAAGATAAAAGACGATACGCCGGTTTGAAAGGTGGCTTATCAGTAGCTACACCGGCTACTGCTATCTCGGGTGTGAAGTTCCTTCGAGATTTACGTTATAGGCTTGACAAGTGACAACCGAGTTTCAGCACCGAGTACGAGTGTTGTGCTAGTTGACGTTGATGGACGGGCCACAACGAGTATGTGTGCTACTCCGTACTGTACGCGCGCCACCACTATACCCCACACCAGCTTGCTCAAACGTTTACCCGCTCAAATCGCCCCTTACCAGCACCTCTTATCACACCCCCACCCTCTCGGTGGGCCTCGGTGGCTGCTTGCTAATTTTGGGAAGTGCCGTTTCCTGCAATGCGCTGTCGTCCGAGCTTGTTTTTTGGGCAAGATAACGATGGCGGGGAAGCTCACGCCAGAGTGGTTTGGCTAGCACACTAACGGAGTGTTTGACGGCGGGAATATAGTGACATGGAAGGTCCGCGGCGCATGTCTCGATGCGGTTGAATTGCGCATCTGCCTGCTGAGTCCACTATAGCTGGGCCGTTCCGGTCTCTCTATCGTTCTCCTTGAATCCTCGATCGTAATTTACGTTTGGACAAGTGTGCAATAAGTATAAGGGTAGTGTGTCTTCTGTACTGACCCCATGTGCCAAGCCCTCCAAACGACGCATATGGACCGGTGAGGAGGAGTTTGGTATGGGGGAAAATTGGATGGAGAAAAAAAAAGTAGACAAAAGCAGGTGGTCTGGCCGGGTCTGCAGGTGGTCTGGGGTAGCGATACACTCCATACAACGAACCCCCCATCCACTCTCGCTGCTCGCTTTTAACTCGCTTGTTTTCGATACCTTCAACTCAGGCTTTAGGCTCGGTCCACAGGTGCACATCAACACTCACTCTCTCTCTTGTGTGGGAACGAAACGTAGGAACCGTGTATCGTACATACGCCAGTTTCAGTAATTAAGACAAGGGCCAAAAGGGCAAAAAAAGGGCAGAAAAGGGCAGAAAAGGGGAGGGCGGGAAAAAAGCAAAGAGACTCGGAGCCTTGGGCCAACGGGCATGGGCAATGGGGGGAAGCACAATAACAGAGTCAGCTATTTACCCCGGATTCCCCACTGGCTATTGGAGGTAAGGGGTGGTGAGGGGAGGTATCAGGTAGCTATAGCAAGAGGATAAGGTGCTCGACCAGAGTGGGGAACGCCCGTATTTGCTCATTTCAGCCACAGTCGAGGACGGGGCACGATACTGTGACGTACATAGTCGGTCGATACTCGTACCACTAACTTCTTTGCAACGATCTACTTTGTGATGAACAAAACACACACGCACTCACGCATGTATGGGTGTGACTGAGGTGGAGGCGAGAAGTGTGGCTCGCGTGCTGTATAGCAGGCCCGCTACTGCACACTGTACTCGTACTGAACCTGTACGATCACTTACGATCATCGCGATCAGCTACGGCCAGTAGATGAAGTCATTCGAGCACTCGTACTGCCTGTACCGACCCCCGTAGACACCTACAGTGTCACCTCAACCTACCCCACAACGGCTAATGGGCTGTCGAGCTACGGCTCCTCGGAACAATGGCTTAGATGCGGCAACAGAGATGGGGTACAGCTCACACTTGTCTCAGCAACCCCGACTCATCCTCATTGCTCTGTGGGGAACGGATCAATTACGTCACGGGATAAGCCCCGGGTCTGTTGGTCGGACCCTCTCATCCACCAAGACCATCTCTCCATGCCAAACCCTGAGCCTAACTCCAGCTCCTCCTTTTCGACATCGTGGAGAAAAGACACACTTGCTGACCTCAGGCAATTGCCGGGGCCGCAATTGGACGCGCCTGCTTTTGGAGCTATAGAGTGTGCCATTATAGTGACACTAATGCGGGCCGGTTTAGTGTCCTCACTACTTAGGGCCGCTTTAGATCAATTTTAACTGCTACTTGTTCGAACTAGCCCCTCTCCTGGCACATGATCTAGAATGTCTTGACCACTGATGCAACTGTGGCTACTGTATGAGGTCTGGTCAGCCAAGCTACTGTACAGTATCAACAGTAGGCCATTGCTAAGACATGACAAGCCTCGCTAGAGTACAAAACGATGTACATGTTGACACCCCAAACACCTTCCTAGTCACTCGTGGTTATATTAGTACATTCCACACACCTATAACTCTGCTGTCCTATTGCTTCTTGGTAATAGTTCTTGTTAGCACTCCACTGCCCCCACCTCTACGAAGAGTCGATAGCCATCTCCAACTAGGACAAGCACTTTGACGAACGAAGACAAACGCTTCGATAGACGCCAATAAAACAAGCACCTCTTTGTTTTCGAGTCTTTCTTGTCGAGAATCGCTAACTCTGTCAGCAGCCACACTCGGCTTTTGAAAACATTCTCTCCACACTACAAGTACAGTAGGTCCCGTGGTGGATCCTCGGCAACCGTCTAAAGCTCGCTTCTGCGTTCCTAGATCTGGACTCTCAGGGGTATCAGGCACTGTACAGAAGCTACAGTACAGTAGCAGCCAAAATTCCGAGTTCGAGGTGTAATGGATCAAACCGAACCAGTCCATAATTGTACCTTGTCACGGAATAGTCTGATGACCTACGATACTGTGGCGAAGAATGTGTTTCGTGCTTTCCGTAGTCGGAGACAAACAACGGCCAGGGTTCCGTTGTACTCTTTAGCTGGTCTGGATTATTTTCCGTGGATTTTGCCCAGGCTAATGTCGCTCTAGTTGCACATTTTGGACCTATGAACCCCTTGTTGTGTGGTACCAGTTGCTAACGTAAGAAAAGCCACTGCCGAGGCCCTACCGAGGCCCAACGTCGTGCTGTGAGTACAGTAGTCGGGTGCTACGGAGAACGAGTGCCGGTGTGGGTGCTCCTTGTTGAGCTGCGTCCTCGAGTAACAGCTGACTGTTTAGTACAGTGTATGAGACAGCTGACTGGTCTAATCGTGTCGCCTGTGATTAATGACGTAACTGTCAAGTAGTGTGTTCCTGTTCTCCACCTCCTCCACCTCCCATGGCTCATCTCTAATTGTCATTACAGTCTATATTTCGTGTCGTATGCTCAGTTAGTCCGTTACTTGTTCCCCCCTCTCCCTCGTCAACCCTCAAAGCTCTGCCATCGGTACCAGTTGTAGGCAACAATGGCCAGCAGAGAAACCACCAGACCAATGGTGTTGACAACAGACATGGTGTCGTCGTAGATCAGCGCACTGGCCACAATCGTGAGAATCTCCTTGAAGATGCCTCCAATAGATAGCGTGATGACGGAGGTTTCTTGCAGCAGCGCGTACTCGGCCACTGTGAGGAAAAATGCAAAAAGTCCGGGGATAATCATGAGAAAGATTCCCCACAGAAGACCCTGATCGGCCCAGAAGTGGGAGGTCAAGAAGGTCACGGGACCCTCCACGATCAGCGCAAACAGAAACAGACACAGAGCCATCATGGGCGCCACGTTCTGGATGGTGGAGAAAGGGTTGGTGGTTGCAGGGCATTGGGTGAGGAGCAGCTGAGTAAGCGCCCATCTCAGACCGGACAGAACTGCTGCTCCCAGAACAAGCAAGAAGCCGATCAGATGGAACTTGGTCTCGCCCGCGACCATCATGACCACTCCGATCATGAGAACCATGACCACACTGATGAGCTTTACGTTGGGTTTCTCGATTCGGAACATGAATCCGAAGATCATGACCCAGCCCAGAGACGACGATTTGACCATGGTGTAGAACGACACGGTGATGTATTTGAGCGAAATGTTGCCCATACCGATGTCTCCTCCAGTCGCCAGGCCACACGGTCCCATTTTGTAGATGTACTCTCGCCACGTCAGGGGCACGTAGACCTCCCCCTTCTCCGTAGCGACCACCCGGGGATTGAAGCGTCTGGGGAACGCTGCAATGACTGCGGTGGCGAAGGCCGTCTGCACCAGTTGGTGGATGCCTGTGGCGAACAGAGGGAACCGGAAGTCCAGTTTAGTCGGATCAAACATCCATTTGTTGTATAACGTCAGCGACAGCGAGAATGTGTACCAGCAGAGCAGGTAGGCTGTGCATTTGAGGGCGTGTTTGATCCACTTGTTTTTCTTGACGGCCGCGGGCTCCTTGATGTCCGAGTCGCTCATCATCTCCATCTGGTGGAAGTCAGAGTCCATGGGATCTTCGTCCAGGAGAGCGTCGAGATCCGAGTCGCTGTCGTTGCCAGCGTGGCCTGCGTTGTGTCGTTGGGGCGAGTCTTCGCTGGTGGTTCGACGCAGTATCCCATCGTCGCGCGTAGACGGCGAGTCCAGCTGTTGGTACTGGCCCATCCTGTGACGTGGTGGTGGTTGTGGAGGTGGTGGAGGAAACGTGTGTCACGTGCTGGACGCGTACTTGTAGAGGGTAGGTAAGATGCCCGTCTTAGTGTTAGTGCACTTTTTTGGTTGGTTGTGATTGGCTGGCCACGTGATCTATTTGCGCTGACCGGGTCCTCTATTTGATGCTGTGACACTCTGCTGTGGATCGTGTTCAGTTCCAACTGGTCGAAATTGTAGACACAAATGATCTTGGCCAAAAGGTCTGAACCACACCTCCTGCTGGACTAATAGAGTTCGTTGCTGTTGAAGTGTGGGAGGTCAGCATAATAAGTTTCGTGTTGTGGGGGGTTGGTGAAAATACGACAGTGAGTGGCAGAGAGAAATTTGTTGTTATGTATTGGTAGAGTCGTGACATACTGTGTGTCGTGGCTGTCACGAGTCGGAGCTGGCCCGTCATTATAAGAATCTGTCCAATCCACATTCGATCCTTGTCCATGTGCACCCAATTTAGGCAATACAACCCCTGCACAACTCTTGGCTATGGATGTCAGAACAGCGAGGTGTATGAACACAATATACGACGACACAAGTACAACAACACTGCCAAAAGATACACAAACACCACCCACTCACGTAGAGCCCCGATCGACACGTCTCTCACCACCCCCCGAGTGCTTACTCATCACTTCCCTAACACACCCAGTTCGACTCCTACCAGCCTCAATTAATGACGTCCAATTCTGCCACAGGGATGCAAACTCCACATGTCATTCCACGGAATGCTTATCACGACAAATACGGCGCTGTCACCGTTGATATCTCAACGGCACCAACACACCGCTGACGTCACTGTACATCCACCCTAGCACTTAACGCACAGACTATAAATACCCTTTAAATATTTCTTCGCCAAAGTTTGTACGCTGCATGGTCATGCAATGAGCCGAGGTGGTATTGAAGAGGAGGAAGAGTGTGTAGTGGTGGTGATGAGGGCTGGTTTTACAAGTTCAAAGAACCACTATCGTCACGTAAAGTCACGACATAGACCCCGTGGTGCTCCAAAAAAACAACATGTATACACGTAACCACCACCCTTGTCAAACCGCGCTAATTACCATTCTACTCGTACTAGCTACCCCAAACTGGTACTCATCAGCTACATAAACTTTCGCGAAGGTAGCTAAAGTGCTAAGGGTACGGTGCGCCGCTTACTCCGCGGTTTTTTGACATAACTACCGGTACAGCAGCACTTGGATACACCCACACTCACTCGCGACAAGTGTGATGAAAATCTCCAGCATACTCACGGCGTGTGCGGGCACGCTGGCAGCCGCGCAAAGGGCCTTCCCCGTGTCCCATGGCCCCACGGACCAGGAGCTCATGCCCTACTCCTGGGACGATGTCTACGACTTTATGAGCTCCGACTTCCAGGACCGGTTCCACATCCAGTACGTCGATGGATCGATACGAGGCAAGCGGGTCGACAAATACTTACCCGAGGAAAAAATACACCTGCGCAAACGACTGGCCAGTGACGAGGACTCGGCCAGAGTCAGTGGAGGACAGCTGTTTCTGGATCTCATGATGGGCTGGTCCAAAGGCCACGGTATGGGCGGCGACGACAAGCGCTACAAGCTGTCTGTCAACCTGTGGAACAACGCCACGCTCCTGTACGATTACGAAGACATTCCGTCGTGTTCTACCTCAGACACACATCCTTGCGACCAGGTGACGGACCCCCAATGTGTGTTTGCAGACGCTATGAAATGCGACTACAAGGACAACATTTTTGCATACAACACCACCAACGGCACCAACGTGAACGACGTGTTGCTGGGCTCAAACGAGGCCTACAACATCTCGCTGATCCAAGAGGTCATCACAGGAAACCTGTACACGGACTGGGTCCAGATGGGAGACCCTGCGACAGGAGCAGCGCTGTCGGTGGACGGATTTGCATGGGTGGCTGCAAGAAAGGGCACCACAATGAAACCGGGCATGGGATTTGCGCCGGGTCATTACCTCACGGGTCTCATGAACCAAACCAACGTGACCACAGACTTTGCCGCAGCACTCATGTACAACGGATACACGGAGTCGCGATCTCTGGCGCTCTACATGGCCAACGGATCCACTGCATCGCCCCACATGCTGTTTGGAGGCCTGGATACGTCGCTGGCAAAAGACAACTTTTTCGTGTCCTACCCACTCCTCAAGGGCAACAACTTCTCCTACCCCACCCAGTACATGGTGACCTTGACGGGCGTGTCTGTTACCGGTGATGACGGCACTTCAGCGTCTCTAGGAACACTCGGAGGATCGTGTGGAAACGGGGACACCACAGGTGACTGTGTTCCTGTCGGGTTTGATACCACCACATATATGTCCTACCTTCCCCGAAACGTGGTCATCAACCTGGCTATCCAGCTGAACGCAATGTACTCGTCAGACATGCAGCTGTGGATCCAGTCGTGTGCATACAGAACCATTGGCGGATATCTGAACTTTGAGCTGACCTCCAATATCTTCTCGGTCCCCATTTCTCAGATGCTCATGCCCATGAAGGACGCCCAGGGTAACGCCATGAAGTTCAACGGCGGAGAAGACGCCTGCTACCTTGCCATCAGACCGTCAGAAAACAGAGGCTACAACTCTCTGGGCCTCGGGTTCATGCAAAACTTCTACATGGTGTTTGACCCCGACGACAACTACGTCTCTCTGGGCACACTCAAGAGCCAGAAAGACCTGGACACGGAGGCGTTCAAGAACAGGTATCCCAATCCAGTCAAGCCTCTCAAACCGGGACGGCTGTCTAAGATTGCCAACGTCACCACTGTTTCCGAACAGGCCCAAATCACCTTTCAGTATGTTCGTCCCCAAGTTGTCACGGAGATCATCACCACGACCTCGAACGGCGTGGCTCTGCAGCAGGGACCTCTTGGAGCTCCTATGCCCACGTCAGCCAACTCCCTGCTTGTCATAACATATGGCTCTTCGGTCATGTCGCTTCAGGGTATTCCTATGGGCACATCCGTTTTGGAGTCCGGAACCGTGTCTGGAAACGCCCGAATCGACCCCACGGGCGCCACGACCCGCTCCGCATCTTCCACAGCCAAACCTCCGCAGATTCAACTCTTCGGCACGCCGGTTTCGGGTTCGCTGACCATCTTCAAACAAGGGTCCCCCACAGAAGCGCCCCAGGTGCGCAAGCAGGCGCCTCTTGGCAACTCTGACATTGGTGCGCCTCGATCCGGGGCCACAAACTTGCTCCAGGGACTCGGAGTGACCCTGGGAATGGGGCTTGTTGGAGCCTGTATCATCATTGTGGCCTAAAACTAAGAACTAACCGAAAACTATTGCATTGTATATATTTAATAATGATTTGACGAAGTAGCCGGAGGGTCACCTGCTCCATAAGCAGGTCAGCGACGGAATACAAAGATCATGGAGCTGCTGTGGCTGGTACACTGATTAGAACTCGATACATAGTCTCCAAGACACTCACCAAAGGAAGAACCAGAGAAGGGGACTGCTTCACTGCAAGGAGAAGTAATGTCACAACTACAAGAGTAATCAGCTATTGGTGCTTTTCTACTCTTGTTCCCTCTATACATCATGTTTACGCTGGTTGTAAGGAGGCACACTAGACACTGATACCCGTACTGTACAAGATAATCCCAAATAGCTGTATTTATGAGCCGAAAGTCAGCTGCGAAGAAGACACCAGCTTGCTGAGACTACCGGTGCGCAGAAAATGATCACCATTCAAGTTCATCACCTTCTTCGTTAAGACCGTCTCTCGCAGACTCACTCTGGAGGGTGTATCCAGGAGTCTGATGTCTCCAGCTTCTATAGACTGTATTGATGATCTCAAAGACACCCTTGAGCGCAGAAAATGCTCAGCCTCAAGTTCAAAACCGACCGCTTTCACATAGTCTCTGCCGCGCCCTCCATGTATCACTGGTGGGCTCCAATGTACATACAATACAAGCACTTATTGCGACACCTTGGAGGTGAAACAGATGATACACCCGATCCGTACGCCGCCAATAGCGTGAAAGTGCTACAATGCGTGTCTGTTAACGATGGCACTATAGCATGGCTGTCTGTTTTACTCGTACACTAGTGAACCAAACCGGCTACACAAGACGGTACGTACGGCAGCCTGTGCCTTCTCGTGTCTGCAACTCGGTAATTGCACATCATGCTGAAATAACCGCTGTACGGCACAGAAGCAGGTTGTTTGAGATTTGCATCGGATCCGGGAGACGGCCGTCCATGTTGGGGACCTTGTGGATAGTTACTGGCATCTGTAGCTATTGCTGTAGTCATCATCCACTGTTTGGTGGTCAGCTAAACTGAAACACTAGACTCCACCGTCACAAGGAGGTGTAACAATGTGCTAAAGACATGAGCTATAGTTAGCTGGTACATACATTACAAGTACGAGTATTTGAGCCGTACCAGATACAAAACCTGTGCTCAATCACCTCCGTGCTCTCCATACAAGTACATACGGTACATACTCGTATGGCATGTTTTCTCGCTCGGGTTGTACAGCCCTCGCAAGTTTATCAGCCTCGAGGAGCGCGGCTAATATTCGCGCATGGTCCACGTCTATGCTGCTGTTGCAACCAGTGCTAAACAAGTGGGAGGGCCGTAGATGGCGGTGAGGGTGACTCGGGCATGTGTCAAGGTGGATTTTGGCCAAACGGTAGAAGAGCTCTGTCTACGTTGTTTTTCCCACCAAACAGCAACCCTCCATGCCTCCACGGCAATCACGTCCCTGGATGAGTTGCCGAAAACGGACGATCGGCGCAGATCAAGGGACAGACGAGAAATTCCATACATGCGCGCACTCTTCTATCTGCAAAAGCGTCCCTTTTTATTGGTCCCTCGGAGCTAACCTAAGTGAATCTGTGGGCTATCAGTAGTTTACCGAGTAGCTACAAGGGCTAGTGTACGGCTCTTCCTTGTAGTGTCAACAGACTATTTTTACCAGGGTGCTGAATCTGCGCCTCGTCCCCCACCTTGCTGACTGTTTTCGACTTGGCAACTGTCATATTCGCATATTTGCCAAATCGCAGATCTTCTCAGGGCCTGACATCCGCTTGTCGAACTTGGCATCTCTCTGGAGAATTGGAACGGCCTTTCAGTTTGAAGGAGAGGGGCAGTTTATGTGCACTGCAAGAATATAGTCTGTTCTGGTGACACACTTAATCGACCAGACAATATCATTACCATCCCTTCTGTACAAACAAATCACCTTCACTCAAAAAATCAACTTGCTCTACTCGCTGGCTTGGCCAAACCACACCAGTAAAAGACTTGTTTGGGTCGCATGTTTCCCGAGGCGTGTGCCGTACAGGCCCAAGAAAACAATTTGCGCATGCCAAGCTTAGCCGGTGAGACTTATAAGCGGTGGTTTCTTATGATCCACGGTGAAGAGGCATTATGTACGGCTCCAAGTCACGGCTCCGCAAGAGCAGGCACTTGGCAATATTCCAACTCCAAGTAGACATGTAAACCTCCACCGTTTTTGCGTTTTGGCCGTGGTCGTCTCCCGATGTCGCTGACGGAGTCCGCTTCCGTGTGCATGTGGGTCGCACTTCCGCTTTGTTGGTCGCGTTTTACATGTGAGTTAATCGTCCAATGGTGGTTGTAGGTGGGGGTTGAGGGGGAGCAAACGGGGCGGAAAAGGTCGCAAAAGGCTGTCACGTGACCCAGGCCACGGCCAGCTTTGGTCTCCGACCCCGAAATCGGCTTTTCCACAGCCATAACACCCCCCTACCTCACCCGCCATCTCCACTTGCCATTTCCATTTTCTTCATCCAACATTAAGCTCGAAACCTTAGTAAATGCCGTCCCAAGGCGCTAGTGCCACGGCGCAGAGCCCTGGGGTAGCGAGCTGGGCGCCGTTTTTGACAGAGCTGGAGTTGCTCGACGATCGTGGAAACCACACAGATCGATTAAACATACACCCAGGTTTCGGGCCATCAACTCGCCTCGTCGCCACCGCTTCTCCCCATCCGTCTACACCCCCTCTCCCTCTCTCTTGTCCTCAGAGCCTTCTTCCCCAGGTTACCGACTGCGTCTTTAGTGGTTGCCTTGTCTCTGAGTCTGTCTGTCTGTCTGCGGCTGATCGGCTGCTGGCGCGCATCCAGTTTATAACCACTCTTGTGTCCGGCGCTCCCGTCACCTCCCCCAGGGCAAACCGCTAGGCAACTAGAGGTAGGAGTGGAAGGCACACCAAAGAGCGACAGCACGAGCGACAAACGACAAGCGACAAGCGACTTAGCAATAATCGTCACAGCAACAAAACGACACATTTTCAACCCCAGTCCGACGAGACCAACGATACCTCTTCCGCTTGTCGGAAACAACGATCCTTTAGGTGGCTACAACGAGACAGACCAACACCTGGACCAGCTGTAAGCGCCATCAAGCAAGTCCATCTTCTGCCAGCTACAACCACAAATCCCGTACTCATACCCGGGTAAACTACACCAACTACTCCAACTAAGAGCACTCCACACAAGGTCTTAACACTACAGTACCTTTCTTTTCCCTTCCCCCCACCACACATGAACGAACCACCAGACGACAATGACGTGCGTTCGCCGGGTCTGTCGTCGTCCTGCTCCAGCGCCATGACCTCCCACACGGGAACGCCGCTGCTGGCCGAGGCGTCCTCTTCCTCCGCCGTGCCGCCCATGTCTCTGGACGCCTTCAACGAAAAGCTCCTGATACACCCGTCCGGCGAAGAGCACATGGTGCTATCGTGTGCTACACAGTCGCATGTGGCGACGCGAAGCCGCAGACGCTACGACGTGGACGTTTTCTTTGACAGACAACAGACGGAGAGCTCGCAGGGCACACCTCCAGCCACCACCGGGGGCTCAGAAAGGAGCAAGGGCAAGCAACCGGCCGGCGTGAACATGAACGTGAACGTCAAGGTCGAAAGCATTCCTGCGCCTCTGCCTCTGGCGTCCCAGGTGATTCCCCCGGCGGCAGTCTCGCTTTTCCCAGCAACAAACATGAACCAGTTTGATTCAAAGTCCGAAGAGTACATTCCTCTGGACGGTTGTGTTGAGGGCTAGAGCGAGCAGACACATACGGAGTACAGGAGGCACCAGCTGCGTCTTTACGGAGCTGGATTGCACTCATCCACGGCAAACGGTTTGTTTTGCCGTTTTGTTTTCGCCTCTTCTGTTACATGGATCCACTAATTAGACCCTCTCTCTGGAATGAGAGCGCGCCTATCGTCTTCTATGTTCTCCGGCTTAGGATCAAATGACACCTTCTCTCTGCCGATGAAGTCAACTTTGTTTGTCGGCTGACGCAAGGGTGACTGACGGCTGAAGGATGATGTGCAGGAAAAGGTACACAGGATGGCACACGATGGCATATTATGACGATATTCTTGGTATGACAGCCGGCCGGCCTGGCTTCAAGGGTAGACTCACATTTTACTTACACACACACACACACACACATACTCACACTCACCCTATTATTTATTAATGCATTTCACGTATTTTATTGACCCCAGATGGTGATATTGTCTCCAGCCGTTTATGGAACAAAAGTGGAGCGTTTGAGTCTGAGCTTGATGGCCTTTAGATGCACACCTCAAGTGAGCAAAAAAGCTCTTGTTTGAGACCCGGCGTTTGAAGCGTTATCTCAGTTCAGTTCGTAAAGGTATCCGCGGCACCATTGCACTCCTCCACCCGACAGAGGTGGGCGGTTTGGTTGGAGTGGTGGAGGCTTTGTATATGACGAACCTGCTGTAGAAGGTGTCAGTGTACCCGTAACGGTGCCTGAATCAAATTGCCCATGTCTCGGACCCGCCTTAGTCTGCTTCGATGCTACGCTGAGTCTCGAGTCTGAGTCTGAGAGTGACAGTGGGAGCCTGTAGATTCACTATCGCTCTTTGTTTGGAGGATCGGCAGTTACACGATCGGCAGTAACTTGGGAGAGCCGGGGGAGAGCATTGGAGATATATGCCCAGCGGAGAGGGGGGCATGGTCTTGCCGGTTGCCAGTGGTGCTCAGATCAGATCGAATGATGGGAGCTAGTGAACAAGAAAGAGCGACTAACCGCGAAAGAAGCAATTACTGTCAAGTTTCTCGCAAACAGAGTGTCGAGGAACATATCCGGTACCGGTACTAACACAACTGACAACGCCAATCCTACAAGTACCGGTACACCTGGTACAAGTAGGCGCTCTCTTAACTGAGAAGTTATGATAAACGAGTTGGTATAGCTAAAGTAGCAACAGTGAAACCACACAGAGTTGAAGAGTTGATGCCTAGACTCTAGAGCATCGATTATCTCGAGCTCCTCTTTCTGTCACTCTTCTTGTCTGACAGGCCTTGGATAGAAGGGTGTTTTGTAAGACCGCGCATACATACCTGTTACAGGTTCACTCTTAGGTACAACAGCCGTTGGCGATCCGAACAAGCAATCGCTAAATCCGATCAAACCTGCCCATCTATTTTTGATGCCCCACTCAACTCCACACTTGTGTGGCTTGTTTGGTTAGCTCACGAGATGTCTCAAACGCGAAGCCTGATAAGCCCTTAGGTCGGAGTCTACCGTCGTCACTGATTAGCCTGTGGAACGAGAGTACAATGACCAAAGGGGCTGAGTAGTTAAAAAGACTTGACTGAACGAAACGTCTTGGTCTGGAAACGAACTGTTCCAACCCCCTAGTCTTTCTTTTCACTCGTTATCGCCTCTAATAGAATGCTGCTTGATCAATACATCATGTCTCCACCCGGCAAAAGCCGCTGTTGCTACTTTTGCTGTCCAGGAACAGAGTCACATAAGCGTTAACCACTGTTGTTGTTTCTCTTAGCTCCATGGTATCATTCTTACAGCACCCAAAACGGGCTGTATTTTGAGGTCCATTTAGTGGACATGCTTAGTACTTTCGATACAAGTACGTAAATACTGTTTGATACGGACCAAGAAAACCACCTGTAGACACTGAGAAATGCTTCATTAGACCGAGCAGTACCCCCTCCGTTGCTCTTGTTGCTGTCTCAGCATCGCCCTTTCCCATCGAACCCCTTATCAACGTTCAGTGGCGTCATATCAACATGGAGTGATCACATCAGCAAGTGTGGGTTTGGCGTGGCATACGACGACGGCTCATGCTCTGTTTGTGGCTGTTTTTGGCTGTTTACACACTGTCTGTACACACAGCATCTGTCAAGCCTCCACCTCAATTTTTTTTGCATTAACTTCTAAGATTGACCTGGTAAACCAAGTAAACCTTAGCAAAATCCACTCAACACCAAAATACCAAATCATTCACAGAGCTCCAGAATATCACCGAAAGGCCGAGATTACCGCACATTACTAGAAAAACCACTCATTCTACTTCGACCAATGTCCATACGATATCTCTGCTGTGATTGTAACCACGGAAATAATTCCCTAAATCACTTTTATCTTCAACAAGTCTAAGTAAAAGTTAAGTGGAGTTGAGCATTCAACACATTTGTCACTGGTGATTGAATGTTCTGTAACCGCATCCCTGAAATGGATATATTTTGTAACCATGTTAAAAGCTTTTGAAAAGACGATTCTCGCATTCGACAGGGCAATTCTCACATCAACTCACCTCTTTACTCTACAGGTACAACCACAAACTAAACAGGTATCTTTCTACATTCTGGACCAGGTCCCATGCACATAATACATTTTTTCCCTCTAAATAAATCTGTTTTTCAAAAGACTTAGTTGTCAGCGAGGAGCTGCTCTCGCTTCTCAGCGATTCGAGCGGCTCGTCGCTCTCGGGCAGCTCGGTTCTTGGATCGTCGGGCCTCAGCCTCGTCCTTGAGGGCCTTCTCTCGAGAAGCCTCGGCCTTGGCCTTGATGACGTGCTCGACAACGGCTCGCTTGTGCTTGAAGGTGTTACCCTTGGCGAGCTTGTAGAGCTCGTGGTACAGGTGCTTGTCAATCTTGCCCTGCTCTCGGTACTTGGAGAGCAGTCGTCGGATGACTCGCTGTCGTCGCATCCAGAGGACCTGCTCGGGCATTCGAGCGTTGGCGGTACCCTTTCGCTTACCGAAACCGGTGTGTCGGCCGGCTCGCTTGGCCTCAGCCAGAGCTCGGGTTCGGGATCGAGAGTGCATGGCGTTGGGCTTTCGGACGATAAGACCGTCGGAAACGAGCTTTCGGACCTGCTGTCGGGAGTTAGCGTTAGCAATGTCGGTCAGCTCCTGGGGGTCGAGCCAGATCTTTCTCTTTCCAACGCCGAGGACGCTGGCGGCGAGTCGCTTAGTGGTCTTGAGGTTGGCCCTGGGGTTAGTGGTTGTTACGCAAGGATTGTGGCTGGTTTGTTTGGTGGCAAAAGAGGGGAAGGAAACAATAGGAGCAAACGGTTGATGGAAGGGGCCCAAAGAGTTACACAGACACAGAAAGGTGCTCAAAGGTGTGGGGATCACAAAAAACGGCTGTCATACAACGCCTGTAGAGTCCTGCGACACCCATCTTGTCATTCAAAGCACTTCCTAAGTCACAGGTACACCCCGATCGAGGTGACTACACGGACTCTGTATCCACCAAAAGACGTCTTGAGCTGTCGACAATTTCACTCCGTTCCGTCAGTGGGCCTTCTCCCTGGTCGCTCCATGTCGTCCTCCACGTTTCGATGCTGTCTACTCACATTTTTGTCAGTGTCGTTGTTCAAGATGAGAAGAAGAGAAAAGCCAGAAAAACTTCGACTAATTGGGAGCTCTGCGAGGGTGACCAGTTAACTTACTATGGGGAATAGGGTTGGCTACTGGTTGTGGTTGGGAGCACTCGAGAGTTTGTGACCACTCTTCCCAAAGCGGAAACAGTCATGTGATGCGAGAGGGAGAATTTCACACGCAGCCAACGGCTCTCAGTTCGAGTTGGAGCTGGGTCATAATACCGCTGACAATAGCTGATTAGAATTCAGACCATGCACGACATGCAGATTTGGAAGAAAAAAATGGGAAATATATTTTCCTTACAAGCCTAACTAACCACCACAACAACAACCATGGGTAAATCTCTGAGATCCAAGGGACAGCAGCGAAACCGAACCATCATGCGAGAGAAGGTCTTCGGACCCGCTCGAGAAAAGATGGAGCTCTCCATCGCCAAGCGACTTCATGGCGAGGAGGTGCTTCGAAAGAAGGCACAGGACAAGGCCGACAAGGCAGATGGTGAGTGCAAGTGGAGGAGTGGCGAGAATACCGACCTGTTGGAATATTACATCTGTTTGTGTAACTACAAGTTACTACAAGCTGTCTGTTGTCGGGTACGGTATTTGTATTGCGCGGTACCATGAGCGCATCTCACAATGCGAAGTACTCTGCACATGATACAGTCCTAAGGGTATCACCAAGTGGAACAAACGAACTAACATAGCTATGGAGACTGAAGACGCTCCCGCCGAGGGTGCTGAGGGTGCCGAGGAGGCCGCAAAGCCCAAGATTGGCACTGGAGGCTTCTCCAAGAAGAAGAAGAAGGCTCGAAAGCTCAACAGCAACAACTCCACCTTCAACACCAAGCGAAAGAAGAAGAACTAATTTATTGCATTACTAGATGGATATAATGAACATTAACGGTTATGTGGGTGCTCCAAGTACCAGCATTGTAAACAGAAAGCGTGGGGAGTGGCGTCGTGATTGAAGACATCTAAGTCGAATGGTAACCGTAGCGGTGCAGCTACGAGTACAGTAGAAACAGTAAAACAAACAGACAACGAGTCTACAGTTGAAACCAAGGAATGAAATACCTGAGTCGACACCAATACGTACTTTATCCGGCACATGTAGAAGTACAAGTACATACTTGTAGCGGATTAACGTGCTTAGATACATCTACCGTGTACTTGTACCTACATACCAACATACCGTCGAGACGCATGGTCTGGATTTAAC
Organism: Yarrowia divulgata; assembly: GCA_900519045.1. NCBI lineage: Eukaryota > Fungi > Ascomycota > Dipodascomycetes > Dipodascales > Yarrowia > Yarrowia divulgata. Next base: position 4,046,290 of record ULGQ01000001.1, on the reverse strand, counting down.
GATGTAAGGACGGGAGGTATTATCGACGACAGGGGTGACATCTATTAACACCGTTGTTTGGTTACGACTATGACTGTACTTGTGTACTATGGGTTACGTGAGTAGTCTATTGGTGATAGCGAACAGTTCCTACACAGCTCACATGAGACCTAGAATCTGTAGCTACAGAACACACCAAGAATGACAAAATGTAAAGTGACCAAAGTCGTGGACATCCTATGAACAGAGGCTATCAATTTGTACAAGTACACGGACAGTAACTTGGGAGCGTACACACATACACACAGCATAGGTTGTTGTAAACCACCAACAGATTGACGACAGTACAAGTTACACAGGTTGTTGTCGACTACACGGGTTACACAGATTGTTGTCCGCTCGTGACCTCCGCCTACTCGCTTCCGTTTACTCGCTTCCGTTTACTCGTCTCATATATTCATTGTTAAATAGTACTCATGTGTAAGCAGTCAACCTTGGGTCAAACCACTTACTCAACCTGAGGAACAGGGGCAATCTGGACAGTCTCCTGGGCAGTCTCGTCCTCGTCGTCAGAGTCGGAGTCGTCGTCAGAGTCGGAGTCGGAGTCGGAGTCGTCAGAATCGACCTCCTCGACCTTGTCCTCGACCTTGTCCTCAGTCTTGTCCTCAACCTTCACCTCAGGAAGTCGTCCGGGGAAGAATCGGCCGCCGTGGATCTCGGCAACCTTGTGCTCTCCGTTGGGCAGAATGTAGTGCACTCGCACAGTCTGCATCTGCTGCTTGTCCTCGTCACAGGGCTTGCCCATTCCGGGTCGCATCATGGCTCCATGGGGTCGCATTCCGTGGTGCTTGCCATGTCGGTCTCCAGCAGGCATCATGTGGTTGTCGGGGCCACCGTGGTGGGGGCCGTGGGGTCCGTGCTCACCGTGCTTGCCGTGCTTGCCGTGGTGCTTGCCATGGTGGCCAGGACCGTGGTGAAACTGGCCCTCTCGCTCCATCATCTCGTTGCAAGCGTCAATGGACATGCCAATGACGGGAGACAGGAAAAGCAGACCCAGAACGATCCACAGGACCTTTCGGCACTTTCGCTTGGGAGGCTGCTCGGTCTGGGCCTCTTCGTCCACGGTGGACAGCTGCTTGGAAGGAGCCTCCTCAAGAGTGGCCTCCTCGTAGGAAGGAGCCTTTTCGTCCAGGGGCTGCTCAATAGGGAGCTTCGTAGTAGAGTCGCTCATGTTGTTGTTGTTGTTGTTGTTGTTGTTGTTGTTGTCTTCGTAACTATAGTCGTCGTAGGGGGGAAGACAAGACAGGTTGGAAAAGTGTATCGCGTCTTTCGGACACATGTTTTGTCTTATCGCCACTGGGCTTTGAGTTTGTCTATTGCGGTCTGGAGAGTATGTATGATACACCTTGACATGCATGGGGAGAAAGGACATACGAGTGAATTCAGGGTGTGTTCAGCCGAGACTTATAAACATGGGCAGTTTGGAAAACGGGGTATTCAGTCACGTGACCATTCCACATTACTTTATTTACCACCATCCACCCCATACATGCTCCAATACCACCACTCCCACCAAATCCCTCACCTTTGCTCCATACTCAAGACTACGCTTTCATGTCTCATTCTCCCCAATCCAGGGACAATCAGAGTTGGCCAAGCACACTATCAAAAGCAGCTAAGGCCCGGTGACAGGCGGGTGCGAGCTAACTGAAATAATATGGGTGGGTCTGGGGCTGCCAGGGACTGCCAGGGACGGTCCTTTTGTGTCAGTTGTGTTAGAAATGGAGGGGATAGGTGCGAGTATTCTTTTTTCCCTTTTCCGTCTCGTTTTAAAGTGGCTGTGCAGCCGTGGCTGTGCATGGGCCGAGAATTTCAGAGGCGGCAGACCCATTATGTGTGTATAATTTTTGGGTGTGTTGACTCAAAACAAATCGCTATTTATTGGAAAAACATTGGTACGAATTGCCAGACGAGAGAATATGGTCATGTGACTAGCAATATAGCACTGACCAGATCAATATTCGTCGCTCCAACATGACTAATATACTATGAACATATACACAGCCTGGCACCCCTGGTTGGTGATAACAAGAGCTGATAGGCTGTGTTCAATTTGGAGCTAAGCTTGAATGGGACAAATGGAATGGGACAGCCTGAGAAGGACTTCCCAACCACTTCTACAAATACAGTAAACACTCTGCTGGTCACACCAAGACCTGTTTGTAAGTAGTGCACTCTTCAGTTGTAGATAGGCTACAGTCTTCATCAGGTTGTACTTACAACAACTCATTAGTGACTTTACCACCGTAGTCTACTGTACTCGTACCGTACACGTGACCTTCGGCCACTCTCTTCGGGGTCCTATCATGATACAATAATTACTAGTACTTATGTACAATCACTCCTCGTCAACAAATCCACCCTGCTTGCAAAGCGAATAAAACAGCGACTCCTTTCGCTTGAGCAGCTCGGCCGGAGTGTCAAACTCGGCAATCTCGCCCTGGTTGAGCACCACAATCTTGTCCGAGTCCAGAATCGTGTTGAGTCGATGCGCAATGGTCAGAATCGTTCGGTTCTTGAACTCGGTTCGAATCGTCTCCTGGATGATCTTGTCTGTCTCCACGTCGACAGCAGCAGTAGCCTCATCCAGCACCAGAATGGAAGTGGGGGTGAGCAGAGCTCGGGCCAGACACATGAGCTGTCGCTGGCCAACGGAAAAGTTGGAGCCTCCCTCCTTGACCTTGGCGTCCAGACCTCCCTCCATGTTGTCCTTGACATGCTTCTTGAGATGCGACAGCTCCAGCACTCGCCACAGCTCTGAGTCCGAGTGGTCGTTGTTGGGGTCCAGGTTATCTCGCACAGTACCCTCAAACGCCTGGGAGTCCTGGGGAATGATGGCCAGTCGCGTTCGCAGATCATGCAGACCAATCTGCGAAGTGTCCACTCCATCGATGGAAATGAATCCCTCGGCAGCCTCGATGATTCGGAACAGCGCCAGCGTCAGAGAAGACTTGCCGGCTCCGGTTCGGCCAACAATACCAATCTTCTCGCGGGGCTTGATCTCGAGATCGATCTGCTTGAGAATCAGATCCAAACCAGCTCGGTACCGAGTGGAGTAGTTGTGGAAGGTGATGCCTCCCTGCTCGGGCCAGTCGACGCCGGGCTGCTTGTCGGGAACAAACTCGGGAGCCTCGGGCTTGAGTCGCGAGTACTCCAGAATTCGCTCGACGGAAACAATGTTGGTCTCCACCTCCACGGTCATTCGCACAATCCAGTTGAGAGACTGGGTGATGGATAGAGCGTAGGACATGGACAGACCAATGAGACCGGGCGTCATGAGGTTGGCCTTGAGCTGCAGCACCGAGAAGGAGGCAGCAGCCAGAATGATGATGGATCCAATGAACTCCAGACGCACAGCCAGCCATCGGTTGGCAGAAACGGACGGGAAGTAGGCCTCCATGTTCTGATCAACTCGAGCCTCATTGACAAAGTTGAATCGACTCTGCTGGTTGTAAGCCCGAATGGTAGAAACGCCTCCAAGAGTCTCCTGGAAGTGTGCAAAGATGGGCGATCGAGAAACAGAGTCCAGACGCTTGAGCTCTCGGGAAGTTCGCAGATAGTATCGCTGGTAGTAGACGTAGAGGAAGAGCAGGGGCAGAATGAAGAGAATGAAGGGGGGAGTGGACCACGAGATAACAATCAGAGTGAACAGCACCTTGATGGTGTTGGAGAAGAACTGGACAAACGTTCGGCCCAGAACCTGGTCCACCTTGTTGATGTCGTTGGAGAATCGGTTGATGATTCGGCCCAGAGGAGTGGTCTCGAAGAAGGACATGGGTGCCCGAACAACGGAAATCAGCATGTCGTGATGCAGCTTCTTGGCAGACTCGACGATACAGCACATCCACATGATGAAGGTTTGAATGACGGTGACAAAGGAGGCTCCGAGACCCAGACACAGGTAGATTCCGAGGTAGAAGGCAATGTGGGGGTTGCCGTCGTACTCGGTGTTGACTTCGGACCAGTGCTTAAGCCAGACGTTTCCAGCGGTGGTCAGAGCCATGGCCAAAACCAGGAAGGACATGAACAGGATGACGTATCGAATGTTGGAAGCCTTGGCGTACTCCACGTACACACTCCACTTGACCTTGCCCTGCTCCATGTTCTCCTTGTTGTGCTTGGACTTTCTCTCGTCGGAGTCGACGTTGAAGCTGGGGAGTCGGAAAGAGGCGGTGGAAGATCGTCGCAGAGTATGGGAAGAGCCTCGTCGCTTGACAATGCTACCAGCGGTGTTGTCGTCTCGAATAGACACAATGGAAGAAGAAGAAGAGGGGCCATCAGGAGAGCCGGAGGCAGAGGCAGCCACAGAGGCGGCGTTGGAGCTGTCATCTCGAAGAGTATCGGAATCCTGCTTCTTTCGGCCAAACTCGTTGAGCAGCTTAAAAATGGGACCCTTGGCAGCCATGACGTCAACGTACTTGCCAGTCTCGACAATCTTGCCCTCAGAGAGCATCATGATAGAGTCAGCATGAGACAGCACGTTGATGGAGTTAGTAGCGAGCACCTTGGTCTTGGTGGCCAACAGTCCAGAGTCACCAAGAACATTGTCAATGATGTGTCGTCCAACATGCTCATCGACGGCAGAAAGGGGGTCGTCAAGCAAATAGACATCGGCACGGGCGTAGACAGCTCGGGCAAGGGAAAGACGGGCCTTTTGTCCGCCAGACAGAGAAATACCCTTCTCTCCCACCTGGGTCTGATCTCCATCGGGGAGAATGGCCAGATCGTCAACCAGAGCACAGGCCTTGATGGTCTGCTCGTAGAAATACTCGTCGTACTTGGATCCAAACAGAATGTTATCCTTGACGGTAGCGTTCATGATCCAGGGGACCTGAGCGACATAGGCAACCCGGCCCTTGATCTGGGCAGTTCCGCACTCTCGGTACAGGTCTCCGAGAATAGCCTGGAGCATGGAGGACTTTCCAGCACCCACCTTTCCAACAATACAGGCCAGGTCTCCCTTGAAGGTCTGCAGGGAAATGTTATCGAGAGCCACCTTGTACTGAGGGGTTCGCTCCCACAGGAAAGTGCACCCCTTGAGCAGAATATCGTTCTCTCCTCGCTCAACGGCTCGAGGAAGTCGAGTAACAGCATCGGACTGCAGCTCGGGAGCCTTGAGGTAGCTCTCCAGACGGTTGATGGCAACAGAGGCCTCGATCATGGCAGTAATGACCATGGGGATGACGGCCAGAGGGAAACCAAGCAGGTTGAAGAGAGCCAGGGCGGGGAAGACGATGTCAGTGGACAGAGGCTTGTCGGATATCTTGACAAAGACGGCAAAGGTGGTGCAAGAGACAAGGAAGGGGGCACACTGCCAGGGGAAAGAAGCCAGGGCAGAGAACTTACCCAGTCGCTTGAGGTTCTCCAGCTCCTCGTCATTTCGCACTCGGTTGAGTCGGCCAATGAAAGGAATCTCCCATCCGTACAGCTTGAGAGACTTCATGTTGGTGAGAATCTCGGAGGTGAGTCGGGTTCGGTGGTCCTTGTACTTCATCTGGGCCTGCTGCAGAGTCTTTTGCTTCTTGGCGATCCAGGCGTTGATGGGAATCATGATGAGCAGAGTGGCCACTCCAGCCCACATACTGTTTCCAACCAGATCGTGCAGAGACAGGAGACACAGAATGATCTGGAAGGGGCCGGACCAGATGATCTGGCCGTACTGGGTCACATCCTGCAGTCGCTGGGTGTCGACAGACATGAGATTGACCACATCTCCGGTGGACTTGTCTCGAGTAGCGGCCTTGAGAGACTTTCTGTAGATGGCGGCAGTCAGACCGGCCTTGATCTTCATACCAGTATCGAAGGCACGCTGGAAGTACTGGTGCAGGGCGGCCGTCTGGATGATGGAGACGGCGAACATGGCAAAGGCCAGCACCAGACCCTTACTGAGAGGGTTGTCTTCGGGCTTTTCCTTGTAGTCCTGGACGAACTTGATGAGAAGTCCGAGCAGTCGGGGCTGGGCGAAAGCCAGGATATCCTGGATGAACTTGAAGAAGCCTCCGATCATGAAGGGTCCTCCAAAGGCCTTCCACACGGCCCACAGCAGGTTGGGTTTCTTGTCCCACTCGTTTTCGAGGTCGTCGTACGAGTCTCCGGCTCCGTAGCCCTTGGGCAGAGGAGGCATGTCTTCCTCGGTCAGGTAGTGGTCGTAGCCCTGTCGCATGAGGGGGCCCATCCATTGGAAAGTGAGTCGGGAGAAGATGTCGGCGTTTTCAAGGGGCGATTGTCGCATTTGTCGAGCCAGAGCCATCTGGGGAGACAGGGGCTTGGGGACGGCCCATTCGACAAAGAACATTGCCAGGGCGATGACGGTTGATCCGAGATAGAGCTGGGCGGTGGTTCCAAAGCCCACACGGGCGTAGACATTGTAGGTCTTGAGAAGCAGGCCGATGGGCGACAGGAGCCAGAAGAAGAGCAGAGAGCCGCAGGGGATTCGGGAGCCGTAGTACTCGAGGTAATGCAACGGCGCGGCCACCAGCACGATGGTGGCGAGAGTCAGAAACAGACTGAGGAAGGGTAGCGAGCCGTCCCAGCCGTTGAAGTGTTGATTGCTGAGCAGCAGCAGAAGGTGGAAGACCTGCAGCGCCAGAAGAGCCGCCTTGGTCCAGAAGGTCCAGTTTTTGCGCGTTGGAGCGCCGCTAATGTGTACCCTGAGCAGCGAGTAGATCTGCCACGGGCCACACACGGCTAGAATGACAACGGGGGTCAACATGACCGGACCGTCGACAAAGCAGGGCGTTAGGCCCGACCCCATGGTTGAGATCGGCCCCCAGCCTTCGGGATCCGCACATGTGTTCTGTGGTTAGTAGTTGCGTCGATACGGAGATTCGCCATTCTCGAGATACTCACCATTTCCGTCCAAATGTGTGTGTTTTTGGGTGTAGATAGAAAAGATAGTGTGTCGTTTCGGGGACTTTTTTATGCGAGCGAATCTAGCTTTCTGTATGTGCGGTGACGAGAGGGATGGATAAATGTGAGAGAGCAATAGTGGGGCGATATTATCGAGGTTGGAGAGCAGGAGGCGACACAAAAAGCACACGGATCAAAAGCTGGACGTGAAAAGAGGTTATTTTTCGCCCCCTCTTCTCATCCCCATCAAAATACGACAAGTTATACTAAACGGCGCCGTTGGCTTATCGGTCTCCGAAACCCATAGTTTCATTAATTTGGAGGTCTTTAGAGTTGGCCAGTAACGGTGGGGGTATAAGGAGAGAAGCGGTGCAATGTGTGATAATAAAATACACCACAATATCGGGCGGTGGACAAAAAATGCTTAGTCATTTAGCTGTGTTGGTTTCAGCTTACTAATTGATTGATTCACTCTCAATGACCTGACCAACTTGGCTCCATATACTTGTACCATCTCTCCTGCTAATACGGCACTTGCCACCCGTCAACCTAGTTCGAACGTGGCTGCAGTGTTTGTAATACGCTCAGCAGAAGGGCTGTAGGCTGTGCTGACAGGGAGTAGCGTGATGCACGAGTGGATACCTGGTACGCGCTATGCAATCCGCTGGAGTCGAACACACTCAACCAAAGAGTCAACGAAGTTGCTTCTCCTGCAACTTATTCCTTCCTTGCCTTCTATGCACATCCTCGGGCAATGTCTCACATCTCTCTCTGACCTTTTTGACCTTTTTAAAGACTTCAAGCTCCATAAAACGAGAGCCTCAATTTGTAGAGTCGAATAACAGTTGGCTTCAGGGATTAGTGCTTGCTCTAAAACTGAGTGAAACAGCAGCTGCCTGGAATAAGACTGCTGATCATAGTCACACACTCTTGAGAAGTCATCACTCTCAGACACAGCAACGAGTTAGACACAGCAAGAACACTGCGATACACACTTGTGGCGAGCCGACAATGGCAAATCAGTTACCGCCAGATGGATCACCAACCTCAATAGAATGGATGATGGAAAAAAAACTTCACCCAACATTCCAAAAACCGCCCCTTCTGGCCGACTATCGACAGGTCTACTCGGCTCACAAATCCCCGTGCCTCCTACACGCACATATTGCGTTATCTTCTAATGGGTTCTCTACCCTAATCCACCTTGCACCCCACAGTCTCAATATAGACTATATAACTGGAGGCAGTCGCAATCCACTTGACCCCAACACAACAATACTACTACAAAATGCCTCTCCGAGCCGGTGGTGAGTAAGAAAAGACCCAGGGTGGACCAATTGCACGAATTGAGTGGCCCAGAAAAGCGAACAGCCGTCTACACTCTCAATTGAGCCCGAACAGCCGTCGCACAGCCGTCATGTCGCAACAGCCACAATCGCCACACTTGAGATGTCTGACAACCAATGGCTGTTAATCCGTGTGGTCATTCGTGTGATCGTTGGTGCGGTTATTCGTGTGGGTCGGTAACAGTTGCTGCGCAACAATTACCTCCCGTCGTACTAACACAGATTCCTTCCCTTCTGCCACCTTCAACTACGTGCCCGAAACCCCCGAGATCGAGGGCAACGTGGCCGCCTGCGGTATCCCCCAGCCCTTCAACTCCGACAAGGAGCTCAAGGGCAAGAAGGTCGTCTTCGTGTCCGTCCCCGGCGCCTTCACCCCCACCTGCACCGCCAACCACATCCCTCCCTACATTGAGAACGTGGACAAGCTCAAGGCCAAGGGCGTCGACAAGGTTGTTGTCATCTCCGCCAACGACCCCTTCGTTCTGTCCGCCTGGGGACGAGCCCTCAAGGCCCCCAAGGACAACTACGTCATCTTCGCCTCCGACGGAAACGCCGCCTTCTCCAAGTCCATTGGCCAGGCCGTTGATCTGGCTGCTGTCGGCTTCGGCGAGCGATCCGCCCGATACGCCATCATCGTTGACGACGGCAAGGTCACCTACAACGAGCAGGAGCCCGGCAAGGAGGTCACCGTCTCCGGCTTCGACGCCGTTTACGCCAAGCTCTAAGTTATGTGATTACGAGATCAGTTTATGTAAGCAATGATTATTATTATGATATAACTACCGGTACGTGTGACTATAACGTTAAGCAATCGCACACCCAGCCTAAACCTCCTTCTCCTTGCCCTTTCGGCTGAGAGAGCCCCGGATCGAACCCCGAACAGACCGAGTCTCCTCGCTGCCAGCCTTGTCTCCGCCGTCCTTCTCCTTGCGGGTTCGGCCGAGAGAACCTCGAATCGAGCCCCGCATACTGCCCCCCTCCTTCTTCTCCTTGTCCCTCTTTTTCTGCTGACGCTTCCGCTGGTTTCTGGATAATCGACGCCGATCCATGGACCGGAACTCGGCCGACAGAGCCCTGGCATAAGCCTCGAGACCCCGGTAGAAGAACTCAAACAGCATGCCTCCTTCGTCCTGGCTGCTAGAAGGAGGCCCAAACACGTTCTGCAGACTTCGCCGCACGACCGAGTCGGCAGGAAGAGATCCAGTAACGTACTCGCTCATGGTGCACCGAGGATTGTCATACACAAGCACAGAGTCGTGGATGCTGGACTGGGGGAACCGCCGGACAGAGCAGTAGGGCTTGGTGGCCACATAAAGCAGCTCAATGGGCCCTCTGGTGAGCTCCAGCAGAGACTGGTGGACGGCGTCGACGTCAACAACGAGAGGAGAGGTCGTCGGCTGACTCAACCAGAGGTTACTCACCTGGGCAGCCTTGGTCATGCCATCAGTGCCAGAAATGAGGGTGAGATCCACACCCCACATTTCCACTGACTCAGGAGGGGCAGAAAGTGTGGCCGCGGCCTCGTCTTTGGGGGAGCCAATCGGAGTGGATGTAGACAAGGGCGGAGGAGCCGAGTCGGAACCACCCTTGGGGGTGAGAGGATGCTGCTTGCCGGAGTCATTGTCGTACCTGTTCGACAAAGCGATTCCAGGACTATGAATGGCAACAAAGTCGGGTCGAGATCCGCAGTTGGTGGCACTGCATCCGTAGTAGGCCTTGAGCTGTCGTTGGATGATCTCCCAGAGACTATCGTGGTCTCGGACAATTGCTCCGGAATCTTCGTAAATGGTGACTCGTTTGATTCCCACCACGGAGCACCAGACGACAATGTTGGCGATGCTCTGTTTGATGCGAGCCTGTTCTCGATCATTGTGGACAGCCATCTTGACTCTGTAGGCGTCAATTTCGCCCTGGGCCTGGTCCACCTCGTCCTGGCTGGGGTAAATCACCTCTCCTGTGGCGAGATGGAGAGGTTTAGGCAGCGAGAGCTCCGGTGGTCCTTCCAGGAGTGGTTGGAGTTCGAGCACAAAGCCCACGTTGTTGGGCACCGTTCCCAGTTTGGCCACTTCTCGTTTGATCAGCAGAGGCGACTTTTGCTGTTCGAGCAGGCCCAGGTGGGCGCCCAGATCAGAGGAGGCCGAGGCGTAGAGCCAGCTGAGATGCCGTGAGGCCCAGGGAAGCCGTCTGGAGAGAGACACGACCCATCCTGTGATCCAGGTGCGTAGCTGGTGGGTCCACGAGGGGTGGTTGGTGGTGGTTGAGGAGTCGGACGAGTCTGAGGACGTGAAGGAGGATCCGGATCCGTACCGTCGCAGCTGGATGGTTCCGCTTCCGCTTCTGGATTTGTGTCTAAACGAGCTGGCTCTGCGTGGTCTTGCGGGTGCCAGAGCCACGACCCACAGCGTCCAGGTCCGCACCATGAGCAGCACCGACGTGGCTGCGTGGTTCACGTCGCCGCGAATCTGGTACCAGAAGTCGATGGTATCGTGTAGAAACACCAGAATGGCGTGCTGGATGTGGAACTGCAACAGCTCCCATGTGGTGATGGGCATATCCTGGAGGTTTGCGCCCGGCGAAAAGATGTCGTCCAGCTCGAAGCCCTTGAAGTTGACTCCTTCGAGCCCCAGCGACCTCGCGGTCACGGTGGAGTATTTCTGAACGGAGCTCATTGTGAAGTTGGCACACAGATAGAAAGAGAAAAATAAATAAGGTGGAGGGTGCGAGGACACGGTTGTATATTTAAGTGGGGTGGTAAAGATGGTTATTGGACATTGAGAGGTGCGACTGCAGCCCTGTTGTGGAGTGTCTGACTAGAAGTATAAGTAGAGCTGTAGCTGGGGCGAGTCGAGTACTGGTAACTGGTCAGACCTCAGCTAACTCACCCAGGTGATTACCACTGATGCCACCTCTGGCACGCACTATACCGTGTCTGATGTAATGTCAACATCACTGACCCTTGTGCCAGCCTCTACTTGTACTGACTCCAGCACTCCTACAGGTACCACCTCCTCAATGTCTCATCTGTTCAATTCGAGCTATGTTCCTAAACTAGTTCACGATAAGATGGGGTAGTGTCACGTTGGTCCGTCACCGCTTGTCTCATCTTCGCTCCACGTCCTACACATAATTACATCTCTTATTCAATGTCAGCCATGCTGTCCTCCTATTACTGAATCCTTTCCGGGTGTCCAAAACCAAGTCCTTCTGTCGCACTGTCGCACTGTCGCATTGTCGCACCTACTGTTGCTGCTGCTGCTGCTGCTGCTGTTGCTCCTGTTCCTTGGCCTTGGCAGCCTCGTTCTGAGCCACAGCTGCTTGTGCCTGGGCATGGACCTGCTCAAACTGGCCCTGTGGAGGCTGGCCGTTGACGTCAATGTCCACGTTGTGGAAGTCGAGAATCTCGGAGTACATCATGACCTTCCACGTGTCTACCGGCAGGTCTGCGTCGTTGAACGACCAGTCGAACCGTTCGTCGGCCACGGGCTCGTCGCTGGGGTCGTGGTATGGTGCCAGGTAGGGGTGTGCCAGGGCCTCGGCGGCGGTGATTCGCTTTTTGGGGTCGAAGACCAGCATCTTCTCCATGAGATCGATGGCCTCGGGGTCGGCGTTGCGGAACTTGGACGCCAGGGGGATTCGTTCTCGACGGGGAAGCGTCTTGACGAACCTCAGGGTGTTTTCCGAACAGATGGTGTGGATCACGTCTTCTGGGGGCGAGCCCAGCAGCTCGGTGATGATGGAGAACTGGTGCACGTGGTCTTTGCCGGGGAACAGGGGCTTGCCCTCCAGCATCTCGGCGAAGATGCAGCCCGTGGACCAGATGTCCACCTCCACGTCGTACTTTTGCCAGGTGAGCATGATTTCAGGCGCTCGGTAGTACCGCGTCGACACGTAGCCGGTCATCTGGGTGTCCTGGATTCGGGCGAGGCCAAAGTCGCAGATTTTCAGGTCGCAGTTTTCGTTGACCAGAATGTTGGACGGCTTGAGGTCTCGATGGACCACGCCGGCGGAGTGCACGTACTTGAGGCCCCGCAGAATCTGGTACAGAAAGTACTGGATGAACTGCTTCTCCAGAGGCCGGGTCATGAGCAGACGGTGCAGGTCTGTGCCCAGCAGCTCGGTGACAAAGTAAATGTCCTCGAGCGGCGAGATGAAAATGTCGCTCAGACAAATGAGGTTTTCGTGGCGCAGGTGTTTGAGCAGCTTGAGCTCTCGGTACGTCCGTTTCGACAGCACGGGCGTGCCGAACGGCTTCATGATTTTCTTGATGGCCACGTTCTGGGCCGTCAGCTGGTCCTTGGCCGAACACACTAGGCCAAACGCCCCCATCCCCACGGGGTTGAGATCCACGTATCGCGACGTGATTTCGAAACACGTGCCGAAGATCTGGGTCCGGATAAAGTCCGCCATGTTGCGCGCTGGTCCTGGAAGGCGGTAGAGAGAGTCTCGAGGGGTCGGTAGCTACACTTGGTGATGTAGGGTGTGGGACTGTTGTGTCGTGTGTGCTGAGACTATGTGTGTGAAGGTGTGAACAAAGTGTGTGTGTGTCTCGAGAGTATCGCCAACCTAACTTGGGTGTGTGTGCTTGCTGCTGTACGGACGGGACGACCCAAACCAAACCAAACGCATTTTTGAATTTTCCAGACTGCAGGGTACGCGGCTGGACCCAGAGAGAGGGTGTGTGTTTGGCGGGTGCAAAAGCTCGCTGAGACCGGTAGGAGAGGCACAATCGAAGTGCGCAGCCGTAAAAGCGCACACCTATATATTTTTGAATCCGTTTTGTGTCTCTACGCCCCGTTGCCCTTCGCCGCCAGACGTCGTCTAAAAGTGTCGTGCCGTGTCAAATGACGTCAAAAAAAAACAGAACACCTCAGCAGCAGCAGCCAAGCAACTGACAGGACAGAATCCGGTAGGGCGTATTTGTGCAATCAGACCAGAGATACGATACTGAGCAAGATCAAGAGCAATTGCACCCGGCTATAATTACATGTCTATTCGCCGGCAATCGCTCCATACAAATCCCCCGGCTTAATGTCTCATTATCGCCGCACTGACGTTGATTGGGTGTGCCTTACGCTTTTATGTTGACAACTTGGGAGGACCATGTTTATGGCGGAAAAGAGCCGTCTATATATAGCCCTAGGGGAACGCTAGAGCAAAGGCTGAAACGGATTTGGACGGCCCAGAGCCCCTCTTTCAGATTTATTCACCTTCTAGAACCGCTCCGGTCCACGGACGGCGTTTTGATAAAGTCCATGTAGCAGAGTTCCATTTTTCACCAACAAAGGATTTTTGTGCGAAGCATACTGATAGCGATTTTGTCACAACAGTTTGGAGAAAATGGGCAAGTCTTCAATACTCTTTTAGCAAGTACGTGCAGTTTGATCATGTGGAATTTGATGATATGCATTTAGATCACGTGCAACTCCTCACGTACAATTTATCACGTGGCCCCCCCCACTACTATCCATGACGTCATCCTCTTTTTCCACCTGCTCGGTTTGGATCTAATCACCTGTCAAAACAGCGTTGTATTTATAGATACGGAGGGTGACAGTCGTATCCGTATAAAAACAGCTTACGTAACGTCAAGTGCCGTGAAATGACTACAAAGGCTGCGTACAGTACTCCTTACATTTCATCCATCTGTAATTGAAAAACAGCAACGCACCCATCGACATTTTTTGCTTCTATTATTCCTCTTGGCTTGTTATGAAAACCCCACATTGAAAAAGTGTATGTGCACTAGCAAATCATTGGATCATTTAAAGCAGTGCTAAACCACCAAAAGAGACAAACCAAGCCATCTGGCTGTCTCAGAATCCCACTCTATATCCCCAAATTACCACAATCACTTTTTCTGCCGTCTCTTTCAGCCTCGTTTTCGCCTTCAAAAATTGCGGTCACGTGATCTCCTTGTCGCGCGTGGTCGAACAGGATTTTTCTAAATTAAGATTTCTGGCATCCTGGCCGAGCGGTTAAGGCGAGAGATTAGAAATCTCTTGGGGTTTCCCCGCGTAGGTTCGAATCCTGCGGATGTCGCCATATTTTTTTCAAAACGCGAAACATGTTTTTGCTTGCAAAAAGACGATTGAATGAATTTTTGCCACGCTGAATAAACCGCTCCATCCACCACCACTACCATTAATGCTGTATGTATGTATAAATATATGCAATCCGTCTAATCTCTGTTTCCCTCCTCCTCCTTCACACCCAAGCTCTTGTCCACACTAGCCATCTCCTCTCTGGACCTCTCAGTGCGCAGCCGTCTACGCTCTTCCTCTCGGGCAGCCTTCTCCTCCTTTTCCCACGCATTAGGCGACCGGAAAACCCGCTGCCAAAGCGTCTTGCCCTTGTTGGACTTGGAGAAGAGGTACCCTCCTGAAAAGAGAAACGTGGGGAGAGCCGAGATGACGGAAACCAGTCCGACAGACAGAACCATGGTTCCCCAACCACTCTGGTCCTTAGTGGCTCCTGCCTGAAGCGGTCCAATGATGATACCGATGGAAAACGCCACATTGAAGATTCCAAAGGCCGAAGCAAGACCTCCTCCCTTTCCGTAGAATCCGGGACGTCGTTTTTCGAGTTTGGCGGTGAAAGACGCCAGATCGGTCATGACGGGACCCACAAGTACAACCAGAGAGGCTCCCAGAAGAGCCAGCAACGCACACATAAGCACCACCTGTCTGACATTGTGATGGTCAGGTAGACGAAGCAAAATGAAGCAGGGGCAGGCACAAAGGAAGCCCAAGGTTGCAAAGAGCTTGACTCCAAACTTGTCGACCATCATTCCAACAGCTGGACCAATCAGAGACGGAACAGCCAGTGCCAACATGACCAGACCGGCTTGTAGAGACCCGAATCCGAAAATCTCGTCAAGATGCATGGGTAGAGTAGCATCCAAGGCTCCCACACACCAGCCAAACATGACTGCCTGGAAGAAGATGACGAGAATGCGCGGGTACTTGAGTAGCAAGATGATGGGTGGAATCTGAACCCACACCTTTCGTCCAAACATTTGGAACCAAACAATCGCCTGAGGAGGCGGTCCGGGCTCCGCTTCAGTTTCCATGGTCGATTCCCAGTCCTCAATATCGATTCCTTCTTCGATTCGTTTCTGCTCAGCTTTCTCGGCCTTCTTTTTGGCCTTTTCCAGCTCCTCCTGCTTGAATTCAACAGGATAGAGTCTCTTGTAGTCCGATCTTTCCAGCATGATAAGTCGCAAAATGACATCTAGACCCAGAATGCCAAAGGACACGTAAAAGACGGCATTGTAGCCGACCTTGTCATACACTGCTCCTCCGATAGTGGGTCCCAGAAACGTGCCCAGAGACATTCCAATGTCGGGAAAGCCCATGAACATGCCTATAGTGTCTGGCTCCGAGGCGTCAGCCAAAATGGCAAGTCCCGACACCCACACAATGCCTCCACTGGCTCCCTGGATGAATCTGCCGAGATCGTAGACTCCTGGGGACTTTGCCCAGCAAACAATCGCCGTGGCTGCAATCAGCAGAAGTAGCCCAAACAGCATGGCTGGCCGTCTGCGTTTCATGTGGTCTGCCACCACGCCTGTGAGTACCGACAGGACCACCAGGCCGGCGGCGTAGAGTGCCAGGGCCCGTGAGATTTGGTTCTGGACGTCATCTTCGGCAACGCCCATCTGGGATGAAAATGCAAAGGGAATGACCGGTACAACGATGCCGTAGAGGAAGATATCGGTGAAGACGGCCAGGGTGATGGAGGTGATGATGACGGGGTTGGAAGAGCGCCATTTGACCATTTTCAGCGTCCGTAGCCATGGAATATGCCATTCTGCGACATTGGCTAGTCTGTAGACTGGAGAAGACTTGAAAGCCGTCCATTTTCGCTCGATTTTCAGCCGCGTTTCGCTGGGGCCGGTTTTCTGCTCGATTCCTATCGGGGCGATGGGCGCGGTCGTGATTTTGAAGCCGATCCGGCCAGGTAGAGCGGCCTCCATATCCACGCGTAGAGGATCATGCTGGGGCGCTTCCGAAGGGCCTATGGCCTCTACCTGTGGTGGCGGAGCAGTCTTGAGTTCTGCGTCTGTCATTTGCGAGGGCGAGAGAGCGAGCGCTTGGTGGCGAGACCCAGAAGATGCGCGGATCTGGTCAGTATATATAAGTATTGCCGTTGGAGGTGTGTGCCTTTGCCTTGCCTTTGCCTTGCCTATATTTGATAACTCAAAATAAGCGCCTACCATGGTACAAAGTAGTGCAAGCTTAACTTTTGTGGGCCGGCGGTTGTAGTGGCCGTGGAGTGATGCTATTTGGGAGGTTGAAGCTGGAATCGAATGCTGAGAGGACGAGTAGTTGACTGCCGTTGTCAGGACGGAAATCCGGCCACGGGAACACCGCCAAACCTGCGACTCCTCCGACAAACCCTGCTGCACTCGCACTTCCTCGATAACTGTATTTGATGCGACTCATGCGAGAGAATCTCATGTATAGCTGTGTAAGAACCACCCTCAGGGGTCTCGATGATAAGGGTATAGAACCTCCAAAACGGGCATAAAAGTGGTCAGATTTTTGCGTGCAAGCGAGCTCCAAAGCCGACTACAACACCGAGCAAGCCAACAGAAGCCCCCCCTTGTGTGGACCGATACTACGCTAACCGCCCCTACCCGGCTCGTATTGGGCATCTGTGGCGTTCTGCAAACTTCCCTTTTAGGCAGGTGAATGCGTCAAATAGCCGGCGGATTCGCGCGGAAAAAACGACAATTTACTGCTGGCAGTCCGAAAAACATTTTGCCACGTCGCTCTCGTCTCCAGACCTCCCCCAACCTCCCCTAGACTCGTCTATATTGGTGCCGTGCTTGCCTAACGTTTTAGCTCTGGCTAGTGTCGGAGCATGTCCGAGTGTCTGAGTGTCTGGAGACGACAGAGCCCCTTCTCCAGGTGCGCAACGTTATTCTGTAGTTCCGCAGAGTCCACGGAGTTGCAGAGGGGGCGGTAAAAATCGAATAAAATCTGATTAATTCAGCGAAATTCGGGGATAATCAAGGAATTTTGAGGCTATACCAAGTGCAACACACTCATTGCGGTCACCTCTTGGTTACACTTCTTTTGCCGCCATTGTAGCAACAACTCGCCTGCTCTTCTACAAGTAGCCCAACTCAATAGCAAACCTCCCAAAAGTATCTCATGACATTCAGGCCTCGAATGTGAGACTGCACTAAGGAGTTTTGGCAATGCGGTGGTCCAATTAGTCATCGTCGCCTTCCAAAACAACAGACAATTTGGCTACGTTCAACTACCCCTACAGCGGCAACCAATTGTCTCATACCTACCGGTACACTATCCTGTTCTGCCACAACATTCCAGCGAGATTTGTCGCTTCTTCGATCGTAAGAGACCCAATTTTAACCGGACTCTCTTGTACCGGTACACAGATTGGACGTTTATTGCGGACTCTTGCGAGGGTTGTCTGTGGCGTAGGCGATCGTAGCTACGAGGCCAAGAAGTAAAAATAAAGATTGAATTGAGCGCAGGACAACCACACGGCACAAGAAGGCATTGTCAGAAGAGGCTGGAGTATCGCTTTCCAAACCACCCTTCTCCTATATACCCGTACCACTGAACTGGTACATATCATGGAGCCAGTCACTAATATACTCTGCTGTACCACACTCATATCAGTGCCTTCACGATGCGATAACCTGTCACTTGAACAATGGATTCTGTATCATACCTCAAACACCAGTATGTACACAATCACTTGTCTCACCGACGCCAATCGCAACTCTACCAACCAATTTACAGTCGCGTGTCGCACCACTTCACCTGATACTGGGGTCGCCACTCCCGGAAACACGGTACCTGCTTTTTCGGGCCGATCCGCTTCCGAAACACTCCCGACCCGACCCTATCTCAAAAGCAATTTGAGGTAATCGTGAACGGCGCGAAAAACAGGATGAGGCATAAGGAAACTGACATTTGAGATTGAACTGTACGAGAGTGAAAAAAGTGTTTGTACTTGGAGCAACTATTGATCGTCTTTGGCTGTGTGTAGAAATGTACATACCCTTTACATTGAAGAGACAAATCAAAAGGCTTTTCAGCAATGGACTATCAGCTACTTGAACCTGTTCTACATCTGGCTAGTTGATACAGTACATTTACAAAGTACCACTCTATTGTACACAAATTTACTCTATAATTTAATCAGTTTCAGACTGTCTACCCTCGTCGTTGTCACGACCGGTTAAAGTCGCCCTCATTCAACCCCGAAGTGTCACACATGCCTCGGAAAATACCCTGCTTGTCATTGAACAGATTCCAGGGAGTGTCGTACTGGTTGATCTCGCCCGACTCCAGCACCAAAATCCGGTCGTACTTGGCAATGGTCCGCAGTCGATGGGCGATGCACAGAATCGTGCAGTGGCCAAACTCCCGCGAAATGGTCTCCTGAACCAGCTTGTCCGTCTTGTAGTCCACATTGGAGGTGGCTTCGTCAAGCACCAGAATCTTGGTGTTTCGAAGCAGCGCTCGAGCCAGAGTCAACAGCTGCCGCTCTCCAAGAGAAAAGTTGCTTCCATCAGCCTCCACCTTTTGGTCCAGGTGAAACTTGCCCTCGGTCTCTCCTTCATCCAAGAGTCCAGACCGCCGCAGAGAACCCCATAGCTCAGCGTCAGAGTACTGCTCCAGGGGATCCAGATTGGACCGAATGGTGCCCAGAAACAAAACGGGCTCCTGGGGGATAATGGACAGCTGAGACCGAAGCTGATGAAGTCCAATAGTCGAAATATCAACTCCATCAATGGTGATGGTGCCCTCTGCAAGCTCGACAATTCGATACAGAGTCTGCAAAATGGTACTTTTGCCCGCTCCAGTTCGTCCACAGATGCCAATCTTGTGACCACCCTCAAAGTCGACAGAAAGAGACTTGAGTACATAAGGAAGCCCGTCTCTGTATCGCATGGACACGTTGTCGAAGCTGATGGCTCCGTTTTCGGGCCAGTTGGGCCGCTGATCGAGCTCCGTGCCCTCCACCTCTCTTGCAGCCTCGGCAGGAATGTTGTCTTTGTAGTAGAGAATTCGCTCGGTGGCATTCATGCAGTTTTCGAGCTCGGCGACCGCCTGGGCAACCATGGACATGACTTCGGGAATGAAGGAGGCGGCAGAAATGATGAGACCCATGTTGGAGGGAGTTAAATCAAAGACTCCGACGGCCACCAGAATCGTGGCCACCAGAACCACCAGAGAACCCAGACCGTCCAGACGCAGAGACAGCCATCGCTGGTTGGCCGCGGTGAGGAAATAGGCACTGTCCATATCGTCAAGAGTGGACTGCAGCTTTTTCATGAGTCGATCCTGGGCCTTGTACATGATGATGACGGGCATGCCCGAAATGGACTCGTTGAAAACACTCATCATGTGGGATCGTTCGATAGAGTCGATTCGCTTGACTTCTCGAGCGGACTTTCGGTAGTATCCAAGAGACACGTAGAAGACAAAGCCGACCGGAACAAGCACCAGAGTGACGTAGGGAACGTAGACACAGGTGAGCAGAAAGTTGGAGAAGAAGGCGGAGACGCCAAAGAACAACATGGTCAATCGCATGGCCAGCTCGTTATCCAGAGAGTCCGTGTCTCGAGTGAACCGGTTGATGATACGACCCTGAGGAGTGGTATCGAAGAAGGAGGTTCTGGCGGCAAAGACAGACTCCAGAGCATTGTTGTGCAGGTTTCGAGCTGCCATGGCGGAGTTGACCTCGTTGATAATCATGTATCCAGCCACGCAAATGAGAAGCAGAATACCCAGCATGATGTAGATGCCTGTGTAGAAGTTTCTGGAGGCGTGGAAACGGTCTCCAGTCCAGAACGAGAGCCAGACAGACGTGAACACGAACAAAAAGGCAATGACGATCATGGAGACGAAAATGCAACAGATGAAGAGCATGACCTTTGCTCTGCTGGGGTTGGCGTGACGGAAATACTGCCAGTAAACATGCAGCCCCACGGCGTCTCTCATTCGTTCCTCTTCCTCCATCATGTCGTCGTTCTCCTCGAAGGCAGAAACTGCGGTGGTCACCTTTTGCAGCTCCTGAGTAGCATCGGCCAAAAGCGAGATGGAGTCGGCTGCATCTTCATAGTGCAGGTTCTTCTCGTCCTTCAAGTCAGTGTCGTCATTGTCGTCGTCGTCGTCGTCTTCGTCGTCGTCAGCACCGGTCTCAACGAACACTTCAGTCTCGTCAACTTCAACCACCTTCTCCTTTTTGGACATGGAGCCAGCGGCCAGAAGAGCCTTGAACTGCTCGTTGCCAGATTCGAGCTCCTGATAGGTGCCAATATGGAACAGACCCTCGGCGTCCATAAAAATCACCTGATCGGCCTTGGGCAGCACAGACAGCTGATGGGTGGCCAGAATTCGAGTGGAGTTCTTGGCCAGGCCCCGAAGACACTCGTCGACGATTCCAGCTCCGACTCGGGCATCCACCGCCGACAAAACGTCGTCCATGATGATAATCTCGGGGTTGCCGTAGATGGCCCGTGCGAGATTGATTCGGGCCTTTTGGCCACCCGACACGGTGATTCCTCGCTCTCCAATCATCGTGTTGTCTCCGTGGGTCATGATTTTGAGATCCTGGCTCAGCTGGCAAGCGGTCACCACGGTTCGGTACCACTCGGAGTCAAACTCGCGGCCAAACACAATGTTGTCTCGAACAGTGGCGTTCTGAATCCACGGCTCGAGACATCCAATCCATTCAGGGGACGAAACTCGAACTGAACCTCCCGTCAAAACCATGGATCCAGTGATAGCGGCCAGAAGAGACGACTTTCCTGAACCAATGGGGCCCGTAACAACCACGAAATCACCGCGCTTGATGCTGAACGACAGGTCGTTGAACCCCTTGAAAGTCGTCTTGAGAGTGGCCTTCTCGGACTCACTAGACTCCCCTGCCTTTTCCTCCTCCTTTTCCTCCTCCTTTTCTTCCTCGACACCGGCCTTTTTGTTCTTCTCGGCCTTCTTGGCAGCCTTCTCGGCCTTCTTGGCGTCCTTCTCGGCCTTCTTCGCATCCTTGGCCTTCTCTCGATCGCTCTTGTCATCAATCACTTCGGGCCAGATGAAAGAAGCATTCTCCACAACCAGTGCATCGTCCGAAGACTCCAAGGAAGGGTCAAAAGCGGTGGTAAGAGTGGACTCCTCGGCTCCAAGGAACCGCTGGATACGTCTGAGAGCCACTCGAGCGTCTCCGGCAGCCTGGAGAGCCTGAGGAAGAACAGCAAGAGCAGGCAGAAGCAGATTGAAGAGGGTCAGAGACGAAAACATTCGAGCCGGATCCGTTCCATGACCTAGAGCAGCGTAGGTGATGAACGAGAGAGCTCCAGCCAAAATGGGGAGAGTCTGGAACATGCCAATGGCCGTTCCTCGAATGGAGCCCATCTTGGCGTAGTTTCGGGTCTCGTCCAAACGGACCTGTTTGATCTTGTCACAGTAAGGCACCTCCCAGCCGTAGTACTTGATGATGCGGATGGATTGCAGAGCTTCTCGAATGAACGTGACTCGTTTGTCGGTGAGCTTGACAATGATGGCTCGCAGTTTCATGGAGAAGATGGTGATGCCTGCCACGACAAAGATGAGAACAATCATGGTGGCAATACCGACGAGAGCTGCGACCTTGAGATTGACCACAAGAACGGCAATGGCACAGCCAACAACAGGCACGAAAATGGTAATGTAGTGGAAAGACTCGCAGCAGAGATCGACTCGATGGGCGTCAATGGCAGCCAAATTGGTGATTTTGCCGGTGGTGTACTGGGCCCGGCCCTTGGCACTCAACCGGGTACTTTTGCTGTAGATGACGGCCACGAGAGAGGCTCTAGCCTGGGCTCCGACCATCTTGACATTGTAGTACATGTGGTTGAAAAAGAAGGTGACACTCACGGCCAAAATGAACAGGCCTATCGATGGACCGATACCTCTTCCGACCTTGGGGGCCAGCGGGGTGCCCTTGTACAGATATCTGTCCTGGACGTATTCGATGAGAACACGTGACACCAGGGCCGAGGCGATTCCACAGAGATCTCTGATGAGAGCAAAGACTCCGGCCAGCCAGAACTTCCAGAAAAACGTCTGGTTGAGGGCCAGAACCAGCGGTTGGGCCGAGTCTTGCAGCTTGAGATGCGCCTCTTCTTCCGAGAGGCCCTTTTTGAGCAGCTTGGCGTGGTATTTGGCGTACTGTTTTTCGAGGTTGGACTCGAGTCGTTCTTGGATCACGGCCGCCGAGTTCTTGTTCCGGACCTTGTACAGATCCTCCCGTTCAATGTTTCGCAGGTATCCAGTCTGTGTTAGCGGTGTGCAATTCCTCGCTATCCCCTCATGTACTCACTTTGAGCAACGGACTGAGCCATTGCCAGGTCAGTTTGGACAGAAAACTGGCGCGTTCTTCGGCGGATTCCGGCTTTTCAGTAGGCACTGGAGGAATGCGTCTGCCCGTGAAGATGGTGATGATAGAGAAGGGCCGTTTGCCCGGCGAGGACGCTACCGACCCGCATTCCAGGTTCTCCTGGGTCACTTCAGATTTGCCCATGAGAGGTGATCTGTGATCCGAGTGTTAGTGATCTGGTGTGATGTGATCTGTGATCTGGTGTGGTCTGTGATCTACTTGATCTGGTGTGAACTGGAGTGTGCACCGACCATGCAGACATATAAAAGGTGCGAGATAAAGGTGGCGTTACCCCCGCTTGCTGGTTGTTATCCGCCCATTGACATGAACGATATATTGTCTACTTTGCATAGTCTTTTGGATTGGGTTTGCCGGACATTTCACTTGGATGAAGAACTAGACAGGAGTGTATCAGCAGCTATAAGCTTCCCAAGCGGCTTGTCTTTCTTACAGTCGCTTCCATAAGGTCAATGGTTCTTCGTTTCCCCCTTTTCCCCGTCCCAAACCCCCTCCAAACCTCTCCTATTACCTCTCATCCACAACCCTCCTCCCCTCGGACCCCGAAGAGCCGTGCCTTCATATCAACGAAGCTAATGCACCGAATGCACTCCCAAAACTTACTCCAAGCAGCAAGTCTAGGACTCTGAAGGGAGTGCGACACGACATGTCTTTCAACCGCTTTTTTTCGTGCCAGATTTTCATCTGACAGATCCGGATCCACTATTTGCTCAATCAGGATACTCCAAGGATAAAGTGTCTTGTTAAGCGACCTGTCAATGCGAGAATTACGAGCGTGTCTCGAAACCAAATCCAGCCGTCAAAACCACGACCACAGCCGATGAAAACTACAGCCACTTCCAAAGTTGCATTCGTATAGCGAATCGAACAACCGCCGCACTCCCCAGCCTACCCCTCGGTGGCAAATATCAAACGAAAATTAGTCCACGATGGGTAACACTAGATTGGGTGGCAAACGGCGTTTCTTACCCCCATGCACGCTGATACCAAACTATATCCATGCGGATGAATAGGTGTGTGTGTTATAGCTGATTGAGGGAAGCTACTCATTTTCAAGATTCGCTATCTCATGCCTCCGTGAGTCACGGACGGCAGCAGATTGATACAGAATGTACATAGTTCGACTTGTTCATAACACGTTATCTTGATGAGGCCTTTCAAGGTGATGATACCCTTGATTGGGAGATAACTACCATCGCCAAAAAGTATCATTGACAAAGTATCATCGACAAGTATCAGCTCCAGTCAACATCAAATGTACCAATTCTACCAAAGATCACGTGACCTCACCGACATGATCGAGGTCATCTTCGGCCATCTTCAATCATCTCCGGTCAAACAACAACTTCACATCAACCACCAGCCCCATTGGCCAGAGCAGAAATAAGCCCCAAGCTCCAAGACGAAAAAAACAAAACTGAAAAATATTTTATGCATCCACACATGCACTGATGATGCACCCGGCTTAAAACTTTACCACAGAATTTCGTGAACGGGAAAACGGCGATACAAGCACTTGTAGTGTTGTGTTGGAGGTGCTTGTTAAAGTGTTGGTCACGTGTCGTCCTACACTATATCGCAACCACCCAAATCTTACATAAGCACGGTCGGTTGGTCGTACGAGCCCTATTTCACGATACTCCGTAAAGAATGGAAAATTACTGAGGCTGGAGACCTCATACAGTAGTAAAAATGATACCTTTCGACTGGGAATCATCGTCTGATTCCATTGGTAGTTTAAAAATCGAGTTTCCGACGATATTCGGTGGTCTAGAGGTCTCACTTGTGGTGTCTGACACTACTATAATCTGTGGCCTTATTGTCCACACAGTTGCACCAATATAGTCACGTGACTTGATGGAGTTACGGAGCCCGTGACACGGAACACGTGACTTGACCTCTATCGACATTATCGACATTCAGTCATAATCTGATATGGCAGCAGCATTCACTACGCTCATGCTGCTGCTGCCGGGTAACGCGAACATTTCGGAACCCTAACAAAGTTTTCAGTTACCCTACCGTGACACCCCCTTATATATACTCTGGGCCTCGTCCCATACAATCTTTTTCCCAACCATAGATCTGGGTGTTTAAAGCAGCGTCAGTTTACTGGTTCGCCTTTGTTGACACCATTCTCGGCGCTCGAGCGGAGGGTGGCATACCACAGCTCTCCAGGCTCCCTCTGGCAACAGAGAGATAGGGCTTGCGACTCTGTGTAGCCGTTTAAGGGTGTCACTTTCTCTTCCTTTTACGTAGGAAGTCCCCGCCGACAGATCTTAGATTAAAGCAACTTGTGGTTCTTATCGTGGCGAGTCCTTCGGGGCTCTGCCAGCCAGTGCTTTGAGCGCGCCCTTGGGCTGCTGCTCAGTACTGGTAATGGTTTGCGCTATGGGTTGTGGCGGCATATTCCTAAACACTGCGTCGGACCATTGGTCAGTAGGCGTTGGGGTAAAGCCATGCTGCAGACATCTTAGTTAGTTATGTAAGAGGAGCACGATAGTGCGAGTACAGTCACATCTGTTGGATCAGGAATACTGTCTACAGTCGACATCATGATATGCTCAGGTACACGGAAGCAAACAGTTCTTTCATAGAAGAGGCTGGAGCTGATGGTGATATCTTTGACGTCATGTTGACATGGGTTCTGAGAGCATTTCTGTCTTTAACTCTCTCCGAGAGCTCTGTATAGGACCTCAGATGGTGTCAATGACAGTGTGTACATACTTGAGCAGGAGTTACACTCATGCGATGAATCTCTGACACTGTACCTGGCGCTTGATGCTGTGGTTTTTGAAATCCTCATAGTGCGAGTACGATACAGCGTGTGGTGCTGAAATTCAAGTAAAGTGTCAACTAATCATCTTACAGTAGTTCAGAACTTTTAAACACACAAACCACGTGATTTTGTGTGGCACTGGAAGCTGATTTTGATCTCCTTGATGGAAACTCGCTTGTTATCAATCTACTGGTACTCTCAAATAAATCCAGCAATGGGAACACTGGAAAAGAACTCCCATCCTTGCTGAGCGGAAACAGTGCCCCTGCTACAAGTAGTTGAAGTTCGAGTTTCCGTTTCCCGCTATCGACGTTCCACGGAGTGGCTATAAAGCCATCAGCCCAGTATTTTGTAGCACTCAGTTCGAAAGATCTAGTTATCAAAACACGAGTTTCATTCTCCAGAGGCCACAGAGGAGATCCTGGTTCACGGAGTGAGTGAGTGTTTCTAAAACAGTCCAACGACGTTTCTCAGTGAAATGTGGATGCCAGATCTATAAAGCACTGTGGGTTGTCGTTAGATGACGACTCCAAGAATTTGTGGACACGAATCCTTGACGGCAGGTGGCGGGTGCTGCGGTCTTTGATGATGGACAAGACAACCATGATGTATGTACATACCAGAAGATGATGGTGACTATGGCTCTTCATTTTCGTCGGACAAGCTCCAATGTCTCATCTTCTCAGAGTTGCAAGTTCACTCTAGAACTGATCAATTGATGCAGGCAACAGAAAACCACTACAAGTAGTAACGGTTATCGCGTTGATGATGCTCCTCTCAGAATCCCACTAACACCGCAAAAGGAATGTAGGAGCTCGCCAATACGTGCAATTTCCCTCAGATAGAAAGAATAGCCGCACGGATAGGAGATCCG
The DNA here is from genome assembly GCA_900519045.1 of Yarrowia divulgata. Classification (NCBI taxonomy): domain Eukaryota; kingdom Fungi; phylum Ascomycota; class Dipodascomycetes; order Dipodascales; genus Yarrowia; species Yarrowia divulgata. The sequence goes on along the minus strand of ULGQ01000001.1, from coordinate 4,019,982 downwards.
CAGTATTATCGCCAATCAGGAGCTAGACGAGGTGCTAAAATGGACCCTTGAAAACCTCTTTGTGTGGTGCGTGAACGTGCTAGATATTCTGGATCTAACGGAGCGTGAAAGTGGATGGATACGGGCGTCAGTCGCCGTGAATACGACCCTCTGTACGCCCCTAGCCACGCAGTGTCGCTCTGGTATAATTAGCCACCATGCACGTGAATGTCGGAGGGATTGTTCGGGGATCAGATCTTAGCTTGCAACACTCGTCCAAGTGTTTCATGGTGAAGGGTAGTCATGGTGAAAGGAGGTCATGATGAAAGAAAGCCAAGGCGAAATGCATTGAGTTGCAGACATCGATTGGTGGAAGCAGGCACTAGCTTGCACTGCTAGTAGATGTGGATTCAGCCACCAATTTCCCATTCAGCCACTCTGTTGGACAATAATGTTTGTCATTAGTAATCAACTAAGGTGATCAATAAAGGAAAGACCGAAAAAAGCAAGGACAGAACGAATGGCTGTGCGATGACCAATGTCCGATTTAACCGTACTCTTAGCGAGGTACAAACACTAAACGAAGGCAGACGTGCGTTTACATACGTCTTTCTGTCTCAGAGGCCTGTGTGGAATGAGGCCGTGAGGGTTCGTTGGGTCGTTTAGTCCTGCCGTGCTTCGCTTAAGCATAATAGATCATCAGGAACGGCTGTCGGGAATGTAGCACCATTATGGACGCCAGAGATATGCTATATGGACGTAGAGTAGATCAATCTACTCGCCTTGATCTGTGTAATCGATTGCCGCTTTCAGATCTCCAATCCAGCAACTTTCGTCATCTTCAATGCCTCTTACTCCACTCTTTCAATACGCAGACCCTGAACATCCCGCAACCTTAGTGTGTCGATCGAATCACGATGGACGACGACTCCCACCGATAGCAAGCAAGGGCGGCCGCGTTCGAACCATGAGTCTTGTGCCCACCTCCTGTTTGGGCTGTCTCACCTGTGCAGTAGCCCGAGATGAGAGGTTTGAGGTGCTGCGGCAAAGGGTGTCGAGGGAACTCCAGGAACTTTCTGCACAGCTTTATTTAATGGCTCAAGTGGGGAATGCCAACACTGCTGCTGAGAGTGTACTTCTATTGATAGTGGGTTTGAGTGAGTGCGATGATTGTGCCGGTACGAGTAGTCGACTACAAGTGGCAGTGGCAGTGGCAGTATATGCTCGTTTCTCCGGCGTTTGGCACAGGTGTACATACGGGACGAACAAGGCGACGCAACGGCCGCCCAAATCCCGGGTCGGATCTTTGTCTGGACATGTGAATGCTCCGACTCGAGCCCGGGTGTCGCGTGGAAAAAAGCCTTGAAACCTGGTGACGTATTGAGAGCAAGAGGGAGGCCTGATGCGGGGAAGTACGGCTGAACGGAGATAGATGGTTGAGTGGGCGTTGCTATAGTGTACGGTTCGGTGTTGTGAACTGGATTTCTTTTTTTTTGGTTATCGCCGCCACTCGTGTTTCTGCCGCTATTTATCCGAGCCACGGAAATACACAAAACGCTGGAAGTGAGGGAGCGACAAACCGAACAATACAAGTTTACAATACAAGGATGAAGCTCTGGTGGTCCCCGCTTACGAAGAAGGTTATTTTAGTTTAGGCTGGTTTTGGGGGGCTCAGGGGTGGTAATAAGAGGCGTAAAAGTGGCCAGATTGGGGGCGGAGAAAGCCCCAGTCGAGTCTACAGCGTTAGTTCTATCGCTTTATGTACTTTTCCCGACTCTACACCCATCCAAACCCGCTATACAGACACACCCCCCTGGCCTGAAACCCACCAATATGCACGTCCTCAATGTTTCAATGTTCCACCTGCCAAAGTGCACTTGGCAATTTTGCAACGTTTAGTGCAATGCAACCCCACATTTTAGTGCATTGTCGCGGAGAAGGGGGGCTGACAAGCCGTGGAATTGGGCTGATTTAGGCGGTTTGAAGGCGTAATAAGGAAGAATACGCGGTGTTGGGTCGATTACCGTCGAAAGGTCTGTGGAAAACGCACCCCAACACCGCCTTCCACTGCTCCTACACCCTGCCCCATTCTCAAACAGGCAAACCCAAAGCTCGAATAACCTCGTCCTGCACGACAAAAACTCCAGGTTTCCCTTGTACTGTGGAGTCACAGAGCGTGTGCGGAAACTGAGGTTGTCCTAATACAAGTACACTCGACACACACACAAGAGAAAGAAAAACGGCACCATAGTTTGCGCGGGCTGATATCAAAAATACGCAGGCAGCTGAAAGCAGACACAACAAGAGAAAAAAAATATTGGCAGCATGTCTCCCTCGTCAGCGCCACCCAACCGAGCACAACGTCAACCGGACCACCAACGTCAACCGGACCAACGTCAACAGGACCATCCTCTCCCTCCTCAACCACAGACACAGCCCCAGGCCCAAGGCTACAACAACTCGTACCAACCGTCCGTGACCCAGAAACCGGTGCAATCCGTCCACGATCTCAACGCGCTTCTGGCCACCGAAATGCAACGAACCCGGCGATACTTCCGCGACCACCCGACTCTGTCGACCACGTTGTCCAACAACAAGATCCAGGACGTGATTCTACAGCACCCGGTGACTCGGATGCTGGAGGTGCCTCAGGCGGACCTGGACGCCCGGAGCCGCACCTTTGACCTGCTGCGCAACGTCATCAAGGCCACCGTCATTGCTCTCAATTACGCCAAACACACCATCCAGTCCTCAGCCAATGGCGGCCACCTCAACTTCAACAAAAACGCCTACGTGCGGGGAGGCGCTCAGCAGACCAACCTGCAGCCGTCTCCTTTGGTGCGCGAGCTGGTGGCCTCCATCTACAACGTGCACAAACAAATGGGCGACGGAGGACCCATGCCGCCCCCCAACACGGTGCCCGTGATCCACAACAACGACCAGAACGTGCTCGTCGACCTCGCGGCCATGCTGCAGCGACTCATGCACATGCGCGACGTGCTGGAAGAGCTCCTGCTACGGGTCCAGGGCGTGTGCTGCTACGTCTACTGGAACCAGTGGGACTCGGTGTTTGAGCTGGTGGCCGAAGTGGCAGGGATCCAGGACACAGAGGCCGCGGCCGAAAACCGGCTGTTTCGAGCGGCAGGCCCAGCAGCTATGTACAGACAGCGCAAAAAGCTGGAAAAGAGCCACGCCGAGGAATCGCGACGACGCCCACAGGTGTCCAAGCCCGGCAAAGAGCTGCCCCGCACCCGGGTCAATCTGGCGGCCATCAAAAAGCTCTTTGAACTGCAGGAGCCGCCCATTGCGCAGAAACACCTCAACTCGTACAAGGTGCGGGACTCGTTCCAGGTGACCAACTTCAACCCCGAAATGATGGCCGACAGCGGCACGGGGATCTCGTCTTATCTGCGTCTGCGGACGTTTGGCGAAGACGAGGTGGCCAACGCGACCATGGCCATGAAACAGCAGCCCCTGGTGGTGACAGACGACGACGAACCTGCACCTTCCGTGATCACACAGCCCACCCCGGTTCGTTCTGTGGTGTCGGACGATGCCTCGTGTTCTCCCCAGTCGTCGAAAACGGCCCTGACGTCGGACGACGAGGAAAAAGACCGCACTCGAACGTGGAACGATCTCGTGAACCACATTGACGACCTCAGCGATCTGGACCAGAACTTGTCGCTCTTCTCCCGCATGAAAACCACCGACTCCACCCATATGGACAGCAGCATGACGCCTCTGCCGCTGATTGACCAGTCGGAAATCGACGATCTGCCCATGGAAGACATGTCGCGGTACGGCAACGGCAAGGCCGAGGGCGAGCGGGTGAGTCTGCACCAGCAGATTCGAATGATGGACGACGACTAGCCAGCGTGCAAAAGTTTGACATTCAAGGTCGGACACTATTTATTCAATACCATGTGACTATAGATCAGTAGGGGCCATCTGGATGTGACCTATTCAACTGGCAGTGTACACAGTGTTTCTTTAGTTGAACATGCTAAGTAAGACCATTGCTCGAACTTCTCAGATTAGTCTCTCGTTATATAGTAGCTCTGCAACTTGGCTCTTCAGTATGAGACGTTTCAGCCATGAGAGCGAAAGCGACATTCTAGTCGCTTAAAGTGATGGCTCAGTTTTAATTGCATCTCAGGGGTACAGTCAGTCGACGTTTAAAGGCCTCTAGGGCCAAAATTCACGACACCATTCGACTCCTAATCTTCTGCTGTTTCGGACAGTACTCGTACAATCATAATGACCCTTTGTGGTACAATTATTCGTAAAATTACACGTTTTCTACTTCGCTCTCGTATAGCTTTGAAGTCAACTACAGATTTACGATAGGGTAGACTACATTTCAGGCCTTCACGAAACGATTCAACTCTTTGTAATGGGGTTCTCAGTACACGTCTAACAGATCCCGTCCATAGATACACCCTATTTCCACGTCAAAAGTCACGTGACTAATGAACTGAGCCCGAATGAAACTACCAAAGTCTAGATGCTCAGACACAACTGGTTCAAGAATGTCCATCGCATGTGCATGATCTATGCGATACGGTACATGACAGGAGAAAAAGTAACCATGAAAAAGTAACCATGAGCTTTGGGTGAATGAATGAGTGAATGGAAATCAGACATTGGGATTGTTGTGTACAAGTAGCTGAGCGGACTTCTCCTGATGTCTTCTGAATTGCAGCAGTTTACACCTATCATTGAAATGTACTCAACACCTCATTGCTCCAGTGATGAATACAAGAACCCTGGGCTTCGTCTTCAGAACAACAGCGAGCCACTTGACCCTCGCTGCGAAAAGCTGACAGATCCTATTCTTATATTCCTGTGAAGATGGAGACATTCTCTCGCCTGAAGGTCCTACCACCCAGTGCAAGCCAGGTAGGAGACAAGACAGAGAAGGCAAGGGCAAAAAGGAAGACCATCCGCATGGCGAATGGTTCAATTGCAGCACCCAGGATTCTCGTATGGTCTCCCACTACAATACTGACTAGGCTCTCTGGTGCTTGACTATGGCTGATCGAACGGGAAGCCGTATTTTCACCAGGATATGGCCGCAACTGGCGGGAAAAGGGCGGGGACAGGAAGAAGGAGGTATTCAAGTCACGTGAAACGCGAGTAGAGGTGTTGGTAGATATTAGCCCAAGGAACATGATTCCAAAGTCCCTATGTTCTTAGGATGACTCTTCGCAATGATAAGAGTGTTCTTCTGCGATGTCTAACATGCCTCGTGAGATAGATCAGCAACGAGTGAATTAGCGTCCAAGGTAGTTTACATACACGGCGACTTGACTTATGAGATAAGACATCCTGTAAAACAAATACTGAATTGCTAAAATGGTTATATTTCTCCCCCATACTCAGTATTCGAGCAGTCCTCCACACCACCAACAATAAACACTATCTTAGTTGATTTTCTAGTTCACTTTTACTGCAGGGTTAGGGCTTTTTTCTGTCAGACAACACTATCTCTTGCTCCAACAAGGTTTGGAGCCATCGTCCAAATTGGTCCCTTGGCCCAGTTGGTTAAGGCGTCGTGCTAATAAGAAATTAGCCTCTTTGCAACGCGAAGATCAGCAGTTCGATCCTGCTAGGGACCATTATTTTTTGTTGGCGTTTCTCTTTCCTTTTGAGAGGACCCATTTGGACACAGAAGAGCCCATGGAAGAGTCCTATTTCTAACCTATCTCGTGCCTTATTACTTGAAGTTTTTTGTACAGTAGTTAGACTTTAAAAAATTATACACCTTAAATTCAGGTTGAAGATGCACCACTCTGAGTGGGACAAAAAGATTTCTCATTGCCTTACACAGAAGTGTTTTGTTCAGCTAAAAAGGAACGGCCAGCTCCCGTTGCTTTCGCAACGCTTGCTAGTCGATAATGATCATGCGGAGGATCGAACTCCGAGCCTCCCCGGTGTGAGCGGGACGTGATAACCATTACACCACACGACCGATGAATTTTGGGGGTTTTTGAAGATACCAATGGTGAAAACAGACACCACACTCCCCGCCCATTTTACGAGATATTGATGTTTTGACGGTTTCAGCGTGTTGATAGAGGTCTGAAGAGATGGTGTAAGATTTTTCTGAGCTTCTTTGTACCTGTGGGATGTGTGGGACGTGTTCTTATTTCGGTATCATGTGTGTGTAGCAGGTGTAGCAGGTGTAGCAGTTGTGGCCGGATGGTGCGACGGGAGATCATCAAAAGGATTTAATATGTTTCTGATCACGGTTTGGATTGTTCAGTCGTGTATGTAGCTTCCCTGTTTATGTTACTGGCATTCTAGAGTACTGTAAATACTGTAGGGCTAGTTCGTGGAAACATGAAGCTCAGAGGAAGGTCTATGATCTAATTCGAGTCTCTAAGACGAATACTCAGAAGAATATTCTTAGTATCGGCATACTGCCATTGTAGCAAGTAGCATTGAGGTTTCGAAATCAGGATGGACCTGTTGACCTGATACAGACAGACCCTTGAAGATGAACACTTGTAATAATGATTTGTACCTCTGGAACCCTGGAAAGGTTATACTGAATGCATCTGACTTTTGAAGCTCCTGTATATGAGCACAGTCGGTACCTCCTTGGTGCTACCATGCTTCCAAGCGAGACAGGTCACAACCAAGTACTGTACACACTACGATGAGCTGGAGACAGACCCACTACAACACTGATACTCACGTGTAACTGCTCAAAAAAACCAGGGTCCGCTAAACCGAACCCACTGATCTTAATGCCAACTTCAGCTCTTTCATATCACCGCTTTTCACTGATTTTTGGCCGGGAATTTGGCGATATTTTTGTCCATCAATACCTTCAACCACTTTTGCATCCAAGCCTTCCGATATAGTGTAGGGGCTATCACATCACGCTCTCATCTTCGAGAACCGTGGAGACCGGGGTTCGATTCCCCGTATCGGAGTGTCTGGCTCTTGCCATCTTTTTTTGTATCTACAAACACGCGGTATGTCTGGGAATGATTCAAATTTTTGGTGTCAGACAGATCTCATGCTGGCCGAATAAGGTTAGGTTTGTTCTTTGTTTCATGAGAGTTCCCGAGGGATGTAACTTTAAAAAATAGCTTTAGCAGCACGCTGCATTTAAGGGGTTACGACCACCGTGGTAATTATCACTTCTTTGGACAGAAATACAGGCAGCTATAGAGGAGCAAAAAAGATGGCGACATCCGCAGGATTCGAACCTACGCGGGGAAACCCCAAGAGATTTCTAATCTCTCGCCTTAACCGCTCGGCCAGGATGCCAGAATTTTGTTTTAGAGAAATTGTGCCCATGGCACGGTGCAGGTTATTGAAAATCTCGCCGAAAATTGACCAAAATCGAGCCAGGGAGGCTCTAGTGTGTCCATTATACGCTGTTAAATCATCTGGAAATTTTTGGGAGTGTCAGCTTCTCCTTTGAGTCAACTGGAGAGTTCTCTGTGATCTGATTTGAGGTTAGGTCAGATGGTGCAAAACAGGGGTAAGAGGGCTACAAACAAGGGGAGAGAGATGAACAAAAGAGCTCAGTAGCTTATGGCGGCACTTGTTTACTTCTCAGCAGCTGTTCCAATCCTTTCAGTCTTGAGAGATGTGAGATTCTGACAGTTCAGTATTGGTGCCTAGTAAAAGCTACCGTACAGAGAGCAACATGTCTTGTCGATAGTTTACGAATGGCAACACGAAGTACAGTACCAGGTACTGTAATTAGCATGAGCTCTAAGTACAGCATTCTCCCCAAGGAGCATTAACAGTTGACTATTTCGTTATAAAGCTGCACACCTCTTGCTCCCTGGTTGTTCCAATGTGTCTCACTCGAAACAGTCTTCCCTCCCAACGAAAAAAATACACGCTAAGTCGAACTAACAGTCTCAGGTTAAAAACAGATCCCCGACTAACTAGATTTAGGACACGCATGCTCGCGATGGCTCTCACCAAAAATACTTTCGCTCCGCCAAACGGAACAAAAAGGATGGGCCCAACCGGGAATTGAACCCGGGACCTCTCGCAAATTGCCTAGGACACCCTAAGCGAGAATTATACCACTAAACCATCGGGCCTCAGCTGTTAAATTTACGGAAAACGTGGCCATCACTATCTAATTTTCGTTAAAAAATTCGGGCGACGATTTGGGGAGTTTGCGGAGGGGTTAGAGGAACGAAATCACCTCATATCAGCTATGTTAAACCTCCTTTATATAATGACGATCTCCTTTGGAGTCTATCTTGTGTTTCGACGATGTTGTGATGTTCTGACATCTACAACTTTTGATGTAGTTCACTTGAGAATTAACGTAGACGAGAATTAGAGGTTAGTGGGACTTGGTAACAGTATCTCAGACGTAAATAACTGACTGTGAGTCACCATATTCATTATGCTGGAGTCTTGACTACAATTAGGGTGAAGCCGTGTAACATATGAAGCCATACAGTATCGTACAAGTGGACCTAAGTTGAAGTCAATGGTTTAGTGGCCCTCCATAGTTTTGACATCACACATCTCACCTTTTCCCACGTCCACACATCAGTTCAGCTTTCTCGCTCTACCTCTTGCATCGTAGTTGTGAGGAGCACCATGGCGAAAAGTCCTCGAGTAATTTGCAACTTTCACTTTAGTTAGATGAGGTGTCTCATCCTGTAGTAAAGTAGCATCTGATAGAGTCTGCAGACTGTTCACAGGTGTAACAACAGGTCTGGGCTGTGCAAGATACCAGCAACTGTATCATCCTTGTGTGAGCAATTAAGCAGTGTCACAAGAATAGAGACACATTCTTCTCAAGTGTCTACAAGTACCCTGTATCTCGTACGTCTACAGTCTCTCCTAGATTATGATCTATCTCTAGGTCCTTCAAAACATCGTCATTATCCGAAATGAGAAACAAAGGCTTTCCATGATCTATAGAGACACCTATGTTTGTGGTCTAGTAAAGACCCACCTCCTTAAACGGCCCTATTTGGGGACTTTATGTTGACCGCGATTTTTAACCCTTTTCACATCCTCCTCTCCACACACTCCCCCGACCTCAACTACGGCCCGATGGTTTAGTGGTATAATTCTCGCTTAGGGTGTTCCTGAGCAATTTGCGAGAGGTCCCGGGTTCAATTCCCGGTTGGGCCCGTCCTTTTTGCTTCCCCCGACTTCTGGGTGGTATCTTTTTAGTCCTTAGTCATGCACATCTGCTTACTGATGCATCTGCTAGTCGCTGGACTATCAAGTGGTAACACAGCATCTCAACGCCGAGACTACGAGCATAATCAATCAGCAAAAGCTTTCAATACATGTCAATAAGTCATTACATTGCTCATGTTGTTATTCTCCATCTGCGCTTGTCTCTAAAGTGGGCCTTGCCGTCATCCGGTACTGTTAGTGTGTTGGAGTAGAGTCTAGCGATCCTATAGTAAAAGCGCTCTGTAGAACTGCCCAGCTGATTTTTACCTCACGTGAGGCAAACGTCGTGTCCAAGTCACGTGATTTGATGACAGAGGATCGGTCGCTCTTCTTGAGGATGAGATAAACCATGTCAGATACACTGTGAAAATAGAATGTTCATATAGACGAATACTCAAAACTGCTTTGGCAGAGACAGGACTTAATATTACAAGTAAGCAATATAGAGAGTCACGTGACCCAATCGCCACGAAACAGATCTAGCTAAATCTCTTCTAACCACGCTATTGATGACCACTCCTGATCATGTCTCATAAGGTTATTCGGTCATTAAGGCTCAACGGTCGTGCAGATTTATAAAACTCAAAGAGGTGATCTCTTGAGCGATCTGAAAACTTGTACTGAGACACCCAAACGAGTGGAGGCGATGTAAAATTGACTTATGATGTAGCTGAGACCTATCGGTACACTATACAGCACTCAAAACCTCCACACTCCAAGAACTACGGACGCAACATGGTTACCTGGTGACACACTTTCTGAAGCACCCTCTGATGGTCACCAGCAACAAGCCATACAAACACAGATCACCTCAGAAGAAGGCTCTGTCGTCTCAGCGGTATCTGTAGGCTGACTAATCACACCTCACGACCCACGACCCACTTTTTCCTCTGACCAACAAGTTGAGGACGTGGCGTAATGGTAGCGCATTGGATTTCGGTTCTTCTTGAACGACGTCCTCCAAAGGCTGCGGGTTCGAGTCCTGTCGTCCTCTTAAGTACAGCTTTCGAGCTGAATTCTTTTTCCCTTCTCTCATCCTTAGAGATTTCTTTTTTTGCTCCTCTGCGTCTTCACTGGCAAACTTTTCAGACAAAGAAAGCTTGGCACGCAACCTTAACTTTAAAACAGAAACCTCCGAGAGTGGTCCCCAAAATACCTCGAAATTCAACCGCGCCGATGGTTTAGTGGTAAAATCCATCGTTGCCATCGATGGGCCCCCGGTTCGATTCCGGGTCGGCGCAGTGTTGGTTACGGCCATATCCTGGTGAAAATACGGCTTCCCGTCCGATCAGCCATAGTCAAGCACCAGAGAGCCTAGTTAGTATTGTGGTGGGAGACCATACGAGAATCCTGGGTGCTGTAATCTTTTGCCATTTTTGGGTAGCAAATGGGCTGAATGTTTTGTAGACGCTTTTGTGTTCGACATTTCTCTTTTTTGAGCTTCCTACGCTGTTGTGCCGTCGAGACTTGGTCCAATGCTTAACGGACTCCCTTGTTTGCAGATATCGCCGACTGGGGGTCTTCCGATGAGTTCGGTAATGGATAAGTGCTGCTCATGTTCATAGATCATACGAGTGATTTATTATAAGACAATTTTTGTCTACAGCTTTTGGGGCCTGTATATACTCTTAACTGTTGTCAACTTTTCTATACTGTTCTCACTGAGACTTAATGTCCCGGGCTCTTGTTCGTGGATCATGGAACTGTGTCGCTTAGCCTGTATCCGAAACAACGACTGTAAACTGCTCCAATGTCTTCCTTGATGACCAGAATCTCATGTGGAATGTCTGGGGCAATTCGAGAGTCAGTAGATTGAAACATGGAGAGTGTGGTTTCTTTTTTTCCACACTAAAAAGTGATGATTATCAAAGATAATTCGTGGCAAAACATAAATCATTCATAATCCACTTGTACTGTACATCATGATCAGCTATTTCACCTAGTGTGTCAGCCTCTCTCCAATGGCATATCTGACGCTGTCAGTCGAACAATAGTGTACCTAGTTCTATGAAGAGTCAACAGTATCATCAGGGAAACGAAATGCAATACGATGCGGCTACATAATTGAGACTGTGACAGCTGAGCAAGTTACCATCCATGAGTTACATCAACTACCGCCCGTCACTGCCACTCTCCTTAACTCTCCATATGCGTCTCCGGACTTAGATACATTCACTCATCAGTGGAGGACGTAATACTGCTCAATGAATCGAGAAAGTCCTTTAATATACTTTAAAGACGTCCCAAACTTCCCTGATTGTATCATACCTCCTCTCTCTCATCATACACACCCAAATCACCACCCTAGAAAAGACAGTTTGCAACGCCGCAGACCCTGAACAGCAACAGGACCAGAAATCAACAAAAGAAGTATCCTAAGCTTACCATCTCGTCTCATGATTATTCGACTCATTATCAATCATGTGACACCAAAAATTCCCTCCCCAATAACCCCGAACACCTTCAAATTGCCCTCAGAAAATCGCGGTCACATGACTTCCCCTGTAGATCATAGCAAACAGGGTACCTCCACGGGCACGTGCCAGTCCCGGTGGCCGAGTGGTTAAGGCGTTGCCCTGCTAATCTATTAGCTGTCAGGCAGTGGGTTTTGCCCGCGCAGGTTCGAATCCTGTCCGTGACGTTACGAGTACTTTTTTTGCCCCCCAGGTTCTCTTTTTGGACCACAGACTCTTTTTTTGTGGGCCAGTTTTGCCCCGTCTTCCTGCCCTAGACTCCCTTCTCCGTTCTACACTTCCCACACGGGATACGCTTAAATAATGCTATTAAATGACATGCAATATGCTCTTGGATCTTTCGATCACTTAATGACTCTCCCTTTCGTCTCCTCCTTGGACTGGACAGTGTGCACCTCAGCCCCTTCTCCCTCGCCTCCCCTACTCTTGCTGTTCATTCTCGACAGCACTCAGAATGGCCAACTCGGCATCTTCTTCCGTCACTTCGGGAGACTGCAATCGCACCTCCTGAACCACGTCGTCCTCAGGCTTGAGCAGCTTCACCTGGTTGGTGTTGTACGACTTGCAGTTGTCGCACTTGATGCCCAGAAAGTGAAACTTGACGTTGCTCTTGGCGGAACAGTCGTTGCAGGTGACAATGGACCGCCAATCTGCGTATGGTGGCGGCAGGGGCTGATGTTCGATCTCCGTGTCCATGATTCGGAACTGTGCCTCCATGTTGAGAATGCTTTTGGCACAGGTAGGACACTTGTAAGACACCCTGGTGTGGTCGTACCAACACGTCTGGTGAATGGCGTGTCCACAGGGCATGAAAATGACCTTGGTGGTCGACGTGAAGAGATAGTCGCCGCAGATGGGACAGTCGCAGTCGGTGGACCGCTCGATGCATTTGTGAGAGCCATGCAAGTCCATGGTCATGCAGGCGTTGCAGCGCTGACAGTGGAAGAAGTCGATGCCCAGGCCCTTGCCGATACGACAGATGCCGCAGTCGTTGCAGTGGTAGATGGACTTTTCGGGGTCGTCGTCCCACAGCTTGCAAATGGCGCAGTAGTACGTCGCCATGGACTTGTGGCAAGACATGCAGTCTTGAGCAGCCGATTGGGCCGTTCCACAGTACATGCACAGCATGTTCCGGGTATCTTTTCTGACCAGAGAATGGGTTTCCACATTGTCGTGGCAGAACCGACACGTGTACCACTTGTTGCACTCGTTGCATTCCAGTTTGCATGCTCGTTGGTAATGTTCGCATCCCAGAATCTGCAACTCATGGTCGTGGTAGGTGGGCTGTTTGTCTGTGGACGACGCCTCTGCGGTGGGACGAGAGTCGTTGGCAGCCTGCTGTAATCTGTAGTAGTCATGGGTCATGAGAGTCTGCAGCATGTATGCCTTTTCTCGTTCCGAGAAGTCGGCGCTTTGAATTTCCATGATTTTCTGACGGAGAGATTTTTCAGTTTCGGGCTCGTCACTGGAGGTTCTGCACAGTTTTTGAATGTAGGCAATCATGCGATGAGGAACAGCTGCTGGCTGAGGCGTGGCTCTTGGAGTGGCCCCGGCAGCTGTGTCTGTGTTGGAGTCCTCATTGGTGTCTGGATCACTGCTGTTTCCTCTGACTGGAAATGAGGGAATATGGAAATTCCAGGACGGTCTGAACCGAGGCGGACGGAACCGTCTTCGATCGAAGCCGTCGAAATTCAGACGTCCAATCATATCCATTTCATCGTCCGACGAGGATTCAGATGGCGATATGATCGGGGATCTGAGCAGAGCCGTAGGAGGCGCCACAGACTCGGCTACTCCCAGGGGGTCATGCTCGTCTCCATCGGTGTACTCGTAAGAGCTCTCTCCAGCAACGTCACTTTCGGCAGCAGAAAAGTCGTAGGGATGCCGGCCGTCCACAAACAGCTGCTGAAACCCCGTGGCAGCCGATGCGGCTTCTCCGGTCTCTTCCCGGCCTCTTGTGAACCAGGCCATGTTGAGGCCTCCAAAGGACGGCAGGTTGAGAGGTCCTCCTAGCAGTCTGTTGCTTTCCGGGGCGGAGAAGTAGTCTTCGGGCCGCACTGCCGAGGGTCGAACTCCGGCGGTCTCATCGTCCGAGCCCAGAACGGCGTCTCTGCTCTCGTTCCACAGCTCGGTCATTTCTCGCCACCGTTGCAGATAGCTGCTCTGTAGCTCTGGTTCCGAGCACACGGCCGGGGTTTCCTGCAGGGTGTTTCTGCGTTCTCGGGCTCGGGCCAGCACCGACCCCTGCTGCTGTTCCAGATGGGCCTCCAGCTCGGGCGGAGCGTCTCCGAGAATCTCTTCCTGGGTTCTCTGCTGGCGATCCAGCCAGTTGCGAAAGACCTCGGGCATGAGTTCGTCGCGGCGATGCAAAAACTCGGGCAGCCGGATCACCGGCAGCGGCGGAATTTGCATGTAATCCATGGCGGAGGTGGTGAAGGAGGTACAAGCGGTACAAGATGGTTTGGCTTGCTTGGTGAAAAAGGTGTCACAGCTGTTTGAGTTTATCATGCGTGGGGGAGGGAGGTGTGAACTGAGGAAGTAGGAGTAGGATTACTGGTACAAGGGGCTACAAGTAGGTAGCACGGAGAGGGGAAGGCGGGTATAAATACGCTACTGGTAGAAAAGCGCGTATCTGTGCTAAACGTATTCCACTGGTACCGTCACGGTTTGTGTGGCACTAATACGAGTCTATGTACAATAATTACTCGTGTGGGCTTGTGAAGTTTGTTGGAACAAGGTGACCGACTTGTCAGGCCATTTCTCGGCCAAAAGTGTGGGGAAAAAACATGAAATGTGGTTTCACCATTTTTGAAGAGTTGAAGGAGTTTATGAAGACTTAGCACATCCACCAGCCGATTTCCCACCGTGTCTGAGCACATTTCAAGTGGTTGTTCAAACCACAACCATCGCATCGCTCAAATTAACTCACCACGCATATCATCAAAAAATAATGCAGCTTGATCTCAACCTCCAAAGTCCACCATGTCAACAAGAGAGTGCTACCGACGATGTGTGAGGGCGGCAAACACTCTGGGAAACGCAGGATACAACCATAGCCGGAAACTGCTGTCTGCGCGGCTAAAACAGGCGTTCAAAACCGGCTCAGCGTCTCCCCAGCAACAGGTCCGAACCACCGAGTTCCTCGAAAGAGCAGCCCGATACAAAGGCACCGAACACAGCGTGATCCGCAACATGCTCACCGTCGAGGCCGCACGCTACCCCGTCCGTTCGCATAAGGGGCAGGACGTTGACGACAACCAGCTGCAAAACGGGCTGGAGTACGTCATAGGCACCTTCAATGTTCCGGGGCCCAAGGAGTACGGCGAGGCTCTTAAACAGGGCAAGCTGCCCGAGCTGCCCGATACTACTCGAGCATTGACGGATCTCATGAGACACAAAACCCAGAACCAATATGCCGACTATGAGGCGTTGATTAAGGGCCTCAACGAAACCATGGGTCTAGCTCTTCCGTTGGATAAGCCTGACAGCTGAGGGGCTATATCTGGAAGAGGGATTAGACAGGATGGAGGTTCAGGCACGGAAAGCACATTGTACATAGATTATTGCATTATTAGATATCACGTGTAGCTATAAAGCAGTAACTGGAGTATGTACGTATGACTGACGGTCTTGAGTGGTGTCAATAGACAGCTCTCAGACAGCTCTCATTACATTTCTCTCTCTTACTCACTACTCGCTACGCTCGTACAGTAGTTGGTACGCTCGCAGTTGGTAAGGTCGTAGCTCTTTTGTTCTATTGTTATATGTTACATCTATTCCCGATCGTACAAGACCTGCTTAACAGGCTCAGTTTCACCGACATAGAGCCGGTGCTCCTGGATGTATCTAATGACCGAGTTGGGTATCAGATACTGCACGCTCATTCCTCGCCGGATAAACAGCCGCACCTTGGTGGACGAAATATCGTTGTAGATGAGCTGCTTGATGACGAGCACGTTGCGTCGGTGCTCGTACATAATGTCATGTGACAGCAGGAACGACCGCACGTCCGCGCCCGTCCGCTCCACAATCAGACAGCCGTATCGGCCCAGAATGTGATGCAAGTCCCGCTCCTCCCACACGTTGGGCTCCCCCATACTTTCAATCAGGTCGCCTCCGGCCAGCAGCATGATTTTCACGCCCTTTCGCTTGCCGCTGACCGTCTTGATACCGCCTCGCTTGATGTTGATTTCCTCGTTGAAGTGGTCCAGCACCGTGGCGGTCCGCTGGTACGTGGGCTGTAGAGACTCCCACGCGTCCACCATGAGCCACGACGACGTCCGCTCGCAGGCCAGCTCGCACATTCGCACTCGGTGGTGTGCGGGAGCCAGCCCGGGCTTGTTGTAGTTGTCCGACACGGGCGAGTAGTAGCCGCCAATGACCTCGAAGCGGGTCTGTTCTCGAATCGAGTCCATGGCCATCTCGAACATGCGCAGATGCAGATATGTGATGGGCGAGAAGGAGCCACAAGCCACAATGACGAGGGGGCTTTTGGTTTCTTCGATCATGACCTCTGACAGTCGATGGGTGGGGAACTTGTAGTGTTCCAGGTCCCGGGCCTGTCGAGACACGCCGATGGGCACCTCTTCGAGGTCTGCGCTCTGGATGATGGGCCGTAGTCCGCTGTTGTCGAGCAGATATGGCGGGGTTCGCGACGACGAGTCTGCCGTGCCGGTGCTGGCGTGCACCTGTGGTTCTTTGGGCGACTTGGGCGAGGTCGGGGCCATGGCCTCTTCGACTGTGGTGGGTGGGGGGACCTGGTCGCCCAGCGAGAACTTGGAGAAATTCGTCTGGAGCTCGCTAGGCGACACCTCGAGGTCGATTTCGTCGATTTTCTCGCATCGGTCGGGGCTGGAGTCGCTCATGTTCAGCTCGCTGCGGATTCGCGGAATGTTGACCGGCGCCGGGTGGTAGTTTGTGTCTTTGGGGTTGTGTTTGCTGTGGTGCTTGAGCGTCAGAGCAATCTGTTCGAGACCCACCAACGAGTCGCGGGAGTTGGTACGCGAGGGCAGAAGCCGGGGGCTGTCGTGGGGGAGATCGATTTCGTGTTGCGAGTCTTCCAGTACGTAGGGCTGGATGGGCGCAATGTTGGGGATCAGAGAGGCCTGTGCGGGTGCTGGAGATCGGTAAGCGGTGGGTCGCTTATCGCTGGGTCGGACGAAATTTGGCGCTAGTTTGGGGTCCATCAGGTTACGAGGATGTGGTAACGCTGTTTTGCGTTGGGTAGTCGCAAGGCTGGGAGACAGAGGAGGCGGAAATTCTCGTTTTCAGAAACTCCACTACTGTCGTATCGCCAGAGCTGTGTGCAATGTTGTGAGCTGGTGCAAGTATGTTGTGTGTACTTGTTAATGTCAGAGAGATAGCTTTACTTCTTCGTTGTACGAACGATAGAGTAAGGCTTTTGGTAACGTGACTCACAGCAAGAAGTTAATGTATGGGTGGGTGTTGTGTTGAGATTGAGGTTTCAATTCAATCTGTCGTGACGTTCAGTGTGTGTCGTGTGGAATTGTTCAGTCTTAGATTTTATATAAATATCTCAGGCCGCCCCCTCGCACCTATATACTTGGTTTCGCCTCTTTTCGCCTCTTTCCAACCGTTTTGGGCCGCCGCAAGCCCCAATGCCCTTGACCCGAATAAAGAGCGCACAGAGCTCGAAAATCCTTTCCCGCGGAGTGGGGTATCGTACCTTTGGCTTTCTAGGTTTTCCGTTGCGCTGCGTGCACGGCTCAAAGGGGAGAGCGGCTGCGATATCGGAGACGTGTCAAACGGGGTATTGGGACGCAGCTGGCGACTGGAAAGACAGATGGGTGACATGTTGAGTCTCCACTTGTCAGATTTCCGTCTTTACCGGTACCTTTGCACCTCTCACTTCGTTGCTGGGGTCTCCTTTTCACGTCCTCGGCTAGCTCGCTCTACACATGATGCGGCGTCTAAATGGATCCCAACAACAGACAAGACAGATGCCAATAGTGGGCGGCCCTAACGGCACTAAAAACGATGTCACTGCGAAAATAGCTCACTTGGCGTGTTATGTGGGTTGAGAAGAGCTGATGTTCGCAAACTGAGGGCAAAAATCTCAACAGAATGAGCAAAACACGGGTCTTCACAGAATTCACATCTCTCCCCTCGTTGTGTTATGATTGCATCTTTTTTAAGGTTGATGGCCGCAGCTGCAGCCCACACTGTGTTACCGTGTTTTTACACTCTGTTACATATTGAATGGCAATCGAAACGATGGGGGAGCCGCTGCGGGAACCGAAGGGGGGGACCGAAGAAGTCACACGAACACGTCACGTGATCTGAGGCAAAAGAAATTATCAGCACGAAGCGACGGGGACAGCACCCGTATAGTGTTAGACAGCTCTGTAGTTCGACTGATTTGTCACAGGCTTTAGCACGACACTGTCAGACTTTTCAACAGGAGTTCTTTTTTTGTTCTTCCTTCTTTTCAACAGACTCTCTCTTCATCTGACATTTCATGGTGCCTGAGTGAGGTTGGTTCATTGCTATTGCGGTACATACAATTACCGTACTCGTACCGGTACTCGTACCATACTTGAATCACACTGTACAGCTGCTGTAGTCTACCTGGTACAGTATTCTACAACATCGAACATTTCTGACATTGTTCATTTCTCCCCCCTCCTCATCGGCTACCGAAGACTGTTGACAAGGAATGTCTCATCTTCCCCTCCTGGCTAAAGGAGTAACCAAGAGCCATACATGCAGTGTCTCATGGAGGAAGTGAAATATGTACATGTGGCTCGAGCCGTTGGCCGGTACAGACGGATAATAGTTGCTACAGTATGACTACTCGTTCCGTACATTCTCGTTCCAACCAAGAGCTCACCGGGACTGGTACTCACCCGAGGTGCGGCGTGAAAAAGCAAGCCAAATGGAATGACGAAGGGCCCCGAGTTGGAGGCTCGAAAAAGCAAAGCCAGCAGAGAGATGAGGTCCAGATTGGGTTTGGCCCAAGTGTGTGTTTTATAATCACCCTGAAAAGCTGTTAACAAAATCGTCACTCAGGACGTCATGCCATAAAAGGACATATAGAAGTATCCAAATGTTTTCCATTATCATTGTTTGGGATAAGACATTCCATGTCTAGCCAAATTAGCGGCTCTGAAGCGGATGATATGTTGCTATAGATGGTCTAATAATCTTGACTAATTAGTAATCACGTATGTACTTACAACTGTACCAACACACTGAGGAACGCTGTTTTTGATAGTGCTTCGATGACTTGAAACTGATGAGTCGGCCATCATGTTTCAGTGCTTTTATCTTTATATACCATCACAATTATCCATCTACAGTAGCTACAGTGCTACAAGTACTGGTAAATGATTTGTTGCTGACAAGTCACCGAACCTCCACATACCACTCTTAGCTGTGGCTTCCGATGGTCTCATATTACACAATGAGACACTGTTGCGAAGTAGATCTGTTGTAGTAGTGGACAAGACAACACGTCTAACAAGCCACAGATGGTCTTAGACAATATCTGTACCGTCAGTGCTTTATAGCTACAGTATGTACAAAGTAGCTACAACCTGTTACCGTAGATACCTACTCGTACGAGTACTGTATGTACACTGCACTGTAGCTGTTTTGATTGATTGTAGTTAACCTGTGTTGTCAATGTCACTACAAGTACCCGAAGCACAAGTGAGATACCGTTACTCACTTATACCCGGTCATCCCCATTCTACAACCACAACACTGCTTCCCATACTCCACACTTGATCCGAGGGCACGTGCAGTGGTGTCACAGCACAAGACAACCATACAAGTAATTGAAGCACCACTTTCATGTTGTAGACAAATCGCACATAGGAGCATAGCAACAAAAGACAGTATACAAGACCACATCCAAATCACGTGACTACACGCTCTGCGACCTCCAAAAAAAGAACCTGGAAACCTCCCTCTTCTCCACAGTGCATGCCTAAGGTACGATTGGGGGGACTAGGTTATCTTCAGGCAAAGTGGGAGAGAGTCTAAAGTTGGCGCAAATAACCATAGGGGTTCTTCTTGGTGGTTACCGTCTTCTATATCAGCTCTTCAGATCAGCGGTACAACACAAACGGTGGAACTAGAATCTCGGCGAAAACACTCACCACTCACCACATTCACCACACTCACCAAACCACAACAATGCTCCCTCGAGAACTGTGGCTGCTGATACACCCTCTCCTGGACGGACCCTCGTTCCAGGCTCTTGCCCTAACTTGCAAATGGCAATGGCAACAGTACAAACAAGCGGAAGACTTGTTTTTCAGGTTGCTCAGCGCGATTCCAGCGGCTCACACGCTCGTGGATCCGCCCAAATCGTACGATCCGGACTTTTGGCCCGATTGGATCGGACACCACTTTATGACCTTCTTGGAACCCAGCGGAGACACCGTCCCCTTCACTATTCACAAGGACGCGCCCTCAAAAGAAGACATTGCCACGCTGTCTTCTGTAGCCAACAAAAAGGTGCATTTCAACTTTCAGAACCGACCCAAACTGCGCTACATTGTCGACTTTGAGCTGTGGAACGTGTCTGCCGTGGAGCTCGGAGATCATGTACGCAACACCAGCAGAAACAGCGAACATCGGCTTGTTCTGGATCACGAAACCAACCAGCTCGATGAAATCTGTATTCAGGAGGATCAACAGCGTCTGCGAGTGGTCTGGAAGAAACCCAACCCCAAAGATAACCTCAGCATCGACATGCCAATGGGACCGCCTCTTTTGGAAGGAGTTTGGAACTGCTGGCTGTCCGATCGACCCAAATCAGCCCACGACGTCTTCTTCTACGCCCAGAGCGACTTTTTCGACAACATTCTCGTCTACTACGTCAACTGGAAGACTCTGTCTCTGAATCTGGTGTCCAAACGGTGCTACCCTTTCGATTCGTACCCTCTGGCGATGAAAAACAGTCTCTACTCGGGCATTTGCAACGGCCACTTTCTCTACTTTACCCAGGATGCCATTTATGTGCGGAACATCATCTCTGGAAGTGTCCTGTTGCTGTGTTGTAGAGAGCCACAGCTGATCCACTACGATAACAGATACTTCATCTACGCCGACGACAACGGAGAGTACGTGGTGGACGTGCTCAAGGGCGAGGTCAACACCCTAAGCCCGAAAAACATTCTTAAGGCCATTCCTTCCATCCACATGGTTTCCATTACCGAGGAAAAGGGGGTCCAATGTTGGGTGCCTGGATGGGCGAGTCTGGGACAACTCAAGGCCGGCGAGAGTAGGAGCATGAGCGCCGGTCTTCATTTTGGACGCATTGACAACGGCGAGTTGGTGTTTAATTATGATGTGGCAGAGGACGAGTGAAGGCGGGAGGAACTGTCGACGAAACACCAACTCCAACAGAACATTTACACAGAGATGAAACTGTCAATATATATATAATCTGCACAGAGCGTGGGTCAACTGACAGTTAACAGGTACAGTACTGGAAATCAAGAGACATTTCTAACGATTGACACTCGTTTCTAATGGCACATTCGACGTTCCAGTCGCTTGTTGAAGCACCTGTACACTCTACAGTATGAAAAGACCGAATACGTGCACCTTTGTGGTGTTATGTGTAGCCTGAATCTTACTACTTGCTACGAGTACACTCCCTAATATACCTCGCACTCTATTAAATAATACTATCATGCCTATACAATGCCAATGATGCCTGTTGCTTCCGCTCCTAGTCGCCCGTCTAAAAAGGGTAACCCTGGAAGCCGCCCTGCTGGAAACCTCCCTGCTGGAAGCCTCCGCCTCCAAATCCGCCTCCTCCGCCGCCCTGCTGGCCAAACATTTGGAACAGCGTCTCGGGATCAATGCCACCCATGCCGCCCATTCCTCCGTGCATGCCTCCGCCCATGCCTCCTCCGCCAAACATGTCGTTGGGGTCCTGGAGATCGACGCCGGAGTCGTACCGCTGTCGCTTCTGGGGGTCCGACAGCGTCTCGTAGGCCTCGCCCACGTCCTTGAACTTTTCGGCGGCCTCGTCATTGTTGGGGTTCTTGTCGGGATGGAACATGAGAGCCTTCTTTCGGTATGCCTTTTTGAGCTCCGTGTCGTTGGCGCTCTTCTCCACCCCTAAGATCTTGTAGTAGTCCTTTCGCTTGGACATCTTCAGCTGCAGCTCTGCGTCCCGCAGCTCGGACCGCAGCGAGGTGTCGCTGGAATCGGCCTCCATCGCCTGTTTGAACTCGTTGACTGCGTCCTCCCACTTTTCCAGCGAGCCCAGGGCACGGGCCTTGGTCTTTCGGGCCTTGACGAACGACGGGTCCGCCTCCAGAGCCAGATCGCAGTCCTTGAGAGCGTCCTGGAAGTCGCCAAGCTTCACGTTGGCCGTGGCTCGGTTGGAGTAGATTTTGGCGTTGACCAGCTTGTTGGTGGGGTCCAGAGCCAGGGTCTCGGTGTACAGCTCCTTGGCTCGGGCGTACTGGCCGGACTTGAAGGCCGAGTTACCCTCCTCTCGCTTGCGGTCAATCTCCTTGATCTGCTTGAGCAGCGTTCGGGCCTTGGCGTTGTCGGGGTCGTTTCGAAGAGCCTGTTGCAGATGGGTGATGGCAGCGGACATTTCGCCGTTGTAGTACAGAATCTGGGCTCGCAGCGTCAGAGCCAGAGGGTCGGTGGAGTCCTCTCGGAGCAGACCAACGACCATGGAAGAGGCCTGATCCAGCTCGCCGGCGCCAGTCATGGCCTCGATCTTGAGAAGAGCCCAGGCTCGGGGAGGCTTGGCAAACCGGCCCAGCAGGGACTCGGCCTGCGAAATGGAATGCTTGGCGAGCGACGGGTTGCCGCCGGCAATCATGTTTTTGGCCTGCTGGATCAGAGCGTACATCTGCTGGGCGTTGTGGGTGTCCAGGTTCTCCACGGGAGGGTGGATGGACGAAAAGGTGTTGAGGGCATCTTCACAGTGGCCCAGAGACGTCTGGATCTTGCCGATTCGCAACAGAGTCTTCTCCGTGTGAGGGGCCAGAAGATTGGCTCTTTGTGCGTCCATCAGGGCGTCCTCGTACTTGCCCAGCTGGAAGTACGCCATTGATCTGTTGTTGAGAAACATGGCGTTGGTGGGCTCCTCGTCCACCGCCTGCGTGTACAGATGGACGGCCTCCGAGTACTGTCCCGCCTTGTAGGCCACGTTGCCCTGTTCCTTGTATTCTAGTGCGGTGGTCATGGTGTCTGTGACTGTTGAACAGTATCTGTTTGTGTGTGTGTGTGTGTGTGTAACGTGTGTGTGGTGACTAGTCGTGTGCTTGTGGTTCCGACGATGTAATATCTTCTCTGTCTATCGTCTTATCGTTCCACCGTAAATCCACCTTTTTGTACTGGTGACCAGATCGCAGGAGGAAGAGTGGAAATTTCACTTTTTATGACCGACCCAGAATTAACTTTGGGTCCAAAGAATCTTCCAGAAACATGACATACTGAAGATGCACGTGATGGATCGATATCGGGAGTTTTATGCAATTTATGAGATCAAAAACGGCCCCAGATTGTTACTTGGCATTTGCACTCTCTTACAACCCACTTGCAGCCATCACTACTCGCCTACAGCTCATATTCTATACACTTCTAACGCCTTGGAGAATCCGGGGATGTCCCAAGACGGTAATTGGCTGAGCGCGGAAGAAGGTGGTACTCGTACTTTAGTTTGTTAGTTTGCTGTCATGTGATCGAGGAGAGAGTGCGTTGGAACAGGCGAGTCACGTGACCCATTAATGTGCTGCCTGAGTTGTCCGTACTCCCCCAACTACAAGTACAACCATTGCACTCATGATATCGTCCTCCCTTGTCATCCTCCTTATCGAAACCTTCTGGAATCTTCCATAGAGTTCGAAGAGCGAAGAGCGATGGAAACGGGTTGTGTGGGGTAAAGATGGGCTGGAGAACTTGTTGGGTGGGTGAAGGGGCTTTTTTTAAGCAGTTGAGCGTCTTCCTATAACCGCTCAGTCTTTTCTTTATCGGTTTATCACGCGCATATTTTGACTTCGCAGTACGAGCATGTTAGTCATCAGGGGTAGGGAGATCATAAAGCAGGTGAACCGAGGGAGTGTGACAAATGTGTAAATTAATTTGGAATATGAAGTTGATGCGGAGGGTTAGGACGGCTGTTGGAGGTTGTGAGTAAAGTCGGTTTACTTCTGCCATCAATATTGGCCGTTTGAGATACTGCTGTAATTGCCGTGATGCCCTTGAATAGGTGACCAACTCTTGACTAAAGTGCTGTTTTAGTTAATGAAGTACTTGGCAGTTCTGTGTTTTAGTTGAATCGTTTTTTTTGGACGTACATAGCCAAAGACCAGCCAGAAACAGCTACAAAAGATGTACAGTCAAAAGGTCACACCTGGGAAACTCTACAGACCCTCCAGAATCATACTAGGGTCTCTCTTGTTCCTACCCAGACCACTACACTGCGCTGCTCGTGGCAGCCTTCCTTCAATACCACCAACCGCTACGGAGCTCCATTTTTCGTGTCAATAAATACATTAGCTAAACAGTCTGTCGTATGCAGGTGTTCAGAGCTGTTTTGGAGTCGTAGAAAACCGCTGAGAACCGTGAGAGCCGTGAAAGCTGTTGAAAAACGTTCTGTAGTTCAACCGTTCTGCCGTCTGCGTTTCAACTCCTGCAATTCCGCCGTCCGACTTGCGTCGGACTACCTCAAGATAATATTCGCGCCTCTCAGCTCAAGATACTGCTGGTCGACTCCCGGAGGAATATCTCTCACCACCTGGGCCACCTCCTGGTTGTAGAACCGCAGATTGGTGCTAGGAGACCGGTACTTGCCCTCCAGTCCCGTAATGTCACAGTACGCCTTGGAAGGAATCAAAGACGGTGGCGCATCAATGTTGAAGTACGTGATGTCGTCGATTCCCAGATCCTTGTCGGCCAGACGGCGCTGTTCCTCCGCAATGATGGCCTTGATGTTCTTGTTGCGGTTTTTCGGCGCCTTCCAGCTGCTGTTTCGAAATGTCTTGGGCATGCCGTTGGCGTTGGCCTCGGCTATAGTTGGCGGAGCCTGTGGGTTTGATGATTCCGTCATGTGTGAAGGAGGAGGAGAGTGATGCAGTTGATGGTGTTGGAGTGGTGATGGTTACTGGTTGTAATATTGGAGACTGCATATGCAAGCGAAAAGCGTAATACGGGTGGGTGGAAATGTAAGAGAGGAAAAGCGATTGTGAAATGAGCAGGACAACGATTTGAAGTGTTTGAAATGTTGAAATTAACACGCTCCATTGTTCTAGATGTCTTCTGTATTTGTCCGGTTTTATCGGTAGTTTTTAGGACTTTTGAGGAAACCCTCACTTAATCGACTCTAAGGAAACTCTCAACTAATCGACATTAATCTGTAAAAGTCACGGTTTTACAAAGCTTTGCGGTGCTTCGGTAACATTGCATTCCTATCACTTTCGCATTTTCAAACTTCTAAATCTATGTATCCATTACTTGGTGACCACCTTGTCTCCATTGACCCAGACTCCAGAGGTGTTTCGGTCGTCTCCGTTAAACAGCCACTTGTGCACCAGGTTCTCGAGCTTGTTGCCCTCCGTAACAGGCAGCTCCCACTCAAACACGTCGACGGGTGAGCCGGAGTTCTCGAGATCAATCTGCTGAGCGTCAAACTTCTTGCCCACCTCGAAAGAGCCAATCTTGGAGTCCAGCTTGAGAGCCTCGGCTCCTCCCAGAGTGGCCAGATACAGCACCTCGTCAACAGAGAGCTTGTCGGCGTCCTTTTCGGACTTCATGGCCACGTGGCGCGACACCAGAAGACCGTGTCGGGCTGTGCTGAGAATGGAGGGAGCGTAGCCTCCAGAGACGTCGGTTCCCAGACCAAAGGGGATCTTTCTGTCGAGAATTTTTCGGGCAGGGAACTCGCCGGAGGTCAGCGACGAGTTGGAAATGGGACAGTGGGAAAGTCCGCACTTCTGCTGCGTCACCAGGTCGAGTTCCTCGTCGGTCAGGTGGATGGCATGAGCCAGAAGAGTCTTTTCCGTCAACAGACCATGCTGATGGTAGGTGTCTGCGTACGACTTGCAGCTGGGGAACAGCTCCTTGACCCAGGCAATCTCGCCACTGTTTTCGGAAATGTGGGTCTGGACGTGCAGGTTGTTCTTCTGGGCGTATTCTCCCTGCCAGGCCATGATTTCGCCGGTACAGGAAGGCGCGAATCGGGGAGTGATGATGGGCAGAATGTGATCCGGCTTGTTGAGCGACTGGATGTACTCAACCACAGCCTGGTCACTCTTCTTGGCATCCTCTACGCTGGCGTCTCTGTAGTAATCAGGGGTGTTTTGGTCCATGCACACTCTTCCTACCAGAGCTCTCTGGCCTTGCGACAGACAAATGTCGGCGAGCTTCTTGGTGGCATCCACGTGGACGGTGGCGTAGTAGGCTGCGGTGGTGGTTCCGTTGGCCAGGGTCTTCTTGACCACCTTGGAGTACACCTCCTGGGCAATTTTGGGGTCCTTGAGAGAAGACTCCAGAGGGAAGGTGTAAGTGGTGAGCCAGTCCAGCAGCGTGGTTTTGCCAAAGATACCGCTGTTGGGGTACTGGGGAGCATGGATGTGGGTGTCGATGAATCCGGGGAAGAAAAACGACGTGGTTTGCGAAATGTCCACCGTGTCAAAGTCTTCGATCTTGTGGGCGGCTGCAGAGGCACTGGCACCTTCGGACTGCTTGTCGAAAAAGACGATTTCTCCGTTGCTGACGCCAATAGCTGCCCGCGGCAAAAACTCGAGCGTCTTGTCCACGGGATTGACCACGGCGCCGAAAAAAACAGTTGTGTTGGAGGCGGTCATGATGCGTTGAGAGGTGTTGTCAAGTTTCAAGATCCGGATCAAACATCGTCTATATCTACCCACGCAGATAGTGCACAAGGTTTCGACGGGCAGAGATAACACAAGGTTCGTCCGTCGGTCCAAGCCGGTGGAAGAGGATGTGCCGCGGGGCAGTGAGAGGTAGGGGACGGGACATTAACTACGTGAACTGAGGAAGTGAGAAGAAATGAGGAGAAACTGATGAGTAATATTGGAGAGCAGAATATGAATGTGACTGATTTTTCATGTTTCTCACAGTTTTTCTCAACCCTCCACGGCCCTCTGGAAGTAGCTACAGTACGTCGTACCGCTATCGGAAATTAAAGATGCGGCTTAAACTGGGTCTAAACGGTAATGTTTTTTCTCTTACGAAGCCAATAAAGAGACTGTTAGAAGGCTTGGTATATGTTTCGTGTTATAGGCCAAAGCCGAGGGTTGATAGATGAGTGACGTATCGGTCCGCAGGGATAGGTGACGGGCACCACACAGTGCTTAATCTGGTAGTTCAACAATAGTTGAGACTTTTTCTTTGCGCCAAGTGTTTACTCAGCGGATCTACCTACTGGATCTGGCTGTTAACAATTGACAGGGTGGGACAAGGCCCAGAGAAGAGGATGAGATATATTGATACAAGCATCAGTAAAACACACCAATTAGTCATTGAAAAGTAAGCTTGCGAATACGAGGCCGCCTCCGTGGATATAGGTATCAGCAATACGAGTGTGATAAAAAAGCAAGTCCACAATTCCTGGAACCTCTTGGCACAATTGTCGATACAGAGATAGGGCTGTTCAGTGTAATTTTACGATACTGCACAGAGAGGGCC
Source organism: Yarrowia divulgata (assembly GCA_900519045.1). Lineage (NCBI taxonomy): Eukaryota > Fungi > Ascomycota > Dipodascomycetes > Dipodascales > Yarrowia > Yarrowia divulgata. Next base: position 3,992,692 of record ULGQ01000001.1, on the reverse strand, counting down.
TACACACCTGATTGACCTCGTTTTCAGACCTGGTCACACTTCTTAAAGAACTGTCGCTGCTGTATGACCACTTGTACGTGCTTGAAATAAGGATGATTCGCCTTTTTTACACTAAATGGCAGCTCTTTTTTTTGACAAATAAGCGGCCTTCAACGTGTTGACTCTTTGACCGTCACTTGGCTCACGCGATTTTTCAGTCTGAATCCCTGTTACCCACGTGATACAAAATCAGAAACCCCTAATCAGCACGTGACATCACGTGCCCTGCTTACCACCACCTCCCAGTAACGCTTCAAACGCGAGCACGATCCGCAACGCCAAATTAGGTTGGCTAATTGAGTGCATTGAGAGGGATGTTGAAAAATACGGTGTTGAATAAAGCGGTAAATATACATGCCACGTGACCAAAAAGACCACCTCGTGAAGAAAATACGGGCTATTATTGTCGGCAATCAATTTACCCCGAGTTTCCCAACTCTACCAAATCACCCGCTTTGTTTCTGCCCACCCCTTAAAGTTCACGCGACGCGTCGTAACCAGCCCTTAGCTAATGAATATGCATATTGCAGGAGCCTTTGCAGAGCAAGACGGGTCTTTTCATTGCACATCCACATACACAAGACAATCGACCGAAATCGACCAGAAAATCTCTCCGAAAATGAGTGCACCTCTGAGAACATACGGACGTGCGCGAGAGACCAGCCCCGACGTGTCTACCGAGTCGGGACCCGTTATGAGCTCCAACTCGCCTCTGTTGTCGCCCAATTCGCGGGTCAAAAAGCTGCTGGCAGATCTTGGAGACAGCAGTGACGAGGAAGAGGACGTGGAACAGCTGCGAAACAAGTTCTTGAGCAAGAAGGACGAGAAGGCGCAGGCCGAGGCCGAGTCGTCGCCCTTGTTGAACCGCGGCACTCGTTTGTTCAACGGTACCAAGCTGCCTAGCAAGTCCATCTTTGACAGCGTCTCCGACAAGAACACGTCTCAGCAAGATGACAACACACAGGATGACGCGGACGGCCTGGCGTTCTCGAAACCCATTGTCGAGAAGCCTCGAGAGAAGAAGACCGCGTCTCCCGACGTGGATTCCATGGCCGATACTCAACCTGACTTTGACATGGACACTCAGCCTGATGAGGTGGAGAACGGTGACAGTGGCGATGTTGCGACTGGAGCTGCTGGAAAAGACACATTTTCTTCTCCATCTCCCATTGCATCTCGCGTTGCATCTCCCTTGTTATCCCCTTCTCCTATTGCATCTCCTGTTGCCACTGCAACCACTACAACCACCACAACGACATCTACAAAACAGCGACCTCGACGAAATCGAGTGATCGCCGACTCGGACTCGGAAGACGACCTGTCTTCGTCTTCTCCCGTCGCAGCTGTTCCTCAGAAATTCCGAGGACTCAGAAAGGTACTGCCGGATCTGTCGGACCTGTCCGGCAACGAAATCTTGTCGGAAGAAGAGGAGGAAGAGTCTGAAGACGAGTCGCAGCAGCGAGTCAATGCGCTCAAGGAACGACTGGCGTCGACCGTGGACGAACTGGACCCCTTTGAAGACGCAGACGTGTCGGTCATCAGTTCTCAGAAACCCACTCGAAAGGCCAGCAAGAAGGCTCTGGAGGAAATTGAGCGAGAAACCCAACGCATCAACCGACAACGAAACCTGGCGCCGGAGGTCTACACTACTGGGCTGGCAACCAAACAGAATCTGCTCGCTCGTTTCGGAATGGCCCCTAAGGAGGAGACAGTTGTGGAAGCTCCTGTTGTTGCCGCCCCATCTACACCTGGAAAGTCGGTGTTGCCTCACTCAGACGACTCCATAATGGACTTTGATCTGAACTCGTCTCCTCTGACTTCCAATGACCCCGGTCTCCAACCCCAAGAGGTCAAGGAGGCTGCTCCAGCTACTCCAGCTACTCCCTCCAAAATGATGATGCCTCCCGCTACCCCTTCCCTTTCTCGATCAGTCAACAAGAAGCAGGTCAAGAAGCTCGCCAACGTGGGCGTCCACCGAATGGCCAGCTACATCACTAAGCGGCCGTCTCAGCTGCTGTCCACTCTGTCTGACTCCGACGACGATCTGGTCATTGTGCCTGATGCCGAGGCCGACAAGGTGCCCGAGTCGTTCCGCAAGATGCAGCAGCAGGGAGTTCCTGTGGCCTTCTCTTCGCAGAAACCCGCACAAGGCCCCGATTTCTTCTCTCAGATGAAAGCCAACATCCGAAAGCAGCATGCCAAGATGAAGGCCGACAGTGAGCGGGAACGGCAGCAGTTGGGCTTGGTGGATCTCACCGAGCAGGACAAGGAGGATGAGGCCGTGGAGTCGTTGCTGGACCAGGCCAGGCGACAGCAGCAAGAGATTGCCGACCGGGAGAAGCGAGAACAGAAGCGAGCCCGTGACGAAGAGTACGACTCTGTTGCCGAGTCGGATCATGAATGGTTCGACAATGACGGAGAGGAAGGGGCTGCTGAGGTTCCTGATTCGGACGATGGAGGCGATATGGACGTGGACTTGTCTGATGAAGACGGTCTTCGTGCCCAGCAGGCTCTTGTTGACGCTGTTAGTGGAGATGAAGAGCAAGAAGCTGACACTCAACCTGACTTCCCTGAGCTCGACGACGTTCCTGAGGTCAAGGCTGCTGTTTCTCCTGCCCCTGATACTGTCGATGATATCATCGCTGGAATCACTGCTGATTCCCCTTCTCCTGTTTCGTCACCTGCTCGAGACAACTCTGCGTACCTGCGTCAACTAGCTGCTGACGAGGCCGCCCACAAGCGTCGAGAACGGGCCCGAGCGTCCAATGCAGGAATGCTCGACGGAGAGGCCGAGGAGTCTGACGATGACTGGGCCGGTCTAGGAGGAGCCAGTGACGAGGAGGCCACTCGTCCGGAAGATCTGGCGGAGATTGGCCGTATGGTCGATGATACAAAGGCCGGAGCGGATCGAGAAAACTACGCTGCCAACCGCCAGTACGATCTGCAGAAGGATCTGGACGACGATGCCAAGCAGGTGGAGAAGCTGCTGGACGACGTGACCAACGGTGGTTTGCGTCGAAAGCGGGCCAACAACCTGGATCTCGACTTTTCCGACTCGGAAGACGAGGACGAGATGCGTCGAAAGCGCCGAATTCTGTCTGAGCGAAAGAAGAAGCGAATGTTGGAGGCTGGCAACCTGGAGGATCTGGCCAAGAACCCCGAGGCCGCAGCTTTTATTCGAGCCATGCAGGACACAGACAGTGAAGAGGAGGATGGAGAAGACGACGTGTTTGCTCTACCCAGCAAGCCGGCGGAAGCATCTCTCAAACGACAAGGTCCTGCTGTGACTAAAAAGAAGCCGTCTATTCAGGAGACTCTCTCGTTCCTGTGCGAGGAGTCTGTCGCTGAGATGCCTCCCTCGTCTCCCCAGGGCCCCTCTGACATGGAGTCTGACGACGATCTCATCATCACCGGCCAGACTCATTCCACCATTGATCTGACAGCCTCTCGACAGGACACAGTCGCAGACGAGCATGAGGACGAGGACTACTTGGAGCGTCTGGGTCCTTCGCGAACGGTGGTGATTCGAGAAACCGAAGACGACGACGAGCTCAAGACTATCATCGGGCCCAATGGTAACTTCCACGGTCTGATTCGAAAGAAGAAGCAGCCCTCCATGACCACTTCGTCCACCGAGTCTGTTTCCAAGAAGAAGAACGCCAAGTACCTGCAGCAACAGGAGTCCGAGACTCAGAAGCAGCAGAGTCTCAAGAACCGGTTCCTGGCCAAGTTCAAGTCTGTGGGAACCAAGCCCAAGTCTCAGAGTTACATGAAGGGTGGTAGTTTTTACTAAAGCGCACATACATAAGTTATTAATATTAAGCATTTGATTGTATGCCAACAGTTGTATAAGGGCAAGTAAGACATTTTTCAGATCAGCCCACGGACGCTGCTTTGAGACTCTGTCGAGGAACGTGTCGGCTGCTTCGGATGTACCTTGCATTTCCCATGTTGGTTTTAGGTACCCTTAGGGGGGGGGAGGCATCAATTGTAGCTATTCAGTAGTAGCTAGTGAGTATTCGTCGATAGCATTAGAGCAAGATATTTTCTGCTCTTAATTTGTCGACTGTATAGATCTCCGCAACATCCCCTTAGCCAGGTCTACAGTCTCCCCTATATGTCCATCTCGTGTTTATCCCATGTCCATCTCGACCAAGGTTCAGTGATCGGCGCGGTTATTGCGTGTGATTTTGGCGCCTTCAAGCTGGTTGATAGAAGAGGTGTTGAGGTGGGGAGTTCGTGATCGGGTTACTCGAGGTGAGAGAATTGTTCTTTCCAACAGCTGGTTTATTTATCTCACGCTGATCATCTTCTACATGATTTCTATTCTCGCCCTATCACACCACAACTCAATCATCCACAACGTTATTCAGAGATCTTCAAAACAAGCCGGTACCCACGGTAGGCTGATATTTTTCCATGGTCAGTGATATATATGCAAAGATGGGGCTCTTGTATTTCCGTCTGTACACTCATCACCATGAAATTCTCGCTTCTCACTATCGCCCTGTACGCTCTCACAGCTGACGCAGCAGTGGTGACAGCCACTAGGACGGTCACAGCTTCCCCAGAGCCCATCGCTTCTTCTTCGACTCTGGCCGTGAACGTCGAGTCCGGCTCGCCCAAGAGTTCTCCCATCGTTGCTCCTCTCAAAAACGAACAGACCTTTTACACAACCGAACTTGAGCTCGGAAGTCCAGGCCAAAAGTTCCGACTGTTGCTGGACACCGGAAGCAGCGACACGTGGGTCATCTCCAAGGACGACACTTATGATTGTGGCTATGGTTCGTGTGATTACACTGGCCAGTTCACCAAGAACCAGAGCTCTTCGTACCAAGAGATGGACGACAGCTTTGCTTTCTACTACCTTGGAGGAAACGCCAAGGGCAAGTGGGCCAAGGATACACTTTCTCTGAACGGCGTGAGCATCCCCAACTTTCAGTTCGGACTGGCCGATGACGCCTTTGGAGTCGATCCCCTGACTGGAATTGTAGGAGTGGGTCCCAAGAGTCTCGAGTTCACCAAGAGCAAGTACCCCAATCTTCCTGAGGCTCTCAAAGAGGCTGGTCACATCAACAAGGTGGGCTACTCGCTGTACCTGGATGACGACAATGGACACATTATCTTTGGTGGATACGACAAGGCCAAGTTTGAGGGAGATTTGGTGAAACACAAGATGACCGACGACAAGCGAATCCAGGTGGATTACTCCGAGGTGAGAGTCTCGGGTACTCTGTGTTCTCCTGAAGATGAAGGAGATCAACACGCTCTTCTCGACACAGGAAGCACACTTTCTTATCTCAACGACAAGACTCTCAACCGGGTGTTCATGAAGCTGCCTGTGTTTGTTGGCGACTTTATGGAAGACCAGGGAGCCTACCAGATTTCGTGTATGCCTCCTCAGTTTGATGTTTCGTTCAAGTTCGGCGACCAGGATCTCCACATCAACGGCTCTGATCTCATCATTCCTGTGTCTCGAAACTGGTCCGATCTCGACGGTGGCTGTTACTTTGGTATCACCAGCAACAACAATTCCAACCACCGAAACATTCTAGGCGGCACGTTTCTGCGGTCTGTTTATGCCGTGGTAGATCTGGAAGACAAGACGGTCTCCATGGCTCCCATCAAGAAGACTGGTGATAGTGACGTGAAGGAGTTGTCTTAGGTGGTGACGATAATGAGTAATGACACAGTAATATAATATGATAATGACATGACGAACAGACGGCAGCAATAGATTGGGAACAGCGTCTCGTAGACTGAGAGATAACCTGGGTGGTATCTGAGAGACATATCTACAAGAAAGCAATGCCTCTGTATATAAAATCATGAGTGAAGGTATCTGATTCGATCAGATCTGAGAGACTAACAGCTGGCCCATACTTGTACACTCACGCCTTGGCAAAGCTAACAAAGCAACGGCCTTTGCTGTCATCTATTTTCGCCCTCCAAGTTCAAACAAAGAGCGCCCGTTCCTTCCTTTCTTCTTTCAATGCATGTCGTCACGTTGCAGAGAAGAGTGAGACGTGCTAAAATGAACTCATCTGTCTTAGTCTTGTTGGAGTCTGAGCATAATGTGGGAAAGTGTGATGGGACTGGCAATAGGGTGTGGAAAGGGTGAGCGGGTAGAAAAATGACAAATACAAAGGCTTCTGACTGGCTCCTTCATTCTCTCAAATTCACTAATGTTTTTTACGATATTTCCCTCCCTTGTTCGCGTCTCGTTTCTCCTAAACACCTCCCCCTACCTGTCATTACGGATAATAGCTCCGATTATGCACTGCCCTGAACTCTGTGCAAAGAGGGGTCCTTCGAGACTCTCAGTCCCCGGGTTCCTTATGAGCCTCGGTGGCAAAGAAAGGCGTTGATCTCAGCAACGTCGGCATTTTGCGGTCTTGTCGTTTCACCACAGACTCAGCTCAGAACTATCCACCTCACAGCAAAGCCTCTACATGCGCCTCTGCGCTCAGCCTCCAGTAAGGGGTGCATGAGTTTGGGCCAAAAGTGAGTGGCTCCGACGAGACAATTCGGCTTGTTTTGTCTCAGCCTGAAGAGTGGGATAAATGGGTGGCAAGAGTTGGAAAAGTATCGTGCGTGACACTTGTGTCCTGAGGTGTTGCTCTGTGACACCACCCCTCCACTTGTAGCTACACTGAACTTATAATAATGTAGCAAGGGATGAGTGTATTTTTGGTGTCATTGTGAATAAATGTTGAGCTGAAGGCAAAGGGTCAATCGCCGTGAAGAACGTAAAGGCTCGCACTACTAACTTCGTAGCCGCTACTAGCCGCAGCTAATTAGCGGTAATTACCACCTTCGTACACTCTGACTAAACCTGACCAATTGGTGTTATTTAGGGAATATCTACCTGTAACATTGGCATGGTACTTGTCCTCTGTGTGTTCTTGTATGATCACCGCCGCTGAGATGTGCCTATGGTCTGACACAGCCGCACCTAAAAATAAACAGAACAAAGTATTATGGTGAATTTAGCGTTGGACCACCGTGCACATCCACTGTGCTAGGCAAACTTTCTTATATCTACAGTGCGAGTACAAACCATCCCATCAAACGGTACCTCTGAGCAGACCACAGTGCAGCTTTCTCTCACTCTTTCTTAGACAGGCGGCAGACGGGTGTTTAGAGGAGGTGGCGCACGCGACGACAAGACGACCAGTGCATAACCGGAGTGGCCAAGCGAAACCGGAGTGACCAAGCAGACGCAATATCGACAGCACAGAGATCGTAGATCAGCCACGGCGATATAGCGACAGTTACTCAGCCACGAACAAACAGCATTGACAGCATTTTCTCAGCATCACATCGCCAGCTAACCCAGCAATCACACCCACGACCAATAACACCACAATGAAATCGATATTCCACGAGGAAACAGACAGTGAGTGGTCTGTGGATCTGAACGACCCCAAACACAACCGACGGTTCATCCAGGTGCCGCGGAAACCCGTGGGAACGGGCCAGAGCAAACTCAGAGACCCCGACATGGTCACCCAGGCCGACGGCAAGGTGCTGGAGTGTTTCCCCTTCACCAACGACCCTCTCCCCGCCATGCCCTGTTCCCCTGAAGAGTCGCCCTACAGGGAAGACGGCAGCGGTGCACAGACAGCATCCGCAGAACCCTCCACGTCACCCGATACTCGTCCGGCCCGCTCGTTTTCAGTTTCCAGAAAACCAGTGCAGTATGGAGTCCAGACCCCCGCTCCAGCCCGAACCAGGGGCTACACCGAAAGCGACGTGGGAGGAGCCATGGCGACCAGCGTGACCCAGATAACCAGCAAGACGCCTCCACTTGGCGCAGAGGGCTTTTCTGTGGCAGGAGCTCGGCCCAAATCGAAACACATCAGCATGCGAGAGTCGTCCAAGGCAGACCTGTCCAAGGCGCTTTCGAAAATCGGCATCAAGCCCAGCGGATCGGCCCGAGACCTCGCCACCGATCCCGACGAGTTACAGGCAGCCCGCGAGGAGCATATTCGCGACAGTTACGCTGCTCTCGAACGAGTCAGGGACAGCAGGGCCGTCCAGGAGTTTTACGCTGCCCGAGGAGGAGAAGGAGAGAAGGGAGAAGAGAGAGGGAAGGAGGAGGAGAAGGAGAAGGAGAAGGAGAAGGAGAGAGGCAAAAGCAGAAGCAGGAGCAGGAGCAGAGACGTGGCTGGTCAGAGCCCTATTCTGGGGCGGCTTTCCGAAGAAGGTAGTGTAACTAGTGATAAACGTCCAGGTCAGTTGGACGACCATTTGACTGTCAAAAAGGAGGCAACCATGTCTCCCGGGGCCTCAACACTGGAACACGACGGAATCTCCGACGCCACTTCTACGGAGAGACACGACTCGGACGACGACTCTGATTCAGACACCCAGAGCTTTGTCAAGTTACCCTCTGTAGACATGCATCCCGTCTATGGGGGCAGCGACTTCTCCACCGAAACTGCCTACGCCACTCCGTTCGAGACTCCCCCCGTCGAGTCGACTTCTACTTTTGGAGTTGCGCGCTCTCGTTCGCAAACCCCTCCTTCTGGCCAGCTCTTGGACGCATCCCCTACAAAGACCACCAACGTGACTCCCCGACGGGTTCCTGTGGACCATCCCTCCTTGCATTCTAACCCCGAGGGCCGGTTTCTCATTGACAGTTGTCCCGAACAGGAGTTGAAGCGCGAGTCTTCTTCCATCACAATTCCCCCCAAGGGTTACAAGTATCCTCTCGACGACCGGTTCCCCGCTGCCGTTCCTCGTCAGTCGTCTCCTCCAGTCGATCCATACCAGGAGATTCCCGAGCCCTACGACTGCTGGAACGAAGAGGCAGACAGAAAGAGCCCCGGAGCCCCCTCCACCGTTGCTAGACATCCCTACTACCGGTACTTTGTCATGCGGTTCTCCAGAGACCTATATCTGACCACCACCCCCACCCAGCATCATATGGTGGCCAACCAGGCTCAGTCGTATTACGTCAAGAACGAAGACTACCGGTTCATGTTCTACACCAACATCAATGAACAGCCCGTGACGATTGTGGAGAAGCGGGACAACTTTCTGCAAATCTGCTACGATGACTCGTCTCGAACCCCCGCCGACGAGCTCAATTTGTCTAGCACCGTGTCTCTGGAGCAGTCCATTGATTCGCAGTCTCTCAGCGAGTCGTTGTCGGACATTGTGAATCCCTCGTTTGTCGGTCAGGCAATCGAGATCCCCTGTGGAGATAAGGGCAAGACCAAGAAGTACAAGAAGTACTCGTTCATCGACGAGCTTGGCCAGGAGTGGTTCATCACCAACGACAAGTCCGGCGTGTATACGTTTTCCAACGCCAACTCGGTGGTGGCCACCTACAAGCGCAAGGAGAACATTGGCAAGCGGATCGTCAAGAACGGACTAGAGTGGCTGTCGCAGCAGGAAGGCAACAAGAACGACAACTACCGGGCGCTTCCCAGTGCCGGTCCTCAGCCCGTGGCATCGTCCATAGAGACTGAGGCCAGCGCTACTTTGACAGTTAGCGAGTTGGTAGATCCGTCTTCCAATCTATGGAAGATCTGCATTGGGTTGTTGGTGACCGTTGCGTACAAGAAGCCCAAGCAGTGATTGGGTGGGCTTGAACCAAGGGACCGTACTACTAATAATTAGATTATTAAATGCATTCATGATTTTATTAGGTGGATGTAGAGGTGGGCGATGGTGAGAAATGTTGAATCAAGTGTTTGATCATAAGGTGGAGATGTCATTTACTTCAAGAGCTTCTGCTGTCTCAAAGAGTTCTACAGTGTTTCCAGAGTGAGTAGAACGGGGCAAAGGAAAGATGTCTAGAACTGATGTTAGTTCTTGAGCCATTCAATCAATCAAGATCGACTCTCGGATATTATTCAAAATGTCCTTAATGAGACATTCACAGATACTTGTACGAGGTAAGCAGCACAGTATTGCATATTCTGTTGGAAGCATCGGGTTCTCACTGTCATACCGAGCGCAACACAAGATCACTATACTCGTACAGTACCTGTACCGTTTGAAAGCTGTTTCAGATTGGTGCGGCCTGCCTTCCGAACCACTTTGTCTTCCGCTCTTATTCGTCTATGTCTCACTCAGCCCAGCAGAAAGTTCGGATCGGGGCTCTAGAGTCAGGGGCGCGCGCAGGGGGCGAGGTACAACGTGGTATAGCCACCAGTCTGCGGTCTAAAGGCGAGCAAGTATTGCGTGAGCGTCTGGAGCTGAAATTATGTCTGAAATTAATGGATCGGATGTACGACAGGTACGATCGGAGGACAAGGGCGAGATGTCGACATGTTGACAGTTTGCTGAACGGCCCGCTGCATCTCTGGCAAGGTGCAGCTTGTTAAGGTACCCGAAAAGCTGCCGGTGTGGGGAGAGTTGGGGCGGCTGTTTTTCTGTGGGTTCGAGTGTGTCTCAATCGTGGCAAAAGCAATAACCTGTAGTAGCTTTTGGGCGGAGTTGCGCAGTGCTGCGTTCTTGCCCCGTGTTGCCAATGTAACACTAGCTACAGTACAGCATGTATCAGGACACTGGCACTTGTCACAAAATTATGGAAATGGTAATTTCCAAAGGCTGTTGCAATCTCGTTTAATATCCACTTTTGGCTGCCTTGCAGAGCCCCATCATCCACTTTGCACATTCTGTACGACGGTTTTCCGCCTTCCTTCCAGACCGCCACTTGTCTCAGAGTACACGAGAATAAAGAAGCCCTCAGATGTCTACTTTGTCTTAGTTAGCCCGCCGTTGGGGTGTATTTGTGGTTAAGGAGGGGATGAGCGGGGAGGTGCAAACAAAAGAAATACTAGCAGCGGGACTGTGTTGAGAGCCACATACGGTAACGGTCAGGTGAGGACTGAACGACCCACAAACAGCCCATATCTCGGGCTGCTAATCCTTCCCCCCACTCCCCTGAACATAACCTTTTTATTAGTGTGCATGAAATTGCATGTTGTGCTGAAATTTCAATGTCTGAAAAAGCGACGACAAATAGGGGATGGAGGGGGCCTAGAGGAGGGAGATTATGGGCCGGCTGGTAGGGCGATAATAAGGCTGGAAAGAGAGACTACTTGTAGACGCTGGGGGTCGCACTCTGAGACCTTCTCTTACTTTCTGCCTCCCACCCTTGCACAACTGCTCGTACAGATGTTGCACCACCCAGGTCTCACGGCCCGCACGCGAAACACAACCTTCGTGTTTTAACGGGAGTCTAAAGGGTAAAAATATCGGGCCAGCCAGACTTGAGGTTTCTCCACCACCGAGGGGGGTCGGAAGACGTCCTTGGAAGCTGTAGATAGGGCCCACTGCCCACTAGTTCAACGGTCACTGCTGTAGTGCGAGAGGTGAGCGTGGTCTGTGTTCTTGTGCTTCTTGCAACCCACCTCTCCAATCCTCCCCTTTCCTCCAGATCGATCTGCAGATCTAAGTCATCTGTCCGATTGTACCTCACACTGTGGCCGCCGTTTTTCTTGTCTGACGGCCGGCGAGTATGTCCCAGTGGAACAAGGCCACAAACACAAACATGGCATACAAGCACTCCTAGCTCTGGGGCGACAATCAATGTTGTTGTGTTTTCATGTATCACCTAACCAGCCAAGAGTGCATAATTGCCCGAGTAGGCGAAATTGCCCTATTAGGACAAGGTGTACAAATACTAAACGGCCGCCGACCCGACCTGCCGGTATATATTTTCGTCTCCAACATCAGACAGTCTTGTTTAGCTATCTATCTCTCGGCGTGTCGCCTCACACAAGATAATTAACCCCTTCCTCGTTGACCTTGTCTTTTTCCGCTTTTTCTCAAATCTTTCGCCTTGGGACTTTACGACCCAATCTAAGATAGACACACGCTCACCACCACCACCCAAACCACACACCCCTTCTTTTGCACACCACCCCACGACCCCCAAAAACCAACACAACAGCGGACGCGGAAAAACACCCACAGACACAAACCCGCCCAGGCCACACATAAAGGAACTTGTACAGGCTCCTCCTCGCACCACCAAACGCCACACTTTTGTCTTTACTTCTACCGCTCGACGACGCCCCTGTAAATACTTCTCCGTTCACTACCCCTTCCGACTTTGCGTCACTCACTACACTACCTGTTACAACCACCCCCCTGCACTAGAGGCCAGATTCGATAACACTCTTATCGACACTTGTAACGACCAAACCCACGCAGACCCTTTTGACCGTCTTTCCAACACACCCACTCTCGCTACCAGCCCCAAAATGCAGAGCATAAAATGTGTCGTCACCGGCGACGGGTAAGTGTCCTCTGATTGCAACAGCGATTGCATGGCGATTGCAGAGCGGTTGCTAGTGGTTGCAGTACGATTGCAGGGCGATTGCAATGGTGCAATGGCCTGAGGCGCGACGCTGCCAGTGTAATCCGTCTCACCACCACCGCTCGCCACCTCCACCCTCCACCACCCCTTACTAACACAGTGCCGTCGGTAAAACTTGCATGCTAATCTCATACACCACAAACGCCTTCCCAGGCGAGTACATCCCCACCGTGTAAGTATCCGCAACTGCGGGAGCGTCAGGCTCCCCCCCAACCTCCAATCGCCCCTTATCTAACCCCAGGTTCGACAACTACTCTGCCAATGTCATGGTGGACAACAAACCGATAAATCTCGGACTATGGGATACCGCGGGTCAGGAAGATTACGACCGGCTGCGGCCACTGTCATACCCCCAAACAGGCGTGTTTCTCATCTGCTTCTCGCTGGTGTCGCCCCCGTCGTTTGAAAACGTCAAGACCAAGTGGCACCCCGAAATCTCCCACCACGCCCCCAATACGCCCATTATTCTCGTCGGCACCAAGCTGGACCTGCGTAACGACAGTGAGACTCTGGCGCGTCTGGCCGACAAGCGGCAAACCCCCATCACATATGCAGAAGGCGCAAAGTGTGCAAAGGAAATTGGCGCCGTCAAATACTTTGAGTGCTCGGCATTGACCCAGAAGGGACTCAAGACCGTGTTCGACGAGGCCATCCACGCCGTGCTGTCTCCCCCTCAGCCCAAGAAAAAGAAGAAGAACTGTGTGATTCTCTAACCGGTTCGTCTATCTAGTCTTCCTCTCTTGAGAACCAAAAACACGTGACGCTCCAAATGTGGCGGGGCCCAACTTCCCTCCAGATTGGGTCTTGTGCTGATACGATAGCGCAAGACTTTCTTCAGAAACGCTCTAAACAAACACTACTTGTTTTGTTGGCAGGACGTTTTGCGGCTTCTTCTGCCGTGTTCTGCCAATGACAGCTACGCTCTGGCCACCCACTGAAAAAGGGACCCGCTAGCTTAGAACTCCACTCATTAGTTAATTGATGTGTTTGGAATCATGTGTACGCACGCACGCGTGTACTTTGTAGGGACGTACGATGTACTCGTAAATGAAACGGCGCTGATTGGCCAGACTATATGGAATGCAGCGAAGAAACGGTCTTTGTAGGGTAGCTACGGGCAACCGGCATCCCTGCAGTTGAAAATTGGCCTCGTAAAAGTATTCAAAGTGCACATGCAGCTCCGCGGTTGCCCTATCAACAGAGAGAGAATCGCGGGGTGGAATTTTCACATTGTGCACGGCTGGATCTTGGCGGGTTCGGACCGTTGGTAGGGTAACCCTTGGGAGACGAGAAGCCTGCATTTCAGATTTGAAACATGATGTGCGATGATGTGCGTTGGGTGAGGTATACGAATTGTGGATGTGGCTGTTTGTACATACACGTAATATTTGAACGGGGAGCTAGTGGCATCGGTACAGTAGTAACGACTGGGATGTGGTTGCACGTTGGTTGGTGGTGTCTACCGTGTCTATATACTGGACTGTAGGGTAGGTAATTGAGCGAGTATAATATGTACCGGTACAGTACTTTCACGGTCGTTAGCTGGTCTAGTGCGTAGGCTAAGGGCTGAGAGTTGGGCTATAAGCCATCGTGCGAATAGCACGGCCACGTCGAGACCAGTGTAACGGTGTGTTCCCCTGAAAATGTATAATGATATCGATTTCACCCTGCAACGTTGGCTCAGTTATTCTGGCTTTGCTTCTTTTCCGCGGCCATCAGCAAGACGCACGAGTCGCATACCGGTTGTACCGGCCATTTCAGGTCGGCGTTAGTTTGGGTCCGACCAGCGAGCACGTGGATGGGAGAAGTTGACGATCGGTTTTATAATGACGTAATACGGAGAGCAATGGTCGTTGGCAATGTTAGATACGACTGTGACTATGGATGGTGATTATGGCGATTAAGGATGCTATGTAGAATAGCCACTTTACGGCATGGCCCCTTATGATAGGAGGAGTAATGATGGTTGATACGAGATTACTATCGATCTGACTAACTGGTCGACTGGGTGACCGGACCAACTACAGCACACGCACCGTAATAACCAGTCACGGCTATAGCACCACCACCAATTCTGCTTTCCAGATTCCCATATACCGTCCAACTACAAGTACGGAGTACACTGGACTTGCCGTTGGTCCATCATTGCCATGACGATCGAAATTTAACCATCGCGCAAGTGTCGTATTCTGCAAAGTTTGAGACGGCAAGAGGTGGGTTTGAGAACGACGTTTTCGGTACAGCATTGGGCAAGCTAACAATTTATGATACTCAATTCGCTGTTCGGTGTCTACTTGTACCAGTATGAACGGTACCAATATTCGTAGAGAACTCCGTCCAGGCACATCGTCTACTCCGTACTTTTAGGCCAAGCTCAACGCTGCACTTTTCAACAAACTTTTCAGACTCGCAAAGTTAATCAGTTGACCGAGCCAACCAACAAATAGCAGATCATAGATAAGCCAGTGTTGTTGAGTATGTCTCGGGTAGAGTGCACTGTATAGGTGGTTAAGTAGTGAAACGAATGGTGGTAACAGTTTTGCAATGACTCGCATTTGACCACCCCGACTCACGTGACGAGCCGAACTACACCATCGCCTTACATTCGTACAGTGTACCTCCTCGGTTGTGCTGTACCTACGCCGTCACCTCAACCCATCGATCCACTTTTTGCCTATTGGGTCTTGTCTTTCTCTTGGCACGCTCGACTCAAGTATCCCCCGTTATTGTAAAGTTTGGCGTGTGTTTAGAGAATCGATTTGACGGGTGGAACGAGGCAGGGGGGGCTAGAATCTTTGTCAGGTGATTTTTACAAGTGAAAATGTGTCCATTCAACTCGCCGTTAACGCGCCCTACTCTGTTCTTATCCTTCTATACGAGCTACGGTATGTACACGCTCCTATGGTTCGTACTCATATCACACCCTCCCTCCTTACCCTACCGCTGCGCCCCGTTGGATTTTTTCTAGGTTTGCTCCCATGCAGTCCCAACAAAGAAGCGACGCAGTTGGCTCGAAGCGCCTAAAGGCAAAGTCCGCTTCAGGGCAACTGCTAGTTTGTAGCACGGAAAAAGCCTTCACTTATTATAGCTGTTCCATAGACGTTCTGTGACGTACAGCCCGCTGGATTCGTTCAAGAGGAAAATCATTCGTTACTCGTCACTCGCCGTTCACTATACATCACACCACCACTACCCCCTACAAGTAGTCTGCACGCGCCAAAGTTACTCCTGCTGCTAATCGAAAAACGCGAGCTCTCCCAGAAAGACGCGACCAACGCCTAAAATCCGGAAGCCGACCCTTTGGCCGACCCTTTTATATATTCTTCCTTCCCCGACCTGAGGTGCCTAAAAAAACAGAGCCATTGCATAGCATCAAGACCGGCATCCACGGGAACAGAATTCGAGTACCAGCATCCAAAAGTGCCAGCATCTAAGAGCACAAATTCCTCTCCTCGTTTCATCCTTCATCCACACAACACACCCCCCCCTCATCCACACATCCCTCCACACCATGTACTACTCAAACAACGAGGTCAAACACCTGCTGGACGAAGAAGACGTGGTGCCCTACTCGTCGTCGTTCATCGGCCAGTGGTACTACACCTACAAGGTGCACTTCACCGTGGGCATGATCACCCCCCTGGAGGCCGGCTTCTGCAATGTGGTCATTGTGCTGGTGGCCATTCTGCTCATGGTGGCCCTGCTCTACCTGCCCCAGAACTCCATGCTGCTGGCCAACCGAGCATACTACTACTGGTCCGGCCACGAGACCTGGTCCACCCCCAACCCTCCTAACTTCACCCAGATTCTGGGCACCGCCATCAACAAAGTCTACCACACTGTGTAGTAGCATTATTTATTAGAGAATAGACATCATGAGATTATGGGTGTAGCTGTGAAAGCGCAAGACATACTGTACAAGTACAGGTCTCCACCAGGTCTATACCATGGCACGAGTACGCTGTTCATCTCATCTCATCCGTCGCCATCTACATTCCCAGCTGATGCGGCTGACCGTGTTCACCCCTGACTAACTAGACTAACTTGTCTCGACTTGTGGGCTGGCCCAGGCATCAATAAGGGCACTTCTCCATACGGCACACATCGACATGACGTGACCAAGTTCAGTATGGATCAACTGTTGTGGGAGCACCCCGACACCCCAGCAAATATACTCATCGACCGCGAGAGCTACAGTAGGACGCATCTGAGCTAAGACATGAGAGTTAAGTCTGGGAGCCTCCGAGTTAGTGCGACTGGGTTTGACTGAATTTAGTCGCGTGAATAACTACGCGTACCAGGCAGAATGATACAGGATGCAAGGGATGATGTCAACAGCGCTGCACGTCACTGTAGAGTGAGGAGGCGATGAGGGGTGGTGTAGTGTTGCAGTTGTTGCAATAGTTGAACCGTTTTAATGGGCTGCTCACTTCCGCGCTCAACCAGGCTGTCCTCCTCAATGCCCTCAGTGTGTTCAAATCCCTCACACCCTCTTCCCTCATACCTTCACCAGGGAACATTCTCACCCGCACCGTATCGACTCGACCATCTGCTCGACACTCTCGAAATAAACTGCGTGAGTATACTACCAGCGTATATCCGAGAGTCTATCGCCCGGCTCCACGCACCCCAGCCAACCTTGGGCCCCTCAACGTTGGAGCACTGCCCGGCTAACGTGTTCGGAGTAGTAGTTAGTTGGCCAAGGTCACCGGGCGGCGGTTTAAACATCGCCAAGAACGCAGCCTCAGTGTTTCAAGGACCGGATTGAGGAATGTATGTTTTTCCGGAGAAGATCCGCCATTCAAGCTGTGTTCCGTTGAGGGATTACATGATAAGGTCGAAGACGGAAGACGGTCGTCTATTGTCGAATGCCCACAAGTACAATGGTTCTGCAAATTACACTCATCAATCTCCACGGACTCAACATGTATCACTGATTCTATAGCTGCCGTGGAACATTCCTATCGGTGAAGAGCAGAGCGATAACCTACAAGAACAGCTGTTAGTTCCCCCAACCGCCTTGGCCATACGGTCTATCGAACTCTACAAGACACTGTAGTCTCGTATCAACGGTGTGCGAGTGTATACTTTGATCTTCTTGGTATGTACTTGTACGAGCACATCATAAACTTGTTGGATGTACGAATACGGTGAACATGGGACTCTTGCAATTCCCTCATTCTCAAAGTGTCTTTCTCAGACAGTCCATCGAGGGTTGAGACGAGTACCATTTTGAAAGGGAAACCTATAGTGTACGGTGTATAAGTGTGAGTGTGAGTGTGAGTGAGTGTAAGTACCGGTACAACTCGTCTATGAACGGAATTTAAGTGTATGTTGCAAATTACTTTGCTCCGTGGCCAACATTCAGTTGCTGTGGTTCACTAATTGGACGCCTCTCGTTGATCTTGTCTTCGTCAGTGAAGAACAGTGCCATACTCGCAGTAGTTGTGGCTCATTCTGCCTACAGTTCTCATCGTGCACTCTAAGAACTGTGTCACCCTCCATTATCAATTACAATTAATCTATATGCCTATGGGACAGTGTTCACCCCACCGTTTACCGAATCAAGCCCTGTCGAGAAGGATGGACACCGGGGGTGGTGGTATGGGGCTTCTTGGCCTGAGGAGCAAACTCCTTGTTAGCCTTTTTGTGGGCAGAGGCCAAGTTCTGTTTCTTCTCGTCCTTTCGAGCCTTGGCCTGAGCCTCGGCCTTGGCCTTCTCCTCGTTAGCAATTCGCTCCGACCGCTCGTCGTCCAGCTTCTGTCGCTTCTCCTGGATCTTGTTTCGTCGGTTAGACGAGTTGCCTCCTCCTCCGGCAGTCAGCTCCACGTTGATCTTTCGTCTCATCAGAGTGGAGTGATGCATTCGAAGAGCCACGTTCATTCGTCGAGAAGCGTCGTCGCCCTCGAATTCGAGAAATGCAAATCCCTTGGCGTCTCGAATTCGGATCTTGTTAGGAGTACAGGTCTTGAAATGGTCGGCAATCACCTCCTCCTTGATATCGTAGGGCAAGTTACCACAGAAGAGAATGAACCGAGCAGCCTTGGGGGCAGGGCCGTTTTCGCCGTCTCGCTTTCGCTTCTTGGATCCAGCCTTCTCCTCTTCCTCGGCCTTCTTGGCCTCCTTCTTCTCCTTCTTCTCCTCCTTGAGAGCCTCCACTGTCACCTCTCCCTTTTCGATCTTCTTTTTGGTCTTCTTGAACTCCAGGGCCTTTCTCTCCTTCTTGGAAAGCTTTGATGTGTCAATTTCGTCAGTCTTGTCGGTCTTGTCTGCCGAAGGCTTCTCAGCCTCAGCTTCGGTATCCTCAGACTTGCTCTTCTTGTCCTTCTTTTCCTTCTTGTCCTTCTTGTCCTTCTTCTCAGGCTTGGGCTCTTCGGTCTCGGCCTTGATCTCGACCTTTTCCTCGGCCTTCACGTCTTCAACCACCTCGTCGGCCACCTTGGCTTGCTTCTTGCTGCTCTTGTCTTTGGATCCCATTGTAAATGTGGTTGTGAAAAGTATACCGCGGGTTGATAGAATAATTTCAGCCTGATAATGCACACCACATAATTTTTCCCAATAAGCTTTTGATGCATGAGATGAGATGGTGGGGGAGAGTGTGGGAGGCGAAAAGAGGGTGGCGATGGTCTTAAGCGATTGGGGGTAGTCAGGCGCTTTTAGGGGAGCCGGATTTATAATTCTTTTCTCTTCACCGCCTAAAATTGAGGTGTCCCTTGCCACCATGTTCTGTATGGTGCCTGATTTTGTTAGTTGTGGTTGAGCAGAACTTTACTTGGAACGCTAAGCGTTAAAAATGCTTATACTTAGACTTTTGATACCTCCATTACTTGGGTATCAGAAGCTATAGTTAAACGTTTACTTAGAAGCGCCAAGCGAGGGTGGTACACGCCTTACTACCGGTTTCCTGTTACAATAGCTAAAGTACGAGAGTTCATTTTCTCTGCCTGTGATACTCATTCTCGTGAGCATTATCAACGTTCCCAGCCCACTCTGGTTTCTCCTTTAGCCATGCTTGTCTGCTTACTAGCTACTCGTACATACTTCTACGGTAAGATCGACGATGGTACCTTCTTATACGGCAATGACATCAAGGAGTACAAGCACATTACGTACATACCAGTAGTATATACCTGTTTCGTTACATCACTTGAATAAAAGTACCTACGAGCAGATCACCCATGCCTTCCCTACTCCAATTCCATACACAATTCCATGCATAAGTTATGAACACAATGTTCTCTTGGACGTTGGGCAGTTCAACGTCGGACAGTTCAACGTGGGACAACAGTTCCCAATGTTTCACCGATAGTACCAAGTACAGTATATGTCTGTTCTTAACTGTACCTGATGTACGCTAGTTGTTACAAGTATACACACAAAAGTGTAACAATGGACGGACTACAAATAGCTGCTTGTTCGCCGTTTACATCCCGTACATGCCCAGGGCGATCCTTGCCTCCGAGGCGTGTGGTGTGGCTGTGGAAAAGGGTTGCCCCTGAAGATGGACATGTTGACATAAAGACGTCGACATACAAAGGATGGAATATGCGTGGTTGCACGTGGAGGAGGAGGAGGGTAAAAGGGAAGGTCACGTGTAGAATGTGTGTATATCACGTGATTCATGTTTTTGCAATCACCTGACTACTTGTAGCACGAGTGGCCTCACTACAAAAACCGATTTGGTGGTCTCCACTCACCTCCACCAGCCGTGTCCAAGACCCGTCAATGGAGCTTAAAAGGTGAAAAAGTAACCATAGCGGATTGAGCATGTTTTTTTGTCACCGTGAGTTATAATAGGTGTATGGTGGATGGAGGGTAGTAGCGTGGCATTTGAAATGAGGAGTTTGCTTACTCAGTAGTTACGCGTTCTGGTGACTACAACTGTCGTTTTCCTCTCACGTGACCAACCACCTAACCGTCTAGCTGCCATCTGTCCTGGTGCTTCGACACCCTCCTCCATGACGTACGTACTCTATGTTCTCGCTCTCACGTACAGTATGCACAATTTTGGGACGAAAAATTCTGTCACGTTGAAGACCTGTATTCTGGGCAGTAATGGGCGTTTTACGTGTTAATTATTCAAGCCGACTAACGCACGATAGTCATGTAACGTGGAGAAGATGGAGTTAGACCGCTGGTAGCTGTATTTGCCGTACGTTGGTCTTGTTCTTTACACCAGTGCGTGCTCGTCCGCACTCTCACATCAGCGGTAGCTAAAATAAAGTACATGGTTGCAGGCACGTCCACCACACACAACATCAACACTCACTCACACTCACAACTCTCTACTCTTTTCGACACTCTTTGACACACAACATGAGCCAGAACTGGAGGCGCAAATCGTCCGTGTCGGCGTGGGACAAGCCCGAAGGCGGGTGGTCGCGACGGCAACGGGGAGGGATCATCGCCTCGGTCGGAGGATTCATCGAGGGTCTGGCCACGGCCCTGATACGACGCAAAATCTTTGTGGTGATTTTTCTGCTGCTGACGCTGCTGTCCTTCTTCACGGCGGTGCCGTTCGTGCCGCACTTCAACTGGGGCTCGGGCAAGTACGTGATCATTCTGGCGGCCAACGAGGGCGGAGGAGTCATGCACTGGAAGGGGGCCAAGGAGTGGGCCATCGAGCGAAGCAGCATTGAAAACAAGCGGGAGTACGCCGAGCGCCACGGCTACCACCTGGCGGTCAAGGACGTGAGTCTCAAAAAACGCTACTCGCACGAGTGGAGAGAGTCGTGGCAAAAGGTCGACATCATCAAGGAGACCATGCGCCAGTTCCCCAACGCCGAGTGGTTCTGGTGGCTCGATCTGCATACGCTCATCATGGAGCCCCAGATCTCGCTGGACCAGCACATTTTCAACAACCTCTACAACGAGACCTACCGAGACCTGACCGGCCAGTTCAACCCGCTCAATCTGCCGGTGCAGATCCCCTACGTGGACTACAACCAGCCCGTCGACCTCATTGTCACCCAGGACTGCGGAGGCTTCAACCTGGGCTCTTTCTTCATCCGACGGTCCGACTGGACCGACAAGCTGCTGGATCTGTGGTGGGACCCTGTCTTCTACGAGCAGAAGCACATGGAGTGGGAGCACAAGGAGCAGGACGCGCTGGAGTACCTGTTTACCCACCAGCCCTGGATCCGAGGCCGAGTCGGCTTTGTCCCTCTCAGAAAGATCAACGGTCTGCCTCCGGGCGCCTGTTCCGAGATGGAGAACGACAAGCAGCTGTTCTACGACGAAAAGTCGCGAGACTTCCTCGTCAACATGGCCGGCTGTGAATGGGGACGAGACTGCTGGAAGGAGATGGAGTCGTACAAGGCCAAGGCCGCCGAGCTGCATCGCAAGAAGTGGTGGTTGTTTTAGTCAAGCGAGACCTACAACGAGCTATTAGATACATATTTGTATATATGGAGATAGTATTATAGAATCAAATATGGTGTACAAGATGAAATGAGTACTTGTAGCTAACAGATGGAAGCTAGGTGGCGGTTATGTATTGTTTGTAGTCTGAGACATGTTCTGAGACAGTGTCATTGTACTACAGTAATTACATGTAGCTAATAGCTAGTCGTCTGTGAAGTAGTGATTTTTGAAAATGCATTTATTTATCAGCCATCTTTCCATCTATCCATTCCGTTTTTTTAGTAATCAACATGGTGTGTCGTCGAGCAGGTCTGAGCATCTTTGAGCATCTTTGAGCATCTTGAAGCAGGAATATTCAAGCCATGATCCTGAAGAGGTCTCTGCGAAGAGATCTCTGAATCAAGACCTGAGCAAAGATGTCCTTGGGCTGGGGCGTCGGCAAGATAGCGACTTTGTTGACCTTTCGAGGTTCGTCCTCCACCTCTTCTCACATATCCAGCTTACATATCCTCCTGATCCTTCTGAGTGGCCTGGACAGCCAGAATCTTCTTCTTGAGGTAGTCGTTTCGCTCCTCTCGCAGAGCCAGGTAGGTGAAGAAGCTGAAAAGCAGATCGATGAATACGATGGAGAAGACCATCGAGTTGGACAGGTATATGCTGTTTCCGTAGGCGCAGTAGGCGATGATGGCGAACAGAGTGACGACCCGCAGAGGCATGATGGAGTAGAAGTACTCGAGGTAGGGTCCGTTGAGGGGCGCCACGTCGGACACTCCCACCATGGTCAGCAGGTATGCCACGAACCCGACTAGCGGTTCGGCGTTTTCCAGTTTCAGAGGGGCCTGTGTTAGTCAGTGTGGTATTGAGCGAGACAAAGTAAAATCAATCGTGTCAAGATTGGAACGACTGCTCTTCGTTGAATGTGAGGTGCCAGGAAGGCATGTCAGCCTAGTTGTTGCACATTGGATCACAACAATGGTGTCACAGTATGCAACACCAGATCACAGTGCCGATGTCTGCAACACCGGATTACGTGCCAATGTCCGCTGTCACTTATCGTGGAATGTGAATCGAAGACTAACGAATCGATGATGACAAACGCAATACTGTCAATACCACTGTCGATGTCACTGACACACCGTTAATCCAGTCTCCACCGCCCTAGATTACTCACCAACTGCATGGCCTGTCCGACAATGTTGACGTACATGTTGTCGATAATGACGGCAGGATCAGTCCACAGAAAGTATGCCAGCGACCACATGAAGGTGGATCGGGCGATGATGAACGTTTTGGCCGAGATGATCATGTTGAGGGGGTGTTGTGTGAAGAGGAGAAAGGCTTTCGTCTCAATAAAATGCGTCGCATAATTAGCTTAATTAGAGTGCATGGTTGTGAGTATAGTTAAGACGCGGTGGGTGGGGTACTGTGGTCGTAATTGTAGCTACGATACCATTGAGCTATATCACGAGCTATGTCACTAAGGCTACGATACTAAAGCTTTGTAGCTGTAGTCTGCTGTGTACTAGTAAGCAAGACTCTGCCCACTAAACAACTAATCACTTTCACTACTCACCACCATCGCGTGATTAGCTTGCATGATTACATAATCTGTCTCCTCCCAACAGGAACGCGCCAAAAGTCACTTTCACCCCGGCTCACATACCTGTCCCACCAGCAGACAAAGCTACAAGTATCGGTCAAAATGTCGTGGCTCCAAGAAGGCATGCTCAACATGGACGACGACGGCGACATGAACATGGCGGGAGGCAACAACCCCAACTTCTCCACCATGGATGGCTCGTTTTTCGGCGCCTCTCAATCACCCTTCCAGTCCCAGGATTTCGACGACATCAGTAACCCCAATAACAACAACAACAACAACAGCAACGCCAACAGCGGTGGAAACAGCGGCGGCAACTTCTCGGGCCAGCCAACCTCCTCGAACACGCCCCAGACACATACCCCCAGCAACCCTCCGTCAGTGGCTAATCCTCACGTGTCTCCTTCAGACATCTTCTCGCCCTCGCTCAACCCCCGCTCCAGACCCACCTCCGCCCTCAACACCACTCAGTCGCCGCAGATCCACCATTCTCCGCAGCTGGGCAGCCCCCAGATGGGCCACATGGGCGCGCAAAACCAGGGCGGCCAGTTCTTCCGGCCCCAGGGCATGGGTCCTCAGCAGGGAGCAGGAACCCCCGGAGGCCCTCCCCAAGGCATGTCTCCTCAGACCATGCATCAGGGCGTACCCAACATGGCTCAGGGCACTCCCAACATGGCTCAGGGACCCCCCATGGGCCAGTCCCCGGGCCAGACCGCGGCCAAGCTTCCCCAGCAACAGCAGCAGCAGCAGCGACAAATCACCCCACAGCAGATGCAGGCGTTCCACAAGCGCATTGTGGCTGCCCCTCCCCAGCAGCGGATCGCCATGTTACAGCAGCTGAGCCAGTCGCACCCCCAAGCCGCTCGAATGCTTGCCCAGAAGATTGGCGTGCAGCTTCCTGGTGAACAGGGCCAGGGTCCTCAACAACAGCAACAGGGACAGGGTCATGGTCCTCAGGGCCAGGGCCAACCCCAGGGACAGGGCCAACCCCAGGGCCAGGGCCCCCCTCAAACCCAACAGGAAGCCAACCAGAAAAAGGTGGAAATGTACAACAAGGCGCTGCGGGAGTTCCACGCCAAACGCGGCTCGCCCGTGGGCCCGTTTCTGCAGGTCGGCCAGCGCAAATTCCCTCACGTCAACCTCTTCTTCGCAGTCATGAAGAACCAGGGCTTCCAGATGGTCTCCAACAACAACCAGTGGCCTACCGTGGCCCGGGCTCTGGGCTTCCAACCCCATGAGACCGACGCCCCCCAACAGCTTAAACAACTGTACCAGCAGTGGCTGTTGCCGTTCGACGAGGCTCGTCGGAAACGGACCGCCAGCGCTTCGGGTGCCACCCCCGGAGGCTCCACCTCTGCGGCTACGCCTTCTGCTGCTGCCACTCCTTCCACCATGACCACTCCCGGTCCCGCCGGAGACTCCCTGGCAGACACCCCCAACAACAAGCCTCCTTCCGTGGCCGAAGAGGACATGGTGGTGCACAAGTACCTGCCCAAGTCGCGGCAGAACGAGGAGCAGTCGATCCGCAACCCGGCCATCATCAAGGGCCTTGGAAACGACCTCAACTTCATTCTGGCAACCATGCCCTTTGCCCATGAGCTTGGTTCCATCAACATTCTCGGTCTGACCAACTCGCTGGAGTCCGGCCATCCCGGAGAGATCCGGCAGGCGCTGGACAAGCTGCTGGTCATCTCAGCAGACCCCCGGTGTCTTCTGGGACTCTACGACTGCGCCAACCTCACCCAGGTGCTAGGCGACCTTGGCCAGGATCTCGTGACAGAGCTGGTCAAGATCAACGGCTATGCTACGCCCGAGAGGGACTCGTTGTACAGCGACGAGGAGTCGGAAACCGAAGACTCCACGTTCGCAGCCTCGACGATCGAAAAGGTGTTTCAAAAGTACTCCGCCGACTTTGACAACGACCAGCATACCAACGGCATCGAGGTTGTGGTGGACTCGCTGATGGGCACCGAAACCCGGCCGTCTCACCACTACGACGACGACGACTACTCCCACAGCGACTCCGATTTGTCCGACTTGGAGGTGGAGTTCTCCCATCTCCACAAGAAGCGCAAGAAGGTCAGCAAGTCGCCTCCCCCTCCCCGGTCCTGCAACTTTGGCAACTACATGATCATGCTTGAGGAGTGTGAGAACGAGGGCGAGCGGCTGGAACTTCTGAATGTCGATGACGGTACGCCCTCGCCGTTTTTGAAAAACGCCCTGGGCGACCGTCTGGTGTGTCTCACGTCGATTCTGCGAAACCTGTCGTTTCTGGAAACCAACCAGGCCGCTCTGATCATGGACGAGGCCATCTACGAGTTCATTTTCACTCTCCTGAGGCGAATCGGCACGCTGGAAAACCTGCTCGCCACCCCAAGGCAGTACCTCGACGTTCTGAAGGACGTGGCCACGTTCCTGGCCAACGTGTCGCTGTCGCTGGTGCTCAAGAACCCCGGAGATGCCTACATCATTCTGCTGCTGGTCATGTTCTTCGGCCCCAACGAAAACCCGTTCATCGGAACGCCGGACAACTACAGAGTCGTGTTCCAGGAGTACAACCCCCTGGTGGACAAGTACCTGCCGTGTGCGGTCGACATGTTCGTCAAGAGCGTGTCTCGAGAGACCCCCAACAAAAAGTTCTTTTTGGACATTATGCTGGAAAAGTGCCGGGACCCCCAGTACCTGGAGATTTCGCAGCTCAACCGGGCCGACTCAGACACGCCGTTATTCCCGTACGAGATTCTGACCCGAATCTTTGGAATCTGCGTGTCTCCGGTGCCCCGAACCGACCTGCAGATCATCCCCCACACTTTTGACATTCGAAAGCCGCTCATGCTCCAGGCTCTTCTTGGAGCGGAGATTCTGGCGAGCGTCGTGCCGGCCAAGACGGACAGGGAGAATCTGCCGCTACGATGGCTCAATTCGGACGACAACTTTGGCAACACGCTGCTGCGAACGGCGTGTGCTCTTGGATCCGTCAACGTGAGTGCCTACAAGGCCAAGTCGCAACGGCACGATCCCAAGAAGATTGAGGAGGCCAACCCCTTTGCCCGAATCACTCAGAGATGTATCACGATTCTGCGGATTCTGGGTCTCAAGGCCATGAAGGGCGAGGAAGAGGAGGAGTTGGCGGTGACGGAGGACGCGGCTCTGCCTCCGGGAGTGTTGCCCAACGTGGAGACCATTCTGGGCGCCATGCTGGCGTTCGAGATGGACTCGGTGGTGGTGCAGCAGATGGCGGTTCTGTCCAACGAGGGCGAGAAGTTTTACGAGGCTCTGGGCGGAATTGAAAAGGCAAAGAGTTTGGCTGCCCCAGGCAACTAGCCGGGCCAGCTTTGTATTATTAATAGATAAGTAATGAAGGTGTATATTATGTGATTTGAGAAGAGTACAAAAAAAAATGCTTGTATGTACTGTCCCTTGTTCTCCGTAGACGTTTGACGGTCTCTAGAATTCTATCGATGACAAACAGACGGCGATACTAAGAGCACAGGGTGATAACGATGGATGGGACGACCTAAACAGTGACCAGGAATGGTCAGAGACAGTTTTATGACACACAGAGCACACTATTGTCACCGGATTGTGGTATCATCTGTCACTCTATCCACGACCCTTTCAAAAATGTTCTCCGTATTTGACTGTACCAATGAGACACGAGCTACCTTCTCTATGCCATAGAGCACTGCAATCATGGAGTGGGCATGTCAGTCAAATCAACAATCTTATCTTCGAGTTCAAATGTGCTTTAGTACATACATCTGGCGCCGCTGCTCACTATGGTCATGACGTGGTTGGATCTACTGGTCTCATTTCTTAGCTACTCAATCGCACCTTTTGGTGCTTGATCTATTAATAAATACACGGCCGTTTACTGAGCCTTGGTGGTCTTGGAGTTGTAAAGCTTGACCAGAACACCGGTGTGGTGGCACATGGTCAGAGCATGGAACTTGACGGGGGGTTCGGGCTTGTCATCGGCGTTCTCAATGGTGTCGTAAAGCTGAGCAATTCGAGCAAGAGCGTAGCCAGCCTCGGTAAGAGCGTACTGCTGGCCCAGGCAGATTCGGGGTCCTCCGTTGAAGGGCAGGTACTCCCATCCCTTGGCCTGAGAAGCACCATCCTCGTACCATCGCTCGGGTCGGAACTCCTCGGCATCCTCACCCCAGAACTCCTTGAGTCGGTGGGTGGTGAAAACGTGGTAGGAAACGAGGTTGCCCTTTCGGACGACAATGGGCTGCATTCCGTCGGGTCCTCCTCCTCGGGGAAGAGTGGTGTCTCGGGTAGCGTATCGCATGTTGGCGGGGACAGAAGGGTACAGTCGCAGGACCTCGTTGAGAACGTATCGCAGGTAGTCGCATCGCTTAAGGGACTCAAAGGTGATGGTGGAAAGGTCCTCACCGTCTCCAAGGTTCTCCATCACCTCCTCTCGCAGCTTGGCGTAGACCTCGGGTCGTCGAGCCATCAGGTACAGGCACCAGGACAGAAGAGAAGCGGTGGTATCTCGGCCAGCAAGAAGAATGTTGAGAGCCTGGTCTCGGAGCACAATGGGGTCCTTGGTCTCCTTGGCGAGCTCTCGCAGGAACACGTACTTTCCGTCGTCAATCTCCTTCTCGGACTCCTCAAGAGCCTTCTTAACGTAGTGGTCAACAAAAGCGTGGACTCGCTCGCCGGAGGAGTACAGCTCTCGGGGTCTCCAGGCCCAGTAGAACATCTGGAGCCGGGCTCGCTGGCCAAGATGCTCCTGGGCGGTGTTGAAGTCCTCCTGGAACGACTTTCGCAGATGAACGGGCATATCGGTGGGAACGGCGGTGGGCTTGGTCTCGACGGTCTGGGAGCCGACGGACTGGCCAAACAGAAACTCGGTGGCGGTGTCAAGGGTCAGGTTGAAGAAGAGCTCCTGGGCATCAAAGGCAGAGCCGTCCTTGGGGATTCGGGAGGTCATGTACTGGATGTGCTCCTCGATCATCTCCACATCGGAGACCTGGTCTCGAGCAAACTGGGGTCGAAGCATGGCTCGAGAGTGCTGCCATCCCTGGCCGTCAAGAGTGAAGATTCCGTTTCCGAGAACAGGCAGGAACTGGGCGTGTCGCTCTCCGAGACAGAAGTCCTTGAACTGGGTGGCGAGAACGGCCTTGAGGTTCTCGGGGTCGACTGTGTGGTACATGTCGACGCCAAACACGGTGGTCTTGCAGGTGTATCCGGGGTAGACCTGGGACTCGAACATCCACTGGACGAACTCCAGAAGTCGGTTCTTCTTGGACTCGACGAGGAAGGGAATGAAGAAGGAGGCCGAAAAGGGGAATCGCGAAATGTCCTTGGGCTTGCCGGCCTTCCACTTCTTCTCGAGCTGTCGGGTCTTCATGTGGTATTGGATGACGGTGAAGCCATAGTAGGCCAGTAGAAAGACGCCTAGCGCCAGCGTCAGGTTCAGGGCGTTTGACATTGTGTAGTTGTGACGATGTTTCTAATGTGGCGGCCTATAGTTCGGGCACCGGTCCTCTATATATATGCCTCCACTCGATTTTTTGCCATGCTTCCCCCTTGGTGTTCCCTTTTTTGAATTGACGCTTTCCATGGGCTTTTTCATATTCATGATCGCTCAGTTAGGCATAAGGTTTTAGTTTAGATGCACAGTTGAGGCTGGCGAGAATGAATGGATGGATGTATGGGACGGAAGGTACGATAGGTAGGGGGACTCTAAACTGGGCAGTATATACGGCAATTGGACGGAAACACTCTGACACAATCCTTGCCACCTCAATGACAAATACACAGCTGCCCACAATCTCCCCTCCTTCTCTAACTTGCGCTAAGACAGACTTTGGGTGTCTTGAATCTTCCCCACTAACACTTATTCACATGCTGCTGTTCTCGCAGAAGGTTCAAAGGGCCCTTGTTCCCCGTTGTTACGTTGGCGCTTAGCCTTTCAACAGTTGTGGGGAGAGAGACCTGAGCCGCAACATTACGTGAGTTCTGGTTGGCTGAGGGTGGGCCATACGGATATGACTGCGGGTGGTAGCTGTCCCGGAGCCGGGTAATGGCTGGCTATGGGTATGATTGTGTCACGTGACCGCAATTAAACCCATCCCTGGTCTCCTGCCCGTTCCCCACATTTCTCCGCATTGGCATTTGCTGGATGTTGCAAAGTTAGAGTTGATGGCAGAACTGGTTTGTTAGCGTTATAGGCGTCATAGGGCGTGTTTCCAAAGTGCGGTTGCAACTGTTTAGAGGGCGCAATTACGACATTTGTAAGTCGACAAAATGAACAGTGTGCCTACAAATATTGCAATTGACCGATCAAGTCGAAACACACGACGACTTCTGGCCATCCAACCCCTTCTCTAGTCTACCCCTTGCACCCTTGAAACACCCCGTTGGACATGACTTGAGTCCTGCATACCCCGGACACCCCGGAATATACCCCAGAGTCCACCCTGTTTGTTTGTCTACATTCTGACACCTGTGCAGGTGTTGCACTTGTCTTCTCTGTTTACCCCGCCACCCACCCCTGCATTCAAGAGTTTGGTTGACAAGCAGTCTGTGCTGGTTTCTTGTATCATGTTTTCTTGCTTCTTCCATCTTGGCCCTCTTGCCCTCTTGCCCTCTTGCCTTCTTACCTCTAACATCCACCAGTGTTGTTGCGCTTGTTTGGGAACCCCGCGTTTCGCTAAGCATAGGGTCTAGGTCAAAGCCTATATTGAAAGCCTAAAACCGCACGACGACGCTAGCATGAGGTATGGAAGGGCAGGGGTGGAGGGAAATTGACGTACTGATGCTGATATGGTCAGTCAAAGGGTGTAGTGCAGTATATACGACACGAGTTGGCTCTGGCACAGTACAAAAACCACCAGCTACCCATTCCCTCAAATTGTTGAGTGAAGCCAAAAGAGAAACGTATGCAAAGGAAGAACGTGAAAGTGTAACTGGACAGATCCTGTGCGGAAGCCAAACTCAGAGTGGGCGCTATGGAACTATCAAGCTGTGGAGTACGTTATTTGAAACCGTGGGGTGGAGCGGTGAGAATATCGTGTCTTGGTGATATTGTCATGGGGCGTGGCTTTGCTTTCATGAGGTGTTCTATTACTACATGTAGATGCAGACAGTTCCTTGATTGTATCACATCCCCCTAGATCGTATATCGTCTACTCTCTCCACGTGCGCAGATCTCCATCACGATGCGCGACAAATGTGCATCTCTTGCGTAGCAGCCGTCAAAAAAAAATAAAAAAAATTCAGGCGTCTTCACGTGGAGTCATTGGGCTTAAGGTCACCATGGATCTCTGACCTTTCGCGCGTCCCATCTCTCCAGGTGGAACAACCAGACTGCTCTCATCACTCGTCCGGGAAAAGAAACCCCTATCTAACTATCCTATCTAATTAATGATCCAACGTGTTGATAACTCGACTTTACAACACTCATTAAAGAGATCTAGGACATTGTTCTTAGTTTCAATTCATTGGACAGACGCTCTAACTGTGAACCTCATGTGCGAAGCTGTCAGATGGTGCCTCTACATACACCACTGTCCTTGTCTTCATATAAACCGTAGAAATGTACAAGTAAGACTGTAGCTATTCGAAATCGAAAAACGGAACAAACCCCAAACTCAGGAGACGACACAGTTCCAGCACCGGAAAATTGTCGGGGCCGCTACTGTTTTCCCACCCTTTAAACTCCGTTCCAGTTTACCAGTCCGTTTGCGTCAGTGTCTCGAATCTCATAGGTCCTGCTCCTGAGCTGCTGTCAGGGACGTACAAGTCGGGCGTTTGAGCTGTGCGGTGTGCGTTGCGCCCTGAAGAGACGTAGGCCCATGGAGTGTACTTCAACGGCGTGTTATACTGACAACGTTGCTTTTTTTTACCACTCCCCAACTCACGATAATCAGTGCAGTGGTACATGCTGATACACGTTACTTAGTGCGATAATACGGCCAGCATGTGAATGTTGGGCCCACCGTCTTGCTGCTGAGAAAGCAAGTGTGAATGTGACCAATGAATGATGATAAATGTTGGCAGCCACTCGAAATAAGTTGTTGAGCTGGTGCTCATGAAAAAGACGGCGAAATCGGAGCGCAAAAAACACGGACTTTGCTAATCTCCGTGTCTGGCAGCTGTTTTTGTTCAGAAACGGTAATTGACAGACGCAGATTGATTGCTGGCTCTTTGTTTCTCAGATCCTGGGGTACTTGTACTACTTGATCAGCGTGGGGATGAGGGGAGGCTTGAAAATACTCGAACAGATCGTTCTTGTATCTCATCTCTTGAAGTTCTATGCACATAGTTGTGTCAATTGCTCGCACAGAACGACAAACACCATTGGTGGACGACGCACCACTCACTTACGGTGTAGTGTCTCGCCACAGAAACCCATTTGGCACCTGGTACCTGGTACACTCCGTAATTGCGTGTCTCAGATGAGAATCTTATGGTCCATGTATAGGTTGCGCCGGTCCAAAGGGGCAAGCCAAACATCAATCAAAGGCAATCGCCCGTGGGGTGCGGGCATCATGGGGTCTCTATGAATAATCAGATGGAGTTGAGAGGACCCTATTGCTGAAGCTCGATGCTAAGTAGCTATAGGAGAGCACATATAGACCAGCACTCAGAGCAAATCAGGTGGATGCAAACACACTTGAACGAGTTCGTAAAGCTGGTTCTCCTGAAATTGGTCTACTATTTACTACAGTGGCAATTACCCCGTACAGAATGTCCCACACAATAGCAGCCACTGAACTCTTGGTATCATCTACCCCACCATCCACCCCACCATAGCCAATCTCAGTATCCTATTCAGGGCATGTGATAAAGCCACCTTTTGCGAAGACAACCCCGTTGTTGTACGCGTACGGAGTAGACTGTTTCACAATGGTCTTGCTTTGTGTGATGCCACCGCTAACACCAATTGTCGAGTTTCACGTTCAGTGATTGTCAACCGCATTGGCGATAGGCACGTGTAAACGGTGGTGTAGACGAGCTAGTTGAGCTATTCTTGGGCAAAGGGAGATCATCATTCCTGGGTCTAGAAGAAGAATTACGCTCTCCTGACCTTCTTTCACGTTCAGTCAGTCTGGAGGCATAGGGTCAGCCATTCACTCTTTCGGTGCGACACACTTTCTCTCTCTCACCACAGGTCGATAGCAAGAGCACTCGTTGCCTCTTCTGTGTCACACACAAGCCCTCAATTACTCTCCCGCAGACTCTCCACGCTCGTCGAATCGTTATCTTGTTCGATCTATTCCCTCTCTTGTCACATACTCTCCGCCACTCGAGAGATGTGGAAGCACATGCCATCATATACACTACGGTACATACCCTCATGGGTTAGTTGTATATGAGAAGTGCCTCGCCATCCTCCTCTGCACTCTTGCACTCCTAAACGGTCTACTTGAAACCCGTTACTGCACACTACAGTGGCCGGTAGCGGGTCTAGCCTTCATTAGGACCATCCCGTTCCCTTTTAGGCGCTAATTACGGAGTAATTACTGCGAAGACCTGCTTAGTCACATTGAAGCGGCTCTCTTTGGTGGTCCAATGTCTCTTTAGTCCGTGGGATGGTCCGCTACTGTACCAGTGGTGCTGTACTACACGGTAGTAGCGCGCAGTAGTCCAGCGATGGTCCAATAGCTGTGTTCCTGCAGTCTAGTGTAAGACTGGAGGTAGTTCCAGACTATCGAATTGTGCCAAGCCACCGTTACTCGAAACCATCTCTGCCCAGGTCTCGGCGTCGTCTTGATAAGACTCGAATGTGATACTGGTGGTTATCACGAGGGGCATTCTGAGTTGGTAGGGTAGTAGACAGTAAGACTAATGGTAGTCCTTGTCGAAGGAACAAGATGAGGGTGAGTCTAGCAATCCGCAGACCGTCGCGAGCATATCGAATGACTATCTCGACGGCCTGGGTGATTTGAAGCAGTGTTGGTGTTGGCAGTGGTCTCAACAAACGTTCCTGGTCGGGAGCCATCGGAGTGATTGTAGATAATTACAAGTACATACCTGCACTGTTGAAGGTGTTCGACACTCCGAGGACTCAGAGACAGGTTCGATAGAGATGACTCTTGGGGTGCTACAGTAGCTAGTCACCATCCCCTGTCCAACGGGTGCCCTTTGAACACTCCTCGTTGCCAGTGTGGACAGAGCACGGGTTTTTGTCGTGACGATACTGTAGTTCAACATTCGTACAAGTTCTGTAATCGTACCTGAGTATTTCACACACTCGGAATATCACATAAACTCGTCCTCTTACCAGACCCCTGCCTAGCGTCCATACCCATACCCAGTAGTGCCGCTCGTACTCAACGGCTTTGATGGCTGAGACATACGAGCGGGAACAAGACAGCTGGTCTCAAACACGAATTCATCGTCTTCTCTGTCGTCCTTTCGTCTTTCCGATATGAAGATGTACCCAGGTGTATTCAGAAAGGATGTGCGGCACTGATAGCTTGTGTATTGGAGAATACAGCATATGCCGTATCCTTGCAAGAAACAACACTGTGCTCGGTTACCGTGATGGGTCATTGTTCAGCATGCAGAATGTTGAGCACAAGAAGAGTGTACTCGTGCCGTCTGACGCCAGCCAGCTGTGTCATATCCCCCTAGGTCACCAACTCGTATTCTCTAAATGTTGCCTTGACGATATGGGCTTTCTCTTATACTTGCCGCAGTCTCGTGTCCGTGGCACGTGTGGGGATGGGTGCTTAAAGTTGTGACGGCTCGAGCACCGTACGACACCGGCTATATATAATAACTGTCGATACTGTAAAGCCATCATCTCCGTATCGGCCAAGAATGAGATGCAGTAGAGTTGCTCTTGTACTTGCGATACAGAGCGAGTCATGGTACGGCGGAAATGAATGATACGAAAGGGTATACTGATGGTACCTGTTGTGTACTCATACCAGGGATGTGGTGAACATCCGGTGCACTCGTACATACCTCAATTCACGCAATGGGGTGATCCGACACGTGTGGCGGTCAAATCACGCTTCACCTTCCTTTTGTTGCATAATCACCCGTGAGACCACCGTGGATAAGCGCACCAAAAGTCTCTTGTATGAGACCTTTACGGATATCGGTACGAGCGACGGGCATCGTCTCATGTCTTTTGACTTTGGAGATACGAGGTGTTGGGTGATTACAGTGGTAGGGGTGTAATGGATGTATACTTGAAGTGTGTACCAGGAGGGTGATTGCAGTGGCAGAAGTGTTCGTTCTGTCCCAGTTAGTGTCAAATACCCCTTCTTGGCGTCCTTCAGTTTTTTTCAGACATTTCGTCACCACTTGTATGGCCCTTTCCAAACCCCCAACCTCCAATCTTGCACTCGTACTCGTACTGCTTTTACCATACCCCAGACTCCCAACCAAGTGGCCATGCACTCCCCATTTTAGACACCCAACTCTGAGTCTGTCGATGGACTAGGCTGACAGTCTACAGTAGGCTGGTCTGACAATCTAGACTGATTGCCGTTAGTCATGACAGTATTAGTCATGACATATTATCCCCCTGGCTTGCCCCCAAACAATACACCAGTTCAAGAGCCATCAGCACTCCTCATTCGCCGGCCACCCCCATCGGATTCAGAACACACGGGGATTCTCTTGCAGCAAAATGCACGGTTTGAAAGTGTAAAAGCGTTGGAGACCGAGACAAGTTGCGGGGTATGGGTATGGACTAGTATGGTGCATTCCGTGGAGTGGGTGGAGATACGAGATGAGATAAGCAGAGTTGAACGAGATTGCCATGTGTCAGCCCTTTTTTCACTCATCATTGACCAATCACAGGCCGTTATCTTCACCATAACACCTTGTGGGTAAAGTCGCCTCTCGTAGCCTTTCGCCTCTCGTCCATCCAGCTTCTGCCAAGTTCCACGAACAAGGTTGGTTTCGGAACAACGAAAAAGGGACGGAACGGACCTTCCGGGACCGGTGATTGGGTAAAGGTAGGAGGCGTGCCTGGCGCGCGCGTGGAGGCGTGTATCATGTTGGTTTTGTTCTGGGCTAAATATCCGCCCTTTGGGGCGATTGGTGAACTGACCTGTTTCATTCACCTACATTATTCATACTCGTATGCCATGCCATCCATATAGCTATTTACTGCTTCTATCGTACAGTGCTGTATCGACCGCACGGCTACGGATGGATGGAGTCTAAGTAAAATGCGTGTGTGTGGATGGAAGCAGCTGTTGAGGACGTTGTGTGTGAGCAATGGCTGTGGAAGTGGTCGTAATAGTGGTATCCGAACCGCCCCAAACCGTTGTAATAATCGCCTTTCTTCGTCCACCCTGTCATAAGGGGCTTATGACCAAAGGCCAAGCTCCACGTTGGGCTGCACCACCCAACAATAAATGAAAGATTGGTGTGTAGGGTTGCACCAACAAAGAGGTGGCAAGTTGAGTGAGCTGGTGTAAGAAGAAACGGGTCCAGTGCCGTTCTGGGAACTGGCCGATCACGTGACCAGTCAATTGCGCCAGCTGCCCCAATTGTCCAATTACCCCAAAGCCCCAAATCACCGGTCCGACGTGTTCTCTTCACCCTCGGAACGCTGATCTGAACACCACAGAGGTTCCGAGCACTTTAGGTTGCACGCCAAAAGTCCCACCACTCTCCACTCCAAGCTTTGAGAGACAGAACCCATTGGAAGCAGAAAAGGTGGTGTGACATATGTCTCGCGATAGCGTTAGAGCTGGGTCAGCGGGAAAATTTACCACTAGCCAAAAGGACTCTTTTTCTCACGCAGCCCCTCCCACAAGTCTCACGCAACCCCTACCAAGCCATGGCCCCATTTTTGCCTTGCGCACATTTCCATTGCTCGGTACCCACACCTTGCTTCTCCTGCACTCGCCAACCTTAATATCGGTTTACATTGACCAACATCTTACAAGCGGGGGGAGGGAGCGAGCAGGCTTGTCTAGGGCTATATATAAACAGACGCTCTCCCAATTGGTTTGCGCTTCTCTTTTTTCCCTTTCTTTCCCCACAGATTGCAAATCTAAACTACACACATCACACAATGCCTGTTACTGACGTCCTTAAGCGAAAGTCCGGTGTCATCGTCGGCGACGATGTCCGAGCCGTGAGTATGACTTTGTGGCAGTGACGAGATCGACTTTGAGATCACGACATTGACTACGCGTTGCCACAACAGCACACAGCAGGTGTATGCCACCTCATTGCACCCCCCAACACCACATAACTAACCACAGCTCTTCGAGTATGCCCGTGAGCACAAGTTCGCCCTCCCCGCCGTCAACGTGACCTCCTCTTCCACCGTTGTCGCCGTTCTGGAGTCCGCCCGAGCCAACAAGTCCCCCGTCATCATCCAGATGTCCCAGGGAGGTGCCGCTTACTTTGCCGGTAAGGGTATCGATAACAAGGACCAGACCGCTTCCATCCAGGGAGCCATTGCTGCCGCCCAGTTCATCCGAACCATCGCCCCCGTCTACGGCGTCCCCGTCATCATCCACACCGACCACTGTGCCCGAAAGCTGCTCCCCTGGCTCGACGGTATGCTCGACGCCGATGAGGAGTACTTCAAGACCCACGGAGAGCCTCTCTTTTCTTCACACATGGTCGACCTCTCCGAGGAGGAGCACCCCGAGAACATCGCCACCACCGCCGAGTACTTCAAGCGAGCCGCCAAGATGAACCAGTGGCTCGAGATGGAGATTGGTGTCACCGGAGGTGAGGAGGACGGTGTTGACAACACTGGCGTCGACAACTCCAAGCTCTACACCCAGCCCGAGGACATTTACGCCGTCTACTCCGCTCTGGCCCCCATCTCCCCCAACTTCTCCATTGCCGCCGCCTTCGGAAACGTCCACGGTGTCTACAAGGTTGGTAACGTCAAGCTGCACCCCGAGCTCCTCGAGAAGCACCAGGCCTACTCTGCCGAGAAGGTTGGTTCTCCCGAGAAGAACGGCAACGGCAAGCCCCTCTTCCTGGTCTTCCACGGTGGATCCGGCTCTTCCGACTCCGACTACAAGATCGCCATTGACAACGGTGTTGTCAAGGTCAACCTCGACACTGATCTGCAGTACGCCTACCTTGTTGGTATCAGAGACTACGTTCTCTCCAAGAAGGACTACCTCATGCAGCAGGTCGGCAACCCCGACGGTGACGACAAGCCCAACAAGAAGTACTTCGACCCCCGTGTCTGGGTCCGAGAGGGAGAGAAGACCATGTCCAAGCGACTCGACTCCGCCTTCGAGG
Organism: Yarrowia divulgata; assembly: GCA_900519045.1. Taxonomy (NCBI): domain Eukaryota; kingdom Fungi; phylum Ascomycota; class Dipodascomycetes; order Dipodascales; genus Yarrowia; species Yarrowia divulgata. The sequence continues at coordinate 3,955,142 of ULGQ01000001.1, read as the reverse complement.
TTTTCAACGCCAAGAACACCTTGTAAGTTATGTATAAAAGATGATGTTAGACTGGGGACGCAATATGAGCAATTGATTATTCATGGATACCTGTGAGGCGTATGTACGAGGATTGTAGTTTGGAGCTAATGTAGCCGCAGTGTGTGGTAATGTGATTTAGCCACGTCAGTTGACATTGGACGTGCTTTGTAGGTGGGGTCTAGACCTTGAGTGTATCCCTGCTCTCCTCTACGTGGGGGTCATGTTTGCTCTGCTCCAGGCAACTGGGTCTTTTTGTCATTTTGCCATGATTTACGTTCCGGAAGGAGTTGCCACAAAGATTGGTTTGCTTTTTTGATCCGACGGTTTTCATTTCGCTTGCCATTGTTCCGGCAGGTGATAATTTTTCCGGTTTATGACATCGAGAGGGGGATTTTGGTGCTAAAAGGATGCGTGCCCAGAATAGTGATTGATTGCTGCAGGGAGAGAGGGGACGGTTGAGGGGAGGGAGGTAAGGGTGGGTCTTCTGTTGGGTTGAGACGTATGTATAATTACGTGATAGAGGGTGTCAGTATGACGATGAGTGTTCACGTTGGGGTATGGACCACAGCTGGAGCCTTTTGTCAGTGTAGTGTTTTGGGGCGAATCAGTCACAAGCATTTGATAGTGTAACAATGGGCGAGTCCTCTGTGGCATGGGTATAAGGCGAATCATATCAGTTGTAGCTATGATGGCTATAGATGTATTGGTAGAAGGGGTGTCTGCTGCACCGGTTGGAGATCAGCGTGAGTGACAATCTGTATTCGTTCAATTGCCACCTGCTCACAATTTCGCTACCACCATGTTCGTCAGCTCTTGGTCAGCTCTTGATCAGATGTTGTTACTCTTACCGTCCATTTTCACCTGAACACCCCAATTGACGATATCAACGTACCCGGAACTCTTCAATAGTCCCAGTTGACCCTTCTCAGCCTCCTCAGTCCTCTTGAAGATCAATTGTGTCGGTCCTTGCACTTTTACGACCCGTTCCTGTCCCATGCTCATACTGGGTCACAATCCCAACTGCTTTTAGTTAGGATTATTTGTAGCAAAAGTTCACCTGGGGCTACCTATTCGTTGTTCCAGAATAGGTGGAGTCTTGGATGCAAAACCGATCGACAGGGTATAGGTTACTTGCTAGCAATCTTCGTTACATTGGCATCTCTTTTTTTTTATAATCACATAATACATTAACTATAAACAGACATGAGAGTCTATTCATCTCACCTCTATCACTACTTGCTCTATCGTCGTTCAAACCTTGAGATTCAAGTAATTTTAGTTGGTACATTTGCTTGAACATTGTCTTTCGTTTGTTAAGAGCAAAATGTCGATTAAGCCGAGGTTGCTGCGCACTATCTGCACTTGTAGAACAGCCCATCTCACCTCTCCAACCTCATAACGATGACTAATCAATGCACAGATCCTCTCAATTTCGACAACCCGCTTCACACCTGCTTAGTCATGTCTGCCCCCAGAAGTGCTTTTTTCACACTGACCGTTGTCGTTTCATGGGGCTGGTTTAGGCAGTCTAAACAAGCGTGTTCAGATGAGCCAGCACACACGAGCATGAGACACATGTGACAATGCATCTTACCGTAATCAGGGCAACAAACAGGACAGATTACAACATACAACGTGTAACAAATCCGTCTCTATCCTCTTCAACTCATTATATAAACCCCCTTAATCTTCCTGCCACAGTAGCCACTCTCCCCTCCCTTCTCCAACACTATACATGCCCAAGTGGCAAACAAGGTTGAAGGTTGCTCCTGGATGTGCATACTGGGGCCATTGTCCAAGCACACCACCATAACTGTTTCACACCCCCGCCACTCTCAATTGAACAGCTGGACAACACTCAATTGACACAATGACTCTCTACTACACTCTTGTCTTTGCCATTCTGGTGACGGAAATGGCCACCTTCCTGCTGCTGGTGGCTCCCCTGCCCGAGAAGATTCGACGGCAGTTTTTCCTGTCTCTGGCCAAGCTGGAGGTTCTGGAAAAGCTGCGGCTGGGACTCAAGTTCACCTTTGTCTTCATTCTGCTGCTCTTCGTCGACTCCGTCAACCGGGTCTACCGAGTCTCCGTGGACCGATCCACCGGCGAGTACAAGGGCAACCTGGTGGCCACCGAGCGATCCGAGCTGCAGGCCCGAAAGTTCTACAGCCAGCGAAACATGTACCTGTGTGGCTTCACTCTGTTTCTGTCGCTGATTCTCAACCGAACCTACTCCCTGGTCATTGAGCTCATCAACGCCCGAGACCTGATCAACGAGCTCAAGGGCTCTTCCAACGCCAAGGTCAAGGCCGAGCTGTCTGCCACCGACGACGCCAACAAGGAGATCACTCTGCTCAAGGCCGAGCTGCAGCAGCGAGACAAGGACATTGTCGCTCTCAAGTCGCAGTCCGCCAACCTCTCCACCGAGTACAACCGAATCAGCGACGAGCTCAATGCCTCTTCCGGCAACGTCAAGCTCAACAAGAAGACTGCTTAAAATAATGAATCAATTAACCGGAAACGAGTGGCCGAAGGTCACGAGTGAACAACAACAAATTGTAGAGAAAAGAGTACATTAGGAGTGAATCTGTAGAGACCATTACCCAAAGGTCTTCCATAATACGTACAAGTGCAACTACTTGCAGCGCATGAGTCGTGCGACTACAAAGAACACAACTAACGGTGAGGGGCTGAGTCGAACGGTTTCTTTGTATCCCTCTCGAGTGAACATTGGCAAACACAGGGCAACGACGTCTATCACGTATAATTAGAGTAAATACCTACACGCTTCCATTCCATTCCACTCTATTCATTCATGTATTATTACACATTCGCGACCTACGGCCACTCATTTCCGTTTCACTCATTACCTATACATTACCCACTCTCGGCAGGATAAGCGTTGCTCTTGTGCTTGGGGGTGAACTCGAACTCGTCGCCAACAGGCCCCAGGAACCGCTCGGTCACCTTGATCCAGTCTCGGTAGTCCGAAGATCCCAGCAGAGTCTCCATCTCGTCTCGGCCCTTCCACAGATCCGGCCGGTCGTTCATCTTGGCAGGCAGATACTCCAGAATACCCGAGGGCACGTATCGGTGTGTGAAGGACATGAACTCGCACAGGTACCGTCGAGTCTGGTTGACTCCGTACTGGTCCGAGCCCCAGTGTTCCAGGCCGTACTGGGCAAACTTCTGGAAGTACTCGAGTCGCTCAGTGGCCGACTTGTCAATGTTCTGGCGGCTCTCGACCTCCTCGAAGATCCAGGGCTTGATCAGAGCTCCTCGAGCAACCATGACGGAGTCCACATGGGCCTCGTCCACGGCTCGGTGCCAGTCACTCCAGGTGAAACAGTCTCCGTTACCGACCACCCAGGTGGGGTGGGAGATCACGTGATCGTCCAGCTCGCTCTTTTCTCGCACAGCGTCTCGAGTGTTTACCACCGAGTCGGCCACTTCTCGGATGTAGTTCCAGTCGGCCAGCTTGGTGTATCTCTGGGCTCGCGATCGGCCGTGCAGAGTGAATGCGGCCGTCTGGCCCTCGGCAAGCAGTCTAGTAGTCAGCTTCTTGGCGGTGGGGGTAGATCCAGTTCCCGTTCGCATCTTGACAGTGATGGGAACGTCTCCAGACACCATGCTCATACCTCGAACGATACGGGCAGTCTTTCCCTGCTGGTCCATGAGAGCAGAACCAGCGCCCTGTCGGTAGACAAGATCAATGGGACAGCCACAGTTGAGGTTGATCTCGGAGACGCCCGTGCACAGCTCGGAAACGGCCTGGGCAGCCTTGATGGCTTGCCAGTGCTTGGGAGCAGTCACCTGGACTCCAAAGTGGCTGCCATCGGTCACCTCGGAGCTGTGGCATCGGGTCAGAGCCCACTCGGCCTTGTGTCCCTGGATCAGAGGCAGAGTAAGAGCCATCTCTCCGTAGGTGACGTCTGCTCCCAGATCCTTCATCAGACGTCGGTAGGGCAGGTTTCCAACGGTGGTGAGGGGAGAAACAATGTACTTGCCCTTGAGATCGAGCTTTTTCTTTTCGCTCGGTCGGATTCGGCCCGTGTCGATCTCAATGGTCTCCTTCTTCTCCAGCTTGGTCTGCTCGTCGTCCTCATCTCGCACAATCTGAGCATCAATGAACTTGATGACCTCGTCCGACTTGGACAGGTCGTACTTCTTTCGCTGCAGCGGGTTGAGATGCTTAAACACGTGGTTCAGCTCCTTGTTGTTCTCGCTGGCAGCCTTCTTCTTCTCCTCGTCCACCACAAGCTTTCCTTCACTGTCCTTGTGAGAAGACAGCCATCGACACTTGTATCCCTGAGGACACTTGCCGGTGGACTCAAAAACAGGACACACGCCCTCGAGATCCGCGGGCTTGGACTCGAGATACTTGCTGAGATCGTGCTCAAACTTGCACTTGGCGCCGTAGGAACACTCCTGAGGAGACCCGTCCTCGTTGAACTGCAGAGCACTGGAGCACATCTTGATGGTATCCTTCTTCTGCTTGAGCGACCGGTTCTTGTTCTGGCCGCCGCCCTTCTTTTTGGTTTCCTCAGGCTTCTCGCCGCCCTCGGCCAAGTCGTCGTTAGCGGAAGGAGGAGCGTCTCTGGCATCAGCAGAGGCTCGGGCAACCAGGTACTCGGGCTTGATGGAGGCCACTCCTCTGACTCGGCCCTCTGTGAGCTGTTTTTCGTAGACGGAGTCCACGATGGTGTCTGGCTGGTCCTCGACCTTTGTTTTCTTGACCACGGGTTCGTCGGACATGGTTGAGGGTGTTAGTGGTGTCGATATGATCCTGTCTTGAACAATAGTTTTTCACTTTAGCATCTTTTTCCCATGCACCAACTTTATCGCAAAATTATAGAACCTAAATGATGGTGTGAAAAGTGATCCAAACCACAGAACTACGATACAGTACAAGCACAAGACCAGATTCTGGGATGCCTGAAAACCGAATCAGAAAAGTCTTCAGGGAACGCAAAGACCAAGGCAAACCGGTCACGGTGGCGGGACCCATGGTTCGGTACTCCAAGCTGCCGTTCCGAGCTCTGGTCCGCCATTTCGACTGCGATGTGGTCTACTCGCCCATGATGCTGGCCCGCGAGTTTTGCAGAAACCAGACGGCTCGGCTGTGCGACTTTACCACCAACAAAGACGATTTCCCGCTTATCGTGCAACTGGGCGGCAACAACGCGGAAGATATGGTCAAGGCCGTCAAGATGCTGCAACCATATGTGGACGGCGTGGGAATCAACTGTGGATGTCCTATCAAGGAGCAGATTCGAGAGGGAGTGGGAGCTGCTCTGATGACGGCTCCGGATCTGGTGGCGGAAATGGTGGCTGCTATTCGCAAAGAATGCGGGCCCGAAATCTACGTGGAGGTGAAAATGCGCATCCATAAGGATCTGGACGATACCGTGCACTTTGCCAAGCTCGCGGAGGCTGCTGGAGCCGATTCAATCAGTGTGCACGGCCGTCTGGTGCCGCAACGAAGCCGCACGGCCCCCAACTATGACGGAATCAAAATCGTCAAGGACTCAGTCCAGATTCCCGTTATTGCCAACGGAGATGCATTCACAACTACTAACATGGAGGAGATTGTCGACCTGACGGGCTGCGACGGAGTCATGGCTGCGCGGGGCATTCTTAGCAACCCGGCCATGTTTGCAGGGTACTCGAAAACGCCGTGGAGAGCCGTGGAGCTCTTCTGGGACTACGTGACGGCCTACGGGCTTCCCTATGCTCTGACCATCCACCATTTTTCTGAAATGCTGGAGGCCGAGTTCACGCGGTACGAGAAGAAGGATCTCAATAACTGCAAGAACATGGTGGAGCTCATTAAATGGTTTGATAACCGGTTTGATCTGAAGCGGCCGGGTGACGATGGCTTTGCCGAAAGAGACGAGTATCCCTGGAAGGATAGAGCGAGTTTTGTATATAATTAGAGAATAGGGGAGGCCAGGCAGCATGTAAATTAATGATAGATTTAGACCTACAAGTACAAACGAGTGTGATTGCACTACTTGTATTACCCATTGTCATGTTAGCCTACTGTAAATACTGGTCTAGGTAGAAAATAGATCATAAGCTGTGTGAAGCCTGGATCTGAAGAACAACCAAAATAGTCACACCAACAGCTCACTAATATTCGCAGTCACCCCTCCCACTAATCTATTTATATCCCACTTTTTACCGCCTTACTAAGCCGAATCTTCCAGACGGTTTAGCGTGCATGTCAGAAGCGGCAATGATTCATCCTTCCAACAAGTGCGTCATCAACACTTGTGATCCAGACACTTATAAAGGAGGTGATCTGACAGAACAGCTTCAACCAACTCACAAACACAAACACTTTTGCATCAACCAAAATCCTTCAGCCATGGCAAAACCAAAGCAAGCACCTACGGCATACTTCCTGTACAACCTGCCTGAGTCCATTCTCACGACTCTCAAGGTGTATGATTTCAACGGAGTACTGCGATCTGAGGAGACTGAAGAGTCGCCATCGAGCCAGTTTTCCCCAGAGGAAAAGGCCTTCCATCGATACAATCACAAACTGCGTCTACAGGGTCTGGCCGCCATTCGAAAACCCGAATACGATCAACTGCTCAAAGATGGACTGATTGAGACCCAAAAGGACGACGATTCAGACACCAACAGCAACAGTGAGGAGGACACGGAATCCGACAGTGATGAGGAGTTTGGTCTGCCTCGAAAAATGGATCTGGCTTCGATTTCCGAAGACGGAGTCGATGATACTGTCAGTGAAGCTTCAAAGGACCAACTCAAGGGAAGCCCTATCATTTTCCTGAAAAGCCCCGAGGTTGAACCAAAGACCCTGACGGTCTACAAGAATGCGCTGGGTCACGTGACTCCCACCGAGGCCGGCATTCTCGGTGAGATTCGGCGGGTCAACGCCCTTCCTGAAGCCACGTCGGTCATCATTATGGCTGGTGGAGGCCATTTTGCTGCCGCCATTTTCCAGCATTCGCCCAAAATCAAAAACACAATGGTCCCCCTCATTCTGGAAACCAAGTCGTTCCACAGATACACCACTCGACGAAGTCAGGGAGGTTCTCAAAGTGCTTCCGATGGCTCAAAGGGTAAGGCCAAGTCTGTGGGTTCTTCTCTGCGTCGATACGGAGAAAGCCAGTTGCAGATGGAGGTCAAGGAGCTGTTGACGTCTCCCGAGTGGAAGAAACGACTCACACCTGGTCTTCCTACCTCTGCTGCTAACATTTACATTCGAGCCAGTGGTAAGGGCAGTCGGGGTCTTGTTTTGGGATTTGACGGCTGTCCCATTCCCAAGAACGATTCTCGAGTCAAGAGTATCCCCTTCAACACTCGTCGAGCAAACTACACGGAAGTTTTGCGGTCCTGGACTGAGCTATCTACTGTCAAGGTTGTGGATGTGAGCAAGGAGGAAGAAGAGGCTGAAAAGGCCCGCGAGAAGGAAGCTGATAAGGCTCGAAAGGAGCAGTCTCGACTGGCTGCAGCCGAGGCCAAGAAGCAGCAGCAGCAGCAGTCCAAACCTGTTTCTGTGGCTCTCACTCCTCTCATGAAACAGACTGCCGAAATCACAGAGCTGATTCGGAAGAGTCGGGCTCCCAAGCTCATCTCCTACCTCAAGCTACAGAAACTCAAGTCGCCATATCAGCTGGAGTTCCCCGAGGGAGACAAAATGGGTTCTCTGTGTCCCACCGCTTTGCATTTTGCTGCCAAGGAGGGCAGTGCTTACATTGTGAGTGTGCTTCTGAAGCAGCTAGGAGCGGACCCCACCGTTGTCAACTCGATCGGCAAGACTGCCTGGGATCTGGCTTCTGATACCAAGACCAGAGACGCTTTCCAGCTGGCTAGAGGGGCTCTTGGAGAAGATAAATGGGACTGGAAGGCCAGTCATGTGGGCGACGCTTTGACCGAGGATGAGATTGAGCAGCGAAACAAAAAGGAGGCTGCTGAGCACGACCAGCAAGTCAAGCAGTCCATTGCTGAGCAGGACGAGGAGCAGAAGGAAAAGGAGTCCAGCAAGAGATACGAGAAGATTGTCGCCAAAAGTGGGCTTGGAAAGAGACTGCCTCAGATGGCAACCAAGCTGGAAGACACCCGAGGTCTTTCTGATGAGGCCAAGATGAGACTGGAGCGAGAGAGACGAGCTCGAGCTGCCGAGGCCCGTTTTGCCAAACAGTAATTAGGCCTGATGTAGCAACATAGAATCACTGTATTCACCGAACGGTGGAGTAATATATTCTGGTAGAAATTTAGCAACTGTCAGACGAAGACTGAGGACGTGTAGAGTAGAAAAAAAAAGGTTGACAGACAAGCATAACTGCTTAAAATTCACCCTGAAAATCTGCAAAAAGAACAGCTAACTCGAAAGTTAGCTGATATGATCATGCGGAGGATCGAACTCCGAGCCTCCCCGGTGTGAGCGGGACGTGATAACCATTACACCACACGACCTGGCTGTTGAAAATGACGGAAATGTTGAATCTACCCACGGTCGTCTGAGTCGGTCACGTGACTTTTTAAAAAGGCTTATAACTCGAGATGGGGAGGGGTTAACCGGGAGTATTTAGTACCATTGTGATGGAAATGATCTGAATAATGCGATGGTGATATTTTTAGCTTGTTTTGTCAACTTTAACGTCGTTGTCATGTCGTTGTAAAATTGTGTTGTTCCTGAGTTCCATGGGATGTACCGAATATCACTCACAGTGAGTGTAAGATAGAATGGAGTGAGTAGGGGGCGGATTAAATGATTGAGGGTGAAGAGAGGAGAAACGAAGATCAGATTTTATACTTTACCGAACGAATATGATAGCCAGAAGTGCGCCTTTGTGCGGTTCTGGATTACGTAGTGGTTACTTAAGGCTTACCTATAGGCTCAAGTAGTATAAAATTAGCTAGCGCATCTTCATTTGGACACAACGGTGCATTAAAAACCAGTTATCGAAGAGCTGACTACAGTAGCTGAATGTCTGCCTGTAAAAATATCATCCAGCTACTGTAGACGCGACACTTGTTAATCGGTGCAATTCTGTCAGCTGTGTGCCGTATTAGCGAGTGTCTTGTGCTGTTGGGTTTACTTAGGCCAATGGGGTTTTAGTGAGCTGGTTAACTGAGACTACTTGTACAGTAGCATACCGTAGTTGTGTGTGAACCTGTGCTAATAACATGAGAACAGTTTTGGAAGGAAGTTGGCTCTAAAATTGTCACTTCTCTAATTATAGTATACCACTTTTCTTATATCTCTTGCCAGATACAGGATACTGAGCAGTCACACGGGTGCCACTGTTATGGCAGCGTATACAACTGAGAAGATTAGCACACATCTGAGCAAGACGATATCGTGAGGCCTGGCATAGCCACGATTTATGTGTTCAATATTGATCCGACTTGTCTGTTAAAAACAATATCAATATTGTACACATCGGAGGAGGCTTAGCTGAGGGGAACAGGCTGATCATAGTGACTGATCGATATTGGATCGATCTTGACCAATCGATCTTGAAACCGTAAAAGATTTGTGAACCAACTGATATACGTCGGGTGACCCATTACCAGCTTTCCTCGGCTTGGGCAACTCGTGAAAGCATTTTCATCTTCGCGTCTCCACCTTTCGCGTCTCCATTTTTTCTCTCTCTCTCGGCTACCTTCAGGCTGCTGCGGACATGTGGAATGTGTGAGATGGAATGTGCACTTTGGAGAGAGGTGGTGAGCGTTGCGCTGGAATGAGAGAGAGTGCAACACAGCTGACTACTTGTACAGTATCATCGAAGAAGTTGCTATACACAGATGTGATGGATACTTGTACTTGTAGACATGGTACAAGTAAAAACCTGCCATGTCTCACCTACATGGACTCAGCCGCTCTTACATCTGCTAATCACGGTGTGTATACTGTATCGAGGATAAACTTTGTACAGCGGCCAACGTGTGGAACGCGAAGAGAAGTAATCCATTTGGAAGCAAGCCGAAGCGTAAACACGAGTGAACAAGTGCGGTCAGGTACAAGCGCAATCAAAAGCATTATGAAAGGGTATTTTCGCGAGTGGATCGAATTGAGCTCTGTATGCGACGGTGTATGTTTCATATGTTCAGAACCGTCAAAAAAACAACAAAAGTCGTCGCATCACCAACTGAGTAGAGACTAGCCATGGCTTTAGCTACGAGTACAAGTACAAGTAGCAACTAGCTACTCGTTTCCTACCAAAAACACGACAGTGACGTCATTGTAACTGTCAAACAGCCACAGCTGTCACTTTCTATACGAATCTCGGACTGCCACCATGTCCGTTTAGACACCCATGATGTCAACATCCAGTCACTCATTTTGTTGTTGACATTGTTGACAACATCGTCCCTTTTCCACCCTTCCCACGCTCTCCTTGTCAAAGGCAAAATCCCAACTGAGCAGAGTCATCTCCAGAAACGTAAAGAGGGTTTTGTCATGTGGGGCAGCGTTTCGAAGAGGTATTCGGTCCGGTTGTTGTGGTCAAACAAGAGACGTATTGGCCGACTAGATCGAGGCAATCAATTCGGTAACACTACAGAATTAATTTACGTGATCAACAGCTCACCTCCCTAGTACTCACGTGTACTACTTCCTCCCCCGGCAAACGGCCTAACTCCGAAATCCGCCCTCTTTGCTTGCTTCCTTGGTATTATCAAAATCCAGCGCACGGCTGCACGTCACTCACGCCATGCCAATTTCATGCGTCAACAATGGAATGTACGGAGTACCGAGGTGAGAGGGGAGCAAACAGAAAAGACCCTTGATTCACGCGAGTCTTCCTAACATACGCCTTTGTCATCAACCGAAACCACTTTCAATTTGACCGTCCCTACCTCTCACACTAACTCTCGTATTCAACTCTCTCCCATAGCCTATCCATCTTTAACGCTAACGTCGCACGCTGGTTTTCTTCCCAAACACACCCTTTTTGTGTTTTTCAGTTGACACTAATGTCGAGCTAATGCCGCTGTTGAACCCTGAGTTTGTCCAACAGAAGAATTCTATTTTGGAGTCTTTTCTTTGTCTCTCACCGTCCTTGTGTGCATACGTGTGTGCATACTGGTGTGAACAGGAACAAACTGGTATGTTTACAGAGCACCTGTAATGAAAACACAGTGCGTGTCTGTGCGTGTTTGTGCGTGTTTGTGCGTGACGCTCGGTAGACTATATATACCGCCTCTGCCCACTATAATTTAGAAGCCAACCACTCTCGTTCATAACCCCCCACACTCGTTACATTCACAATGCAGTTCTCCACCATTCTCCTCGCCGCCGCCGCCTCCATGGCCTCCGCCCAGAAGTTCGGCATCATCGCCATCCGATCCGGCTCCGACATCCAGAACTCCGTCGTCTACTCCAACGGTGAGAAGCTCGTCATCGGCGGTACTTACCAGCCCACCGAGTTCGAGGTCAAGGACATGCTCCTGATCGCCAACGGCAAGCCCATCCAGTTCGGCAACGGCGCCAACCTCGTCGAGTCCGAGGGCCAGGGATCTCGAGACATTGAGGTCAACGGCCGAGACTACGTCTACGTGCCCAAGTACGTCTGGACCGCCTGCCCCGCCCCCGAGGGAGCTGACTACGTCTACTCCGTCCAGAACGACAACGTCTGTGGTGAGGCCGGAATCCCCTTCGCTGCTCGAGCCATGTACAAGGACGAGTCTGCCACCGAGGAGACCCCCGCTGAGGAGAAGCCCGTCGAGGAGAAGCCCGTCGAGACTGAGGCCGCCCCCGTCGAGACCCCCGCCATCACCGAGGCTCCCGTCCCCGTCCCCACCGGAGGTGCCGTCATCACTGCCAACTCCACCATTGTTGTCACCATCACCGACTGCGATGAGGGCGTCGAGTGCGTCACCCAGAAGCCCCTCCCCCAGCCTACCCAGGTTGAGGAGGCCCCCGAGCAGGCCAACGGTGCCGCTGCCTTCGGCGTCTCTGCCGGTCTTGCCGGTATTGCTGCCGTCGCCATGCTCCTCTAAGCGGACCATTTTGTCAATTAAACAGAAATACCCATTTAAATTTAATGCTAACCGTATGTGAAAGTGTTGCCGTCACTGAAGACCAAGTGAGTCTGGTATCGTACAAGTAGGTTTGAGCTGACTGTGAAGGGAATATCATGGTGTCAACAGTATATACATACAACCGATCATACTGCTTAATAGGGTATACCACTGAGAGGCCACCCCACTGAGAGGCCAAACTCAAAAAAAGGCGCTAAAAGGAGCCGAAATGGTGCTAAAATCAAACCTTATGAGTGAAATTCGAAGGAAATATATACAGAAATTCATATGTCCTTCAAATCACAGTAGTTATTACACAACTAGATACCATCACATAAAATGCCATCGGCGCATCACATTCCACTTTCAAAAGAGGTGTTTCAGCTTTTGTGTGTCGTGTGGTGACCTTGCTGTTACACGACGAGCATTTCGACAAGGCGCGGTGCCATTCATCTCTGCGACGGGTACCCTGGAACTGGGACTTGGTGGAGCCTCTCGTGGAGGGTTCTTGAGCGGACGTCCTCTTCTCTAAATATTTTTTTCATGCCATATGTGGCCAGATTACGTCTCCTAACAATTAATTGAATTTACGCGCTTTTTACGTGATTTATTGATTTTCGGTATTAGAGTTTGACACATTTTTGGCCTCTCAGTGGGGTGGCCTCTCAGTGGTATACCCTATTATATCATTAGCTAAGGCTATATCAGTTATAGCCATTGTTTACGGATCACGTGACTTCCCCAGCCCAATTAATTGCCTCTACACCCCTCGTCCACCAGTTGCGGCCATATCCTGGTGAAAATACGGCTTCCCGTCCGATCAGCCATAGTCAAGCACCAGAGAGCCTAGTTAGTATTGTAGTGGGAGACCATACGAGAATCCTAGGTGCTGCAATTCTTTTTCTATTCGCGTGGCGGTTCGTTATCTTTTTGTTTCCCATGTTCTGTCTCCAACCTGGTCCATCGTTTTGGCTTTCATGGTGAGAAAGCTTAGTCGCCTCGGGGGTCCGCGAAACGAGCAGCCAATTGCTAAATTTTTGCCACCTATCTTATTATCTGTACAAAGCTACCTCTGAAAACCGGCTCAGGGCGGCTTGCCACTGCAAAAAGTTCTTTGATGTTCTTCGAATGGCGAAGATGACTGAAGAAGGTTGCCCATACATGCAAGGAGGAATAGACCGCTTGAGAAAGTGTACAGAGGTGGCAAGACAGTGTCCGTAATACTGACCTTACTAGTCTTGAGACCTGACTGTATTGGTGCTGTTATATGTTTTATTTTTCTACACATTCTCACAGGTCAGTTCCATCTATTGATTTCCATCGGTTTCCACAACATTCGTATCCATGCATCTTGTGGGCTGGCTCGCATGAGATATGCACATTTTTTTGCCACCAGCCAGGTATACGAAACTGTAATGGCCCCGGAGAATATTATATAAACCCCTCGAGAAGCCACCTCTCTCAATAAGAATCAGACCAATTCACTCTGAGTCATTCTGAAGATGGAAGGTGCCTATTATAGCCTGCTGAAACGCAGTGCTGACAAGCAAACCTGTCTCATGACGAGGACTGAAACGTCCGTTTGAGTCGGCACAACGAGGACTAACAATCCGCTTGAGTTGTTTTGGGCAATGTGGTAAAAATCCAGAATCCCAATTTGGTCAAGAGGCAATGACGCGTTCATCGCATGAGCCCAAGAAAGGAAGTGCGACAGCTTCTGGTTGAGCGTTGGAGCTGAGGAATCGGCGAGTTCTACCAAGAGGCGAGTACTTCATACGACCACCTGGCCAAGTGTCTATAAGTCCTGTGGTTGACCGCTTGAGAAGAGTCAATAAATCCTTCGGGTTGACCTCCTTGTTCGTGTCAATAAAGCCATACAGGTTGACCGCCATGAGCTGAAAATGCCGTGTGCGAAGAGCGCCTGAATTGTCAGGGCAGCCGCCAGGGAGTGCCAGTCAGTGAAACAATCTGCAGAGCCTTCGAGAGATACGAGAGACTCATTTGAGAGACTCGACACTTTCCATTCTCACAGGGTGAAACTCCTTTGTGAAAGTCTCGTAGGATGCAATTCCTATTTGAGAGAGCCGCCTAGAACTGAAGAGCCAAGCTGAAATGCCAGAGCTGCCAGTCGCCGAGAAGCTGGGATGAGATGCCGGGCTGAGATGCCTACAAGCTGAGACGCGCCTCTAGAGCAAAGATCTGCTTCGACAGACGCCATACATGGTCAAAAGAGCAAGCCAGAGCCACTACAAGATGAGCCAGAGCTACACACAAGTGCCAGAGCTGATACGCCAGATACAAGAGCTGCAATGCCAGAGTCAGAGCGGACGCCAGAGCCGCCAGAGAGCGACAGATGCCTGAGTCAGGGCCAGTAAGTCCCGTGAGGCAATAAGTGCCAAATACCAGTCGAACACAGTGAGCCACTAAGTCAGCCACTAAGTCCAAAGATGCAATAAGAGCCACTGATTTGAGCCAGAGCTGAAACGCCAGAGCCATACAGGTCAGAGCCAGAGCCGTTGAGCCAGATGCCAGAACCGTTATCACGAGCAAAGAGCCGGTAAGAACCTACAAGGCAATAAGTGCCAAACGCCGTGTTACGATGAGCCAATGAGTCCACAGATGCAATAAGAGCCATTCTTGAGAGCCAATAAGTCCTACAAGGCAATAAGAGCCCACATCGCCGATAAGTCCAAAGAGCAATAAGAGCCATATTGCCTGAGCAAGAGCCGGTGAGACCACAGATGCAATAAGTGCCAAACGCCAGAGCAGATAGACAGAGCCAAAGGAGCCAGGGCCACAGAGCCGAGGCCAGCCAGTTCCCAGTAAGTCCTGAAAGGCAGTGAGAGCTAGAGCACGAGCCAGAGTCATCATCAAGGAGTAGGCAGTGAACCTCTTAGCCAGAGGATGTAACTGACCGAACCTGTTCTACTTTAAATAGTTTTGAGAGGAGTAGGTGAAATTCCGAACCTCTTGGGTCAATAAATCATGGACACAAATGTCCCACCCAATATTGAGAACTTGTAGCATTGTAGAGCTTGTGAGTTGTAGTCGTAGTGTTCGGCTTTAGTTGTGTTTGGAATGTGACGAAAATGCACAGTGTAGTCTACTGCGTTAGCAATCATAATTATTTCTTGGAGTCCCATATGGCATGGATCGTGGTTGATTGTTTCTCAAATCCTTACATTCCCCATCGCTCCCATCGCTCCGTTTGACTCCACACTACAGCCTCACATCGTCCAATAAATATATTATACAGGGCCAACTTCTCCGTCAGCTACTCGTACTTTCCGTGCTTCATCCAGGTTGTTTCTCCCACCTTTCGTACCTGCACATCATCGGTGAAGTATCCTTCAGACCATCCTTTCATCATGGTGACTGTAAAGGGACCATGGACCTCTTCTCCCTCTGCCCATCGAAACACCCATTCCTCGTCTTCTTCCTCGTCTTCAATCTCGTCCACTTTTCGCTTCAGATCTTTGATCGATTGACCCGTCAACAGGCAGTACTCCTTCTGCACCTCTTCTCGAGTCAAGTCGTAGATGTTGGACATGTCTCTCGATAGCAGAGCGTCACAGTACTCGGTCAACTTCTCAATCTGCTGAACCATGACTTTCTTTTCGTCACCCTTGAGCTTTTTGCGTTCCTTTCCAAGCCGTGCAAGAGCTGATATCGACGATTCTCCACTCTGAAGAACCTCCGACAATTGTTGCAACAGATCGACTTTCGAGACAATCGGTTTAGAGGCAGCAGATTCCTTTCTGGACTCCTGTGCACGTTTGGCAGCAGCAATATCCTTCTTGCTGACTCCATCCAGCCATTGATCCTGATGTTCTTTTTCGTCCTGGGCGTTTTTGACAAAGTTGCCCTCCTGATCGAACTTGCCCTCCTCCAGGTCCTGCTTAAGATTGAACGACTCCATTTTGGGAGCGTACTTCTTTGCACGGCTCAGATCCACATCCAGCCCATCCACCTCATCCTTTGTGTAATAGTCGATATCCACCTCCGAGTCAGACTCCTCTAGCTGGTCCAGAGGAGCCACCGTTGCGTGTGTGCCAACATCGCCCTCGAATTTGTCCATGTCCATGAACTGCGGCTTCTCGTCGTCAAACTCCTCTGTTTTCTCGGGATTGTCACCATTTTCCTTCTTGTCGCCTTCTCCATTTTCGTCTTCATCATCTTCACTGAACATGTCGCTATCACTGTCGTTATCTCCATGTCCATTTGCCTCTTTCTTCTTGACTGCTGATGCTTGGCCCTCTTCATCAGAAGAGTCGTCATCTATGCCCCGAAGTCCCTTTTTTTGCGCTCGGACTCGTCCTCCGATATCCTCCTCCAGCAATTCGTCGAGCTCGGTCGTTTCCTCGGCCTCGGGCGCTAGCTGGAGCGGGTTGCTGGTGTTGAAAGTTGACATGGTGAAGTGAAGAAGAGATCATGCATGTTGGTCAGAGCTATGCAAGTTCCAAAGGTAAAAGCAAATACTTTTTGGGCATTCGGATCTCAACTAAAAGCCAAGCAAATACTGAAGTATAAATTCCAATTTTGTAACAAGATCGTGTACGAGTACTAACCTGTATTAGCTATTTCATGCCCTTGATTTGAAATCGGGGGTTTAGTCATTGATTTGTCTTATTGGTTCGCTCCCCAACCCTACACAAATCCTCACCCTCATCCCCTCCTCTGACCAGCTTCTACACACTTTTCTATACAACACCTGCAGGACAAGATGCTCTGAAATTTAATTACTAATGCAAGTTGACGCTTCCACTAAATCTTTCATACGACCTCAACACACTGCTCCACGTCTTGGAAATGCCAGCGATTCCCACAGAAATGAAACAGCACGACGACGTCTTCGAGGACTTGTTCCAACTCGAGGAAAAGTGAGTGGAGAGGACGAGGGAGGAGGGCACACATTGAAGAGGCGACACACAAAAGAATCCAACTCACACGACCACTAACACAGATTCTACGAGGAGGGATACAATGAAGGATTGCAGGCCGGAACAAAGGCCGGGTTTGCCGAGGGCCGCGAGTTTGGCGTGCAAACGGGCTACCAGCGATTTCTGGATCTCGGACTACTCCAGGGACGAGTCTCAGTATGGGAAGAAGAGGTGAACGAGCTGCCTGAAAGCAAGCGGGAAAAGACGGTCGAGCGACTGCAACAGATCAAACAGCTGATTCACCACGAGGAGCCCGCATACTTTCTGTCCAACGACAGTGCTGTGGTTCATCAGTATGAGACGATGATGAAGAAGGCCAAGGCCAAGGTGCGTACTCTTGCTGCGAGTATCGGAAGCGAAAAGGTGGTTTTCGAGGACCTGCTCAAGGGATACACTGAAGAGGAGAACATTGAAGATAACTTTTAGGGAAGGTGGGGTAGGTGACCGAACAATCACGAAACAAGCGAAAACGAAGAACCTGAAAGGCCAAGGCTGGAGGGCGCAGCATGTGTATCTTCTATGGCACACACCCTGGCGGTCAGACGGATCCTACACACCCTGTGGTGTTAGTCTCGCTACCTGAGAGAACTAGCACGATCTCGGTGTTCCAGGATGAGATCTCTTGGGGTGCCATTTGATTCAAGCTGTGCAAAATATTGACCAGGAGCCCTGCACGACAAGGCACGGGTCCTGCACTTGATGGGACCGCTGCTGGAACTAGCAAAGCCATGAGTATACGAATATGATGAGTTATGACTTACGAAATGGGTGTATTACAACTGTTTTCTGGAGGGGATGGGGGTGTAGAGAAACGGATACATGAAGACCTGGCTATAGATAGTCGGCTGGAGCATATTAGGACCCTGTTAAGCGCTCTAACAAGAAAGGAAGCGATACTGATGTTGACAAGAATACCCTCTAGCTACCGTCTAGACAGAGTCTATCACCTTTCTACAGTGTCTCAGAGTTCCTTGCCGCACCCCCAAATACTCACCCCTAACGAGCGTGTCCCACACATACTGTACACCAGCTATTTGGATGGTCTATTGTGAACACGTGACCATTATGAATTTACACGGTTACCACCCCTTTCCGTAAACCATAACCTCTGTTCGTTTTCCACCAACCGCCTGTGTTGATCAAGCTAATGACTATAGCTGCCACCCCCAACAGCGTTTAACCACTAGCTAATCACAATAGCGATATTAAGCATATAGCACGTGGAAGGGGTGTCAACAAGGCGTTTATAAGTGGGTGGGATAGGGAAACAGAGAAAAATAATTACATAGTCAGATCACCATCTCTCCAACTAAACCACTCATACCTCCCTCTCTCTTATCCACCCTCCATAACCCCCCGATTCACACTCTTATCATACACGCACACGTGACGCATCCACCTTGCATATCATCTAACTCAGTTGCCAGAGTAAGAGCCAGTATAACCCAGCACCACCCTCTCTCAACCCAACCGATGGACTGGCAACCGGGCTACTCTTCCCAGCCCTACGGGACCTACCTCGAGTCCCAGTACCAGCCCCCTGTCAATCCCCAGGACATTTTTGACGACCTGGCCGATCTGGATACCACCACCACGACTACGTCCTCTTCTCACGACACAGAGATGGATCTGGACATGGACATGGACATGGACTTGGACCTGGAGCTGGGGCCTCCGAGTCATTACATGCGGGACGTGGCGATCCGAGAAAGCGCGGCAGCCGAGGGCGTGGACGAAGACCGACCGGACTGCTTCTTCAAGTTTCTGGAAGAAGAGTTCCGACAGGGCACGCTGTCGTCGGAACTGTACCAGAGATCGGTTTACAAGACGGTGGAGTTCCCGGACACCATCACGTCGGACGTGTTGCGCGACCACCCGATTCTCGATAAACAGGGCCTCGAATGGGGCACGCTGTTCGAGTCGTCCCGCAGAGGCTCCTTTCTCATTCCCGATGGAGTCTGTGAAAGCGTGGCGACCCACAAGGCGCTCGTGCGCAAACTCAGATACCAGCGCTACGCAGCCTACCGACCGCCACTCTCGGAATCGCCGACGATCCAGGGCTCCGAGTACTCGCTCATGGCGTTTCAGCGCTGTTTCACCGCCCCCAAACCGCATCTGTTCCACTTCCAGCTCAGAAACCTCATGTACCCGGTTTCGGCTAGTCAGGTATTCTACAACGCCAACAACATGGACGACTTTCAGGTCGACATGCTCAACCCTGAGACGGGGGAACAGACGGTGGCCATCTCGCCAGAAATGTGCGATCCGTCCCTCCAGCAACTCAGAGTCTCGGCTTTGGCAGCTAACAGAAACGTGGTCATGCTCGGAAGTACAAAGGGAGTGTTTGTGGTGAAACCACTGGGGGGTGAAACGTCGTCGCCATTGCCCAAAAAGAGCTCGTTTCTGCCCTCAGGAATGATATCGTCTGGCAACGAGTTGCAGGTCAATTACATATCCCTGCTGTCGTCTTCAGCCCTAATTTCCGGCAACGACAACATTCTTCGCACTCTCGACTTGAACACTCTCAAGTCCAAGGACTCCATCACGCTCACCCATGCCGCCAACGCCACCGCCTTTCTGCCGGACTCGGAAAACGTTTGTATCATGGCGTGTGACTCGCGGGAGTCGCACATCTACGACTCGCGGTCCGGCAAGCTGCAAATGTCGTTGCAGGGCCACACGGACTTTGGGTTTGCATGCGCCTGGTCGCCGGACGGAAAAACAGTGGCGACAGGCAACCAGGATGGAACCTGCCGTCTGTACGATATCCGAGGAGCGTCCAACCAATGCATCGGCGCCGTTTCGGGCAAGTTGCAGGCAGCCATTCGGTCTGTGGACTTTGATGCATCCGGCAGATACCTGGCCATGGCCGAACCTGTCGACTACGTCACCGTCGTCGATACGTGGTCGGACTGCACGTCTCGACAGACGATTGAGTTCTTTGGAGGTACTGCCGGCGTCCGATTCACTCAGTCGTGTTCTGCCGGCGAGTACCAGCAGTTGACGATTGGCGTTGCCGACGAGACGGTTGGAGGCGTCATTCAGTACATGAGACCGAGTCAGTTGCAAGGTGAGGATTTCGGATTTTTATGAGGGCAGCGGCGAACGAAGGCTACAGTAATTAGGAGGAGGAGGACACGAGCGAAGACGATGAAGGATAAGGCGGGCGGTTTGGATTGCGCCCTCAAAGAAGAAGACGATGTGTACGATACAGGACCAAGTCTGGAGGTGACCGTATATATGTTATTTATTGAGTACTTTACTGATTGAAAAGGGCGCGCGAAGGATCAACAGAGGCAAGCTTCTCGGAGGGCTTGTAGTTAGCTACTGTTCTTCTAATATGTTATTCGGGACTCGAAGAGACTGACACAGGCCATATCCAAGACTGGGTCACCTTGGCCCCCAACTTGACAGAGCGCTCAGACTTGAAATCGGAGAGCCGAGAAATGAAACCAGAGAGCTTTTAGGTGTATGAAGAGTCACAAGGGCGCATCATAGGACGTTTATCCACCCAAATCACCCACCTAGTGTTTCGCGGTTTTTTTTTATTCTAAAGATGCAGGTTTTTTTTTTTTTTTTATTCTAGGGAAATACATTTCAGCTACTTGAGGCCTATAATAATGCTAAACCCGCACATCGGACTCGGATTCGGGTGTTCAGAAGAGCGTATGACTTGACGTGCTCGTTTCCTCCTGTTCCTCCTTCTTGACCGGATAAATATCAACAATCAAACAAAGGGTTAGGGTAGGGTGACGATAGCTCCTGTTGGAAAAATAAGGTTCATTTTAAGCTTGTTTGGGAGTTTGGCCGAGTGGTCTAAGGCGCTAGCTTCAGGTGCTAGTCTCGAAAGAGGCGTGAGTTCGAACCTCACAGCTCTCATTTTTTGCGGTTTGGGGGGGCGTAGCTGACGAATAGTTTTTGATGACATAAATCACGTGAGGTAGATTGTAAATACCTATTTTTTTGTTCCCACCACTATCAAATACTGCTACTCGTTTGTATTGGGGCTCTATCACCTCTACAATGCATACTTTACGTCATCTGCGGACCCAAACTCTGGATCATACTGTCAGCTGTATCACCAGAACAGCACACTCTTGCACACTTCGATAACTACACCATGTTTGGAGGAACTGCACAATGGGGCGCTACGCCTTTTCGAAACCGAACACAGAAGTTCCAGGACTACTTTCGATGTTATCCCATTGCGATGATGCCTGGCAAAGACCGGGAGTCGGCCAACTACGGTGGCAAGATCTTTTTGCCTCCTTCGGCTCTTCAAAAGCTCAGTATGCTGCACATTTCATACCCCATGTTGTTCCAGCTCAAGAGCGAGGAGAACGACAACGTGACATATGGAGGAGTGCTGGAGTTCATTGCTGAGGAGGGCCGTGTCTATCTGCCCCAATGGATCATTGAGACTCTTGATGTGGGACCTGGGTCGTTGCTGGAGATTTCGTCCTGCGATTTGCCACTGGGCAAGTTTGTCAAGTTCGAGCCCCAGAGCGTGGACTTTCTGGACATTTCCGACCCCAGAGCTGTGTTGGAACGCTCCTTCCAGAACTTCTCCACCCTCACTGTGGGAGACGTGTTCAAGTTCAGCTACAACGACAAGACGTTCGGCATGAAGGTGCTGGAGGTCAAGCCCGACCTGGAGGACAAGCACTCGGTTTGCTGTGTGGAAACCGACATTGAAGTCGACTTTGCGCCTCCCGTGGGCTATGTGGACCCTTCCACCCAGAGTGACTCTAACTACGGACGAGCCATCAAGACCCCCGGCACCAGCGCCTCGTCCACCCCTGCACCCATGGCTGCCGCGGGAACCATGGCCCAGTCCATTGGCTACTCCAAGCTGGCCCAACAGACCATCAAGTCGGCTTCCAAAAACACCTTTTCTGGCGGCGGCCAAAAGCTGTCTGGAAAGGCCGTCAAACCCGAGGAAGAGGCATCGCTCGACGAGCACTTCAAGGAACTCGTGGGGCTGGGATCCACAGACACAGACGCAAACCCCCAGCCTCTACGGCTGCCGTTTGGCCAGCTGTTCTTTGGGTTCCCTCTGGTGCCCGTCAAGCCTTCTGAGGACGACGACGACGAGACACAGACGGGCGAGCAACAGCAGCCACAGCCGCACTTTTCGGGCGCAGGCCAGAGTCTGCGAGAAAGCCGAAAACGCAAGGAGCGCAACTCGTCTGCCGGAGCTGCTGCGGGAGGAACCCCTAAGAAGCCCACCAGTCCCGAAATGGTGATCATTGATTAGCCGTACAAGCACGAGTACGCAAAGTCCATGGACTAGAGAGGCAGACTTATATATCTGTATTTATATGTGTTGGAATGGCATTCACTCCGGCATCAAGTTATTATGCGTTTGTATACAGTCGACGGTATTGACTCTGAAGTCTCGAAGAGTAGAAGCTTGTCTGTCTATGGATGCTTGTACACTCATCCATTCGCTCTCAATGCTCAATCAAATAAATAAATTACTGTAATATGCTAATGCTTCTTGTTAATCTTGCGGCCCATTCGCCGTCTCAGAGTCAAGAACTTGTTCTCAGGCTCAGGACTATCCCTGACAGCTCCAACCACGGACCGAATCGACTGTCGCCGTGTCAACGGAGGCAAGGGAGCGTCGCTGGTGGTCTGTTGAGCACCCGTCTGCGACCTGTGAGACCTGTTGGACTTCTGAGACTGTCGCGAAGTCGTTCTGTCAGCAACAGGCATGCCTGGCACCATGTTGTACCTTTGCTCGTCTCCTCCATAAAGTTGTCCATTGTGTTCAACCACTGAAAAGACCCGTTTACGAAGACCTCGGGGAATGTGGTCTCGATCCAGAATGTCAGGAGTGTGATCAGCTGCCGTACGCAGCTCATGGGGCGTCTCGTCACGCTCATTTTCGTCATCATCGAAATCGGCCTTGAGAGGATCATGAGGAGCCAGAACCTCGTCATAAGCTCGAGCAGCAGAAGCGGCCCATTCAGCGTAGATGGGACGCGACAGAAAGCCGTACTTGAACTTGTTGACACCCACAAGCAGCGCTGTGAGATCGGCCAGCTCCTCGACGTACTCGATGACCTCTTCCACAGCCGAAGAAGTGGCACTCCACGACATGAACTTTTGCTGTAACACAACAGCTCGATGCTGGAGATGGTCCGGAGCGTGCTGCTGCTGTTGTCGTGACTGGATTCGAGGCACAATCTCAATTTCTTGAGAAGAGTCCGAATCAGAATTCGAGTCAGAAGTATCGTCAGAGCTATGATGTAGAGCAGGAGGTCTATCGGTGCCGTCATTGACAACCAAGTCGGGAACCCTGGTTCTCTCTCTACCTCGAGTAGACATGTCGCCTTCAGAAAGCCGTCGAGGGGAGCCAGTATGGACGTTTGGAAGACTGGTTCGAGACGAAAGCTCCGGATGCAAGGGTGTTCCAAGAGGAGTGCCCTCTCGAGGAGTCTCATAAGGAGTATCACGAGGAGTACCTACAGCAGGTGTACCAATGTCAGGGACGCTGTGGTGATGCCTGTTCTGGCTCAGACGAGTGATCATGACCTCTCGAACTCGGTTGACAAACCGTCGGTGAGCCAAACGTGCACTGGGCATGTACTGGGGCAAGGGGGTCTTGTTCAGTAGAGCTGCTTCAACTGCACGAAGAGTGGTGGTGATTGCAGCAGCAGTTTGACGTCGGTACGCCAACACTTCGGGCCCGTACTCGTCCAGAATCACAGATCCATACTGCTGACGCAAAAAGACAATGTTCTCCAGCCGATCGATAATCTGACGGGTAACAAAGATAATCTCGCCGAAAATCTTGGAAATCTCCTCAAACGAGCCCTTGAGACGGGGCTCCTTGTTGGTGAAGGTTCTGAAAGTGGCTGCTGCCGTGAGCGAACCTCTGGCAACCTTGGCGCACTTCTTGAACTCCTTCTGGGCGGTTTCAGGGTCGTCAAAGCCGTAGGCTATGATTCTCTCCATTCGAGAACACTCTCTGATGGCCTGGACGGTCACAACGACAAGCTCCTCTCGTGCCTTGACTGGGAACAGAAACAGCTGGCCAAGCAGCGCCGCTCCACCTCCAATCATCATTGCCAGGGTTCGTTTGGCGAAGTTGGTGACAATTCCGCCTGTAGTCGTAGGATAAAGTGTGGCCAGAAGCACCACGTTGGCCGACACCACCGTGATCATACCTCCCTTGAAGTACTTGGTGGCCAACATGAACCACAGGGCGGGAACGAAGATGATGGCCATGACCACCCCCATCACTGAGTGGATATGTCCCCGTCCAGCAGTATGTGCCAGAACAGCCCAGGCCGAACCAATGGTTAGTCCAACCGTTCGCAGAATGAAAATGAAGACGGAGCCTCCCAGGGTCGTCTCAGTGACGAGGGCAACCACGAATCCGACCCAGGAACCTCGCATGTTGATGTACCACAATCGCATGGAGGGCACAAACATGGGCCACGACACGAGAAACATTGGAATGGTCACCTTGAGCGCAAACTTCCAATGTTTCTCTTCCGAGGGAGTCAGTTCAAAGAAGTTGGCAAGGTGGTTGCCAGCCCATAACTCGAACCTCTTCCACTGGTCGCGCAAACGCACGTAGAAGGACTGCTTGACCGGCTCGGGAGCGGGCTGGGGGTCCTTCAGGTCCTTGGGCTGTCCAGTATTGGACATTTGACGAGTGATGGCGGCCTCTCGCACTTCCAGGTTCTGGGTGAATTGCAGCACATCGTGGCCTTCAATGTTGTCACCATCGTTTCTGGCGTCGTCAGATCGTGAAAAGAAGTACTTGGAAAAGCTTTTTCGGTTGTCGAACATGGCAGACCAGAGACGTTTCTTACCCAGAATTGGCCAACCTCGTACATCTTCTCTCTTTCGACGCGTAGCGTGCAAAGCCTGGGCTTCATCAAGCAAGCTCAAGATACTTAACGCACAGGACTTGAGGTTGAGAATGAAAGAGGCCAGCAAGAACAGCTCGTCCCGAGGGAGAAGATAGTCGTCGAGATGATCGTGGTCGACAGTTCCGAAATCGAGAGATGCCAGAGCCGACCGCGAAACAATGTCAAAGGTCTCAATAGCGTCCTTGAACTCCTCCCGCTTGTCTGGAAAGTCGTGGATGTTGGGGTACTGGTCTCCCACAGAGAACGCGTAGCAAACAGCATGTACCGCATGGTCAAAGGCGTCAGTCATAGCCTTGTCCAGAACGTTGACGGGCTCTGCAACTCGAGCAACCATGGCCAGAAGTAGCTCCTTGTTTCCATGCACGATTTCTCTTTCGGGCTTCAGACGCTTGATGATATCCTGCTCCTCCTCCACTGCCTGGTTGGAGAGAGAGCTACTGTGGGTTCTTTGGAGCTGGGCAGCCTGGACCTTTCCTAACAATGCAAATTCCAGCTCACAGGCATCCAGCATGGCACCGGCAGACTTGACAATACCGTTGAGCAGCTTGACTGTGGGTTTCAAGACCGTCGGAGACACGTAGGCGTAAGTGATTTCGAACGTGCATTCGGTCAGGGCGGCCTTGCACGACGTGTACTTGGCTTGGAGAGACGTTTTCTTCTTCAACAGCGTTCCCAGCTCAGTAATGTCTAGTTCAGGCGACGGGACCGAGGTCCGTGATTGGCTCTTCTTCAATTCTGGGTTCTCATCATGGATTGACTCGGGAACATACGTCTCTGGGGACTCGTTGGAATCGTCTGTGTTTCCGTGGTTCGAATTGGGCGAGTCTGCACTTCCTTGTTTATTGGCAGCTTCCATGGCTTCTTCCTCTCTCCTGTCTTCCTCCTCCAGGTGAGCTCTCATGATTTCAGCTGAGTTGACAAAGTAGGTGACGGTCATGGAGATGGAAGTTCGGAGCTCCTTGATGAGCGCCACTGTGACTTTTCCGAGGTCCGTGGATCCCGATTCGGGGAAGATGGTCACGTTGAAAAACAGCGACGTTCCACACGCCAGCATGATGGGATATCCAAAGTTGACGCACATGTTCTGTACCGACACCTCGAGGTCAGACAGGTACGAGAAATGGGTGACGATGAAAAAGGTGAGCACTCCGGCAAAGATTCGTGGGATCTTGGACCGCCAGTAGCCGTGGGTCATGAGCATGAGAAATTCACCGAGCGCCAAGATTCCCAGCGCGCTCCGGTAGTCCGGGTTACCGCTCAGACCCTTTTCCGACGTCAGATGTCCCATGTTTCGTAGCGGCAGTTTGGCAATGTATCGCGTCAGGTTGCCGTACCCTACACCCATACCTAACCCCAGCAAAGTGATGACGATACTTTCAACCTCTTTGCCCAGCCGTTTGGCCGGCGGAACAATAACGGAAAACAGCGTCAGAATGTAGCCGACTTTTCCGATCCGGTGCACGCAGGCCGGAATCAGACAGAAGATGAGACAGAAGGTCGTGTTGACGTACGTTTTGAAGAGCCGTTTGAGGGTCAGGTCGTCCCAGGCAAAGTCGATGCCGATGAGGTTGATTTTCGGCGGCCGGCTCTTCCACTTGGCCCATAGTTGCGACATGTTGTGAGATGTGTAGTGAAGCGATCAGCTCTTGATAATATCCAAGGTGCTGTGGTGACCAACTGACGCACTATTATCGCCTGCCGAACTCTATGCAAGGGCGCACTAAAATGAAGTGTAACGGTCGCAGGTGGTGAGTGGGGGTCACCGGTAGGAGTGAGTGGCTACAGAAAACGGTGATTGAAGTAACAAGAATGACAGGGGAACGTGATGGGTACATATATTTCTACTTTGCTTTTGTGTAACGAGACTTTAACGACATATAGAGAGAAACACTGGCTAACAATGAAGCGAGTCAAATCACATTATAAGCTCATCCAACAGTAGCTACTTGTAGAAGTATTAGTACCGCTGTGTGAGCCACTAGCCGCCTGTACTTGTAGTTATTTATATCTTGGTTTTATGCAGCGAAGCAAAAACTTCAGCTTCCTCACTGCCTGCTTTACTATTGTACTACGAACTTGCAGAGCATGTCTATAGTAGCTACTTCCAGCCAGAGCCACCTCTCTACGCTTACCATCCTCGGCTCGCTTAATAAAAACTTTGTGGTGCCTGAAATACGACCTTCCAGTGAACACATAGCATAAAAAGTTATACCAATAGAGACCCCGGATTCTGTACTATCGTTACAAGTTAAACGTCTACATGTGACACCTACAGACACTGGATCATACCTCAACAACCGCGTCGACCTCAAGACCACACCAAATAAGGTTCTAACAACACCTCGTTCGAAAACGGTCTTCTGAGTCCCAGACCTGTACAGAAACAGGCAACATTGTTCGTCTCACGCACAATATGTCAAAATATCAAAAACCCACGCCATTCTCATCTCTATCCAGCGTTTGACACATGTTTAGCATCATATTGATTCTCGCCCGTTGACCGAAAGCTTAAATCTTATTTAAGGTGTCGGTACATTATTCCTTACGGTAATTTAATGGTCGAGGTTATGAGTCTGCTGCGGTTGCCCAGCCCTAACCCTGCATCACTACAAGTAGAATTCTCCCCGATCGCCGGTTCGGACCTCCGCCGATGGTTTCGCTCGCTCGGTTTGAAATTAAAAGGCAAAATAAACGTCGCAACCCTGGCGGTCATGTGACAGTCGTGTGAAATCATCGTCTCCCCAACAAGAGACACGTGTTTAGGTGACATTCCTTGTGCGTGACCTTGTTTGGAAGGTAAACATGGTGGATGTGAAGGTAAACAAGATCCATTTACGGTCGTGTTAGGATTGCTGGGTTGTTTTACGATTGCAAGAGTTCTAGATCATGTTCAAACGGGTTGTAACAGGTCCCGTTCGTTCTTGTTGTTTACTTCTTTTGGCCTGTGTTCATGATTCACACATCTCGGCTCACACTTTTTCTTGACATCAACACCTGCCGAATCCATGCAAGAAAACGCGTGGAGAAATCTGTATGGAGATTGGCTGGGACTATGGGAGAGTGTGCAGGCGAGGCGAGAAGAGCCCTAAAAAAAAAAAACCGACAGGTTTTTCAAGCGTCCCGCCCCAACGTTCGATTTCCCCTCGAGTCATGTTACGTTGGATTGTGAGAGCACCATTGGTATTTAGCCCTCTTGTGGTTGTTTTCTTGCCTGATCCTGATGGAACGCTCCATTTAAGATTGCTCAACAATACACAATATTAGAGATGATAAAGAGCAGCCGTATCTGCCAACATGCATTGTTCCTGGCGTGGAAAGGAAACCGAAGGTGGATATGAGGGAGGGTCAAACAGCCATATAACACGTGACTGTTTTTGTAAGGAGACAGTCACGTGATAGAATACTCTCGAAAAAAATTGCGGACTCCGCGCCGCACGTCTATTTTCCGGGGCCAAAAAACATCCTCTTTTCTCGCACGCAAAACCCTCGAATCCAGCTCATTTCGGTTTGTACCTGTCAGCACGCCTTGCGCTTCACGTGGTTAAACTATCCAGTCATGGCGGGCTCTCTGCACATGTGTGAACCTTATCAGGAGCTGGGGATAGGAGATGGGGGGAGATATCTGGGGATCTGGGGGACTTTTGTTAGGCGATTTTTTGACAGTACACAGAAAGCATTCTCAACTTTTGATTAAACCACCTCCGAAACTGATACGACAGCTACATCGAGATATAAAACGCCTCCCATCCCAGCCATCGGCAATCTGCACCAGAGCTAAACGTGCCTAAGCAAAAAAAGGAAAGGAAAAGCCAAATAAATCTATCCTAAGACGTTTGGCGCTAAAAACATGTGCTCGCCTCCTGAACAAGCACGTTACTTTTGTTGGGCCACGCCAATACTATTAAAGTCCAGACTTGCCCTCCTTCGCGCCCCATCTCCGCCACAAATCACAAGATGAAAATCGCCCTCGTCACCGAAGTGTCTCCTCTCTACGTGAACGGAGTGTCACGAACCATTGTGCGACTTCTGGACCACCTGACCGAACAGGGTCACGAAGTGGTGGTCTTTGGCCCCGACTCGGGCCACTACAAGGACGTGCGCCTCGTGGGCACCTTTGGAGTC
The DNA here is from genome assembly GCA_900519045.1 of Yarrowia divulgata. NCBI lineage: Eukaryota > Fungi > Ascomycota > Dipodascomycetes > Dipodascales > Yarrowia > Yarrowia divulgata. The sequence continues at coordinate 3,926,167 of ULGQ01000001.1, read as the reverse complement.
CCGCTCTTCTTCTACCCCGAGCTCAAGTTCAACTTTGCAACCCCCAACATGGTCTATCAGCTGCGACAGTACCAGCCCGAAATCATCCACTTTGTCGACCCCAACCTGCTGGGCCCCCAGATGCTCGTGTGGTGCAAGATGTTTCTGCCCAACGTGCCCCGAATCGCCTCTTATCACACCAACATTGCGCTCTACGCAACCATGTTCGGCTTCTCTTATCTCTACGAGCCTATCTGGTGGACCATGCGAATGTACCATGGCGCCTGCCGAAAGACGCTGTGCCCATCGCACTCTACCAAGGCTGCCTTGGTGGCCAACGGCATCCCCGCCGAAAAGGTCGGCATCTGGACTCGAGGCGTGGAAATGGCAATGTTCAACCCCGACCGACGAAACATGGCTCTGCGAGAAAAGTGGCTGTGCGCTGGAAAACCCACTCTGCAATCCAACTCGTCGACATCGTCACTGCTACGAAGACCCTCCAACGAAGACGAGGGAGTGTCGTTTGGTCTGCAAGACCCCGAGGACAAACTCATCATTCTCTACGTGGGCCGAATCTCGTGGGAAAAGAACATCCAGGTGCTGGTCGAGGCCTACAAGGGCATGAACCACGAACAGGTGCATCTGGTGATTGTTGGAGACGGCCCCGCCAAGGCGTCGATCCAGGGCCAGCTGCGATCTGCAGACGTGACCTTCACTGGCTATCTTCGAGGCGAAGAGCTAGCCGAAGCCTATGCATCCGCCGACATTTTCGCCTTCCCCTCCAAGTCGGAAACCTTTGGCCAGGTGGTTCTGGAGGCCCAGGCCTCGGCTCTGCCCTGTGTGATTATGGACGCTGAAGGAGTGTCTGAGATTGTCGAGGGCGAGGTGTCGGGAATCATCACTCCCCTGCCCTCCAACATGGACCAGGCCGACAGCGTGGAGGTCCAGGAGGCCTTCCGAGCCAACATTGATAGACTGGTGGACAACCCGGTGCTGCGGGAAAAAATGTCTCGAAACGCCGTGGCTCGAGCCCAGAAGTTTTCTTGGTACGAGGCCATGCAGGCGTGTGTGGACGCCTACGCAGACACCATTGTGGATGCTCAGATGGAGTCCAACACGTCCATTGTTTAAGGGATCACGCAAGTACAGTACGATACGCAACAACACAAGTATACCCCGCAATGAGTACTCAACATACATGTATAATACAATTATTATTTATTGACAGAACAATTGCCCCGTATGTCTACACTTGGCTCCTGATTAAGTTGGCTTATCCAAGACTCCCTAAAGTTATCTCCTTCAACTTTATCGACAACGAAGTTGAATTGCTGCATCTTTGAGCTTGGTGGGGATCCGTGTGATCCTTTTGAGGCGGTGGTCCACGGTGATGCGGCTTTTTGGACATCCTCAGATTCACCAATCCCACCACCTACCGACAGACCTATCAGCGTACCTTGAAGGTATGTCTTGAAGGTACATGCCTTGAAGGTATATGAGTTGACACAGCCTCCAGTGTCTCACCTCTGTATCGACGCCACTGATTAGATAGTCGGGGAGGCACTGTTTCTCGCAATTTGTCAAGGTCTAGAAACAAAGGGAGCACGCACGAGAGCACGTCTCACCATTGTGCGCGAGGCCGAGAAAAAAATCCCACCTAGTATTGCTTCAAAATATCTCTTCTAGCACTGTTTCGCAACCGCTCCCTACTCACAAGACCGTTTTAAAACTCCGACCCCGAACCCCGCGATTTAGTGCTCCATCTTCTTTCCAAAGAGGTAGGCGGTGCTATACCCCCCTGTCGGAGAAGAGCCAAAAGGCGTCTAAACGTTGAACAAGTTGTTTTGAAGGTGCGCATTGACCGTATGGCACTGGTAGTGGCAATGCCGGCTCGAGATTATGTATCTGGTCTTAGCTGGGCACACAGCTCATCTGCACCAACTGAGACATTTTCAGATGGTAACTGTTAGTGGTATCGTAAGAAGGACGATAAGCGACTGAGCACGGCAGTTGTAATGAATACCCCACAACTCCTCCACCCTCACCAAGTTGTCTCAAAGTCGACGGAAAGCCGATTGCAAAGTGGAACAAAGAAGACCTCCCCGCATTTTTTTCTTTTTGCGGTAGGTTTGCGACTGGTGTAGGGCGTGAGACTGCCTGGTTGTCGTCAGTTTCTTTCAACCCACTTTTCGCAACAGCCCGTAGAGCACGTGATCAACGTCTTTGGTCTCCGGGTCCAGAATCGACTTCGCAGCTACAACACTGGAAACGTCTGCAAATTCAATGAGCGCCGTCTTGGCCTTTTTGCCAGCGTCGCCAGGAAGAATCGCCACGTGTTCAATTGTACCGTAGCGTGAGAATAACGAGACGACATCGTCTTCCTTGAGGTCTCTTCCCTTTCCTCTTTTGCTCCATTTGATTTTAAGTGTCGGTGTGATGGTGGATGCAGATGCAGATGCAGATGTTGGAGCAGAAGTTGATGACGTGGAAGCTGAAGATGCAAAAGCTGATGGTGTGGAGGTAGACGTCTTTGTGTCCCGAGAAGCTGCCGATCCAGCAGTCGCGCCCAGATGCGCACTCTTCATGGCATCCATGTAGAGCTTCCTCCGTTTGGCCTCCAGATCCGCCACCAGACCCTTGTTGTGGTTGCGCATGCTTTCCAGGGTCGCAGCAACATTCATATTGTCTCTCTGATGTTTCTTGCTGGCCTCATACTCTTGTTCTCGTCGTAAAAGGTCGTCCTGAAACTTGCGTCGTTCGGCAGACAGCTCTTCTCGTTTGCGGATCTTCTCGAACCGCGCGCTCAGCAACTGGTCGTACTTCTTGCGCAGATCCTCGTCCACCAGCGTTTCCACAGCAATAGACAGCTGGTGGAACTTGACCTCGGCTTCCTTGGAAGGGTTCTTGTCGGGATGGTAAAGGAGAGCTGTTTTTCGATAGGCGCGCTGAATGCTCTTGGTGTCGGAGGACACATCGACGCCCAGAAGCGCGTACAGATCGATTTCCTCCTCCAGCAGTAGCGGATGCAGAGACATGTGTGTGGTGTGAAGACGAGATCACCTTGTTATGTAAGGCTACTTGCGATGGTGTATGTTTGACCTTGCATAAATATATTTAACCTTGTTTCGGGTATGGGAGAGAGAGAGATGGGTGGGATGGTGTGGGTTGTTTCGTGAGGAATTGCTGCTGCGAGAGTCTCCAGTATCCGCTAATGAGCATCAGGATTCGTATCAGAGCTTCAACATCCAAAATCGGCTTATAATTGAACGAGTTAGAGTGACTTGAAGACGTGTCTAGTCTGAGGGTCTAATTAGTTGAGGTATTACTTATCTAGAAGGTGTAAGGAGGTGTGTGATACAACGTTGAAAAAGAGGTGTTACAGCGAAAGCTGTTTCAGGGCCTTTACTGAGTGATGATAAGCTCATCCAAACCCCGAATTTACTCGCTAATGTTACTAATCACACATTTGAGTCACTCTCCACTTCCTCTTTTACTTGACTCGGTACTTAACCGATTCATGGGACCCACACCAAAACCAACTATTTTCAGGGAATTGTCATAATTGTTGAATCAGTATGATAATGTGACCTCCCTTATCCGCTCAAATTTCTTTATTTCAGTAAATACAGCTTCCTATCGCTTTAAATACAACAGTCCACCAGCCCTACCTTCTTACACCTCCCTCCTCACACCCTCACAATCTCACAACCTAAAAGTTACCCTGACACCACGTCTCTCACATACTGCACAGCACAGCACGTACCTCGTCTCTTACATCTCCACCACTAACACTTTTCCAACCCCCAAAAAACAACAGCCATGTACAGCCAGCGACCCCAGGGCAACACGGCAACTCCGCCTCTGCACCACCCCATTCCCCAGCATCCCATTCCTCCCATGAGATCTCCTCCTGTAGAGCAAACACAACACCAAAACCTCCAGGACCGATACGCGCCTCCACAACAACAAATGCACCCGGGACAACACCAGGGACAGCACCCACAACACGGAGCTGCTGGTGGTGATCAGGGTAACTTCTTCAACCCGGCCGGATACCCGCAGTTCTTCAACGACGGAACCGCCCAGGTGGGCCTACAGGTGGGCCGATCTGCCGTGGCCGCCGGACAGGAGTACATGGAGAAGAACTTCAACAAGTACGTGTCTGTGTCGCAGCTGCGGTACTACTTCCAGGTGTCCAACCTGTACGTGGTCAAGAAGCTCGGCCTCGTGCTGTTCCCCTTCCTACACAAGCCCTGGACCCGTGACGTGGTGCGATCGGAAACCACCGGAGAAATCGAGGGATACGCGCCCGCCAGAGACGATATCAACGCCCCCGACATGTACATCCCCACCATGGCCTTCACCACATACATCATTCTGTGCTCTGTGCTGAGCGGTGTGCACGACAACTTCCACCCCCAGCTGTTTGGCACTCTGGCTTCCAAGGCCGTGTCCGTCATGGTCTTTGAGCTGCTGGTGCTCCGTCTCGCCACCTACCTACTGTCGGCGGACTCTCAGCTCTTTGACTTCGCTGCCTACGCTGGCTACAAGCTTGTAGGCGTGCTCTTCACCATTCTGGCCGCCTCGCTGACCGGATCCACCTACGTCAAGTGGGGCGTTTTCCTGTACACGTACATTGCCAACGCAATGTTCCTGCTGCGGTCCATCAAGTACCTTATTATCCCCGATGGAACCAGCCCCGTGCCCCAGGGTATCAACACTGGCAATCGACGAAGCAGCATTCAGTTTCTGGCTGTCTACGCCTTTCTGTTTCAGCTCGGCATGATGTGGATTCTCATTCCTGCCAACAGCGTCTTGAACTCTGCTCCTGTTCCCGTTGTTGTGTCGTAGGCAAAGGAAATTACGACGAGAGTTGGATCCAAAGCTCACACACAGCTACAGCTTCCGTACGATAGATATATAGACCAATAGACGGTAGTGCCTTTGACTGATGTGGATGGCTACACTTCACAATGACTACTCTTGTCATTATAAATCATAATACATTACAGATTTGATTGCCTCCAGCAATTGGTCGTATCTAATTCAATATATAAAAAGCTCCTCCTGTTTTTTCCTTTTCTGTTCGTCAGTGCTATTAGGCATGAGTGGTGGCGGCCGGGGACTTTCCGTCTCGCATAGCATCCTTGACAATCTCTCTCCAATTACTTTTCCACACAAAGTAGAGCTGGAGAATGGAGACAAAGAAGACTCCAATGGTGAGACCGATCCAGAAACCCTCAATGCCGTAGCCCCAGTGGAAGGCGAAAATGACACCGGCAGGAAGACCGACCACGTAGTAGAAGAACAGGTTGAGATAGCCTCCGATTCGCTGTCTTCCTTGGGCTCTCAGAATGCCTCCAGAGATGACTCCTAGAGAGTCGTTGACCTGGAAGAGAGCCGCAAATGGCATGGTCTCTCGCACAAGCTGCAGCACGGCCTCGTCGTTGGTGAACATTTTGCCAATGGTGTCTCTGAGGCCGAGCATGAAGGCCATGTTGAGAATTCCGAAGACAAGAGAGATGATAGCTGCCATTCGGGCGGAGATTCGGGCGGCGGCAGTCAGGTTGGCACCCACCAGGTTGGCGATTCGCGTGGACGCGGCAATGCCAATAGCAAAGGGGATCTGGTAGATGATACCGCAAACAGAGACGAGGACAGACTGGCAGGCCAGAGCGTCGGTTCCGAACCGAGAAGCAGCGAAGGTGACAATCTCGAACGCAAGCCACTCAGCCTCGACCATGATGATACCAGGGATGGCCAGTCGGATCATTCGACCCCATCCGGTGAAGAGGTTATCGGGCCGGAATCCACACCAGCACTTTCGGCCGTTAATGAAGACAACGTAAAGCGACAGCATGGTGGCCATGAGCCAGTCGGTGAAGACGACGGCAATGGGAGCTCCCACGTAGCCCAGACCAAAGTGCTCGTTCCACACCAGCAGGTAGTTGAGAGAGATGTTGATGGGCGCACAGATCAGAAGGATGTAAGTTCCGGCGTTGAAGTCGCCCTGGGACTGCAAGTAATGCTTGAGGTTCTCGAAGAGAATGTAGGCGGGGAAACCGCAAGCCAGAACCTCGAGGTAGAGGGCGGCAAAGTGAATGAGTTCGGGATCGTCCAGCAGAAGGTGCAGTAGCTGACGTCCGAAAACGGCCCACAGCAGAATGATGGGCACGGCGATGATCCACAGGAAGATGGTGCATCTGAGGAAATGGAGTCCGACCATCTTGTAGTCTTTTCGGCCATATGCCTGGGCACACAGAGTGTCCAGACAAGTGGCGACTCCATGGACCACAGCAAAACCAGTAATAGCAGAGGTCATGGAAGCCAGAGAGCATGCGGCAAGTTCGTTTTTGCCGAGATGGCCAACGGAGAAGACTGACGCCACGGTCAGCGAGTATTGCATGAGAAAAGTCATGGTCAGGGGAGCCGAGTACTTGAGAATCGTCTTGGTCTCTGTACTGGCAGTGGTTTGGATTTCGCCCTTTCTGACGGCAGCGTCAAAGGCCTTGTAGACTGCTCGTCGTTCTTCTCGGGTTCGAGCATGGGTGGTTGTTCCTCCGTAGCTGGTGCTGTTGCTGTTGTCGTTGATGTTGCTGTTGTTGTTGGACGAAGAACCCTCGTTGGAGGTGCCTCCATAATCGGCATAATTGGTTTTAGAACGGGCCTTTTTGAGAAGCTCTTCCTGTTCCTGGGTGGCTCTTTCGGCCTGTGTGGAGTACATGGACGAGGCGTCATCGAATTCCGAGTCGTCGTTGATGTCGTCGTCGTCATCTTCGTCCGAGTAGTTGTATGAAACTCGAACTCCGGATCGTCCGAGCGAGCCGAAAGCTGCACCGGCCGAGTTAGGAGTTCGGGAGAAATGGCCGCCCTTTTTTTTCTGCGGGGTTTCCGAAATGGCTATCGGGGCTGTATCGGCCGACGAGCCTAGCAGGTTGGAGTCGTAAGACGACATGGGTGTTGTAGGGTTAGATGGTTAGATGGTGAGGTTGTTGGTTGTCGTTGCGGAGAGTGTGAAGACCTTTGCCAGGAGCTCTAAGTTGAGGTGCAGATTTGGTGTACAACATGTACGACCCGATAAGCGAGGCTGTGGTGTATTATTGGCCGTGGTCTTGGCGGAGAGGGGCGGATGGTCTGATTGGAAGGGTTGATGAAGGCGTTTGCCGGTGTTTTTGCGGTGTTGCCTTGCTGATAGGGGTGCTTTTAGACCTCTTCAGACATCCCCAAGCCGTGCTCTTATACTGCAGCAGACGATGATAGACTCACAAACACAGAGTTTGCAATAGCCTTCTCCAAGACATACCAAGACGAGGGCCGGCCAAAGTCAATATGGTTCATTTGAGCGGAGTGTTAGTGTTGGTGATAGTGAGTCAGACATACTTGAGAGGCGACAATCATGTAGAGAAGTGGTTTTTAAAGACACGATCGCCCAGTAAGGCGATTCCAACCTTCAGACAACCACACCCATCATCGCCATAACGGCATCGGTCTAGCCCTCACACTACCCATAGCTAATGCACCATAACCCCCCCCAACCTCTAGAATTTCAAATGACGTATAATATCCACATTTCCGACAGACAGAGTTGGCGCTAGTCAATCTTATCAGACAGCACTATCAGCACGGAATTTGCACGGACAAGGAGGACTCATGTGTCTTAGTCTTCTTCCACACTGGGCATCTATATGCGCAGATAGTGAGCGGAGTGGAGGAAGTGGAGCTTCGTATAGTCGGTTGCGTGGAGTGTGCGGGTGAGGGGATAGGATACTTTCCGTGCTTGAGATTACGATTACAGTACAGCCTGACACCAGCTCTAAGTCGACTCTGTCAATTAATTAAGGCACGGTCAACAAAGTGAGAATAATTCTTTTAACTAAACTCAAGTGCTGCTAGTTGATGAGCTCCAGTATTACAACGTAATCGAATATTGCAGCCGAAAAACCTCCGTTTTCCCAGCCAAATAAATGCCACAAATTAACAATGTGTTCACCACACTAAAAGCCCCTCTCATACAGGTCACCTACTCCCCAAACCCCTCGTACCCCGTTTTATCGTGCCACTTGACACCACTCTCATCTCCTCCTTGTTCGCATCCAATTGCCTAAATAGGAAGGCTTATCGGGCTAATCACACGTCTGCAATATGTCAGATTTGAGGCTGGAACATAATCATCGTGTGGGCGCCAAATACTACAGCAAGTGTATTACTGTACTTGTCCAGAGTATTCCGTACAAGCACACATCGACTCATGCTACTGTAGCAATGCCCATTCGCCTCTCCTGTCGCGCTACCTCAACGCCACCATCAACTACGCCTGAGCTCTCAGTTGAGACAATTATTTGGTATTGGGTTAAAGAGAAAGTCCTTTACGGGTGAATATTCCATGTTCCCATTCTTCAATCTGCTCATGAAGTATACCAAAAGATGGATAAATGTTCAGTTTATAACAGGTCCGTGATAACGTACGGTATAGCACATGTCTCCCGAATCTAGAGATATCAGAGAATTCCAAATCATCTGTAACTATGATTTTGTTGACTTTACTTGGATTTTAGTGGAGGAAGGCTTACAAACATATGTCAGGACTTCTAGTAGCTTGAAAATGGCTAAGATTGGGAAACCTGCAGAATTCGAATCACTCGCGTTCAAACACGCTTGTACCCTGTACAGAGATGGTACAGTTGATGAGGTTACAGTACGCTGTTCGTTACAGTAGGCCGTCATAAATATTACATTAGCTATACAAAATGCAGAACTACAGGTAGCTACCTGGTAGTCCGCGGAATTATTCCAGGTACTCCTCCTCAACATACTCTCCCTCCTCGTATCCCATATCGTCATCGACGCCGGCCTCCTGGTACTGCTGATACTCGGCAATGAGATCGTGCAGGTTGGACTCGGCTTCGGTGAACTCCATCAGCTCCATACCCTCGGCAGTGTACCAGTGGATGAAGGCCTTTCGTCGGAACATGGCCGAGAATTGCGTCGCGGTTCGGGTGAAGAGCTCCTGTACCGCAGTGGAGTTGGCCACAAAGGTGGCCGAGGTCTTGAGACCCTTGGGGGGCACGTTACAGACGGAGGTCTGAATGTTGTTGGGAATCCACTCGACAAAGTAAGGCGAGTGTTTAGTTCGGGCAGTCTGGATGGAGTCCTCGACTTCCTTGGTCGACACCTTTCCTCGGAAAATGGTGGAGACTGTCAGGTATCGGCCGTTGTAGAGATTACAAGCGGCCATAACGTTGTGGGGGTTGAACAGCTGCTGAGTCAGCTCGGGGACCTCGAGTTGCTGGAACGATTGCGACGCGGCCGAGAAGAGGGGAGCGTAACCAACTGTGAAGAAGTGGAGCCGGGGGAAGGGCACCAGGTTGACGGCCATCTTTCGGAGATCTCCGTTAAGCTGGCCGGGGAATCGCAGACACGTGGTCACGCCCGACATGACCTTGGAAATGAGGTTGTTGAGGTCCTGGATGCGGGGCTGTTTGATCTGAAGTGTTCGTGTGCAAATGTCGTAGAGAGCTTCGTTGTCCAGACAGAAGGTGGCGTCTGCCTGCTCGACGAGCTGGTGGAAAGAGAGCACGGCATTGTAGGGCTCGGTGACGGTCTCGGAGACCTTGGGGGAGGGCAGAACCGAGTACGTGGCCAGCATGCGCTCGGGGTATTCCTCCTTAATTTTCGACAGCAAAAGAGTGCCCATTCCGGAGCCGGTTCCTCCTCCCAGAGAGTGGGTCACCTGGAAGCCCTGCAGAGCGTCGCAGGACTCCGCCTCGCGTCGAATCGCGTCCATTACCGTCTCCATCAACTCGGCTCCTTCTGTGTAGAATCCCTTGGCCCAAATGTTGCCTGCTCCCGACTGTCCGCTAATAAGATTGTCTGGTCGGAACAGATGGCCGTGTTTTCCTGATCTGATGGAGTCTAGGGTGGCGGGCTCGAGGTCGACAGCCACTGCTCGAGGCACGTACTTTCGATTGGAGGCTTCGGAAAAGAATACCTCCAGCCGGTCGCTCTGCTCTCGGTTGTCGCCTACAAAGAATCCATCGTCGTCCAGACAATGTTCCTCGGTGATTGTGTTCCAGAAGGCGGTAGCGACCTGGTTGCCGGCCTGTCCGCATTGGAGAGAAACGATTTCACGTCCCATTTTTTAGCTGTGTGTCTTTTTCGTGTCGTAAGGGTGGTGGTTTTGGTAGGTATCCGTACAAAGGGTGCTGCTGATCACGTCCCTTATGTTTGGTCAATGCCGGATTAGGCTGCAACGTGTTACCCGGCAATGCAGAACCTTAAGGTGGGGCGACTGTTTGGCGTTTCGCGATTACACTGGAGATGCATGATAAAAGTCTGAAACCGATGGCCCAACAACGGCGGCACTAGAGGATGGAAAATACACGAAAATCTGTTTCAAAACAATCGCAACAGTCAAGCTGAGAGCGATAAGAGGACACTTTTCGGAAGGCTTTTCGGTCGCACTAAAACCTTATCCAGCCCAGTTTGGGAGCATTTCCTTGATTAGTCAGCATAAGGGTGAGAAGCGATAATTGCAATTGATCTAAACCACTGAGGGACGAATCTTAAGTGTGGTGAGATGTTGTGAGGTGGAAGGTCAAAAGTGATATGTCGAGATGGATTGGCGAATTGGGCAATTTTTCTCGAGAAATCTTGCTGGTTACGATTTAATTACACCATCTGTGCTCTCTGTAGGAGCTCACCACCTCCCGTTTGCAGGCTCATCTCCCATCTGCATTAATTATAACCTTGTGTGCTGAAACTTCATGTTGCCCCAGATATCGCGATTTGCCTACCGATCGCTTCGCAAACCGCCCGTATCGCTCAGTACACGCGTTCCAGCACCCCCGAGATCGCTCTTCTCTAAACCGCTCACCTACTGGTTCCAAGCTCCGCCCGTTAATATCAAAATGGAGCCTCCCCTTGTTTGGATCGACTGTGAAATGACCGGTCTGGATCACAAGAACGACCAGATCATTGAAATCTGCTGTCTTCTGACTGACGACAATCTCCAGATCATCGACCCCAAGGGCTACGAGGCCGTGATCCACTGCCCCAAGGAAAAGCTCGACGCCATGAGCGAGTGGTGTGTGGAGCACCATGGCCAGAGCGGCCTCACCCAAAAGTGCATTGACAGTACCAAGACCATGGCCGAGGTGGAAGAGGAGCTGTTGGCTTACATCAAACGATTTATTCCTCGACGAGGAGCTGGAGTTCTGGCTGGCAACTCTGTGCATCAGGATCGAGTCTTCCTGGCCAAGGACATGCCCAAGATCGATGAGTATTTGCATTACCGGATTCTGGATGTGTCTTCGATCAAGGAGGCCATGAAGCGACATAACCCCAAGATGTCCCGGAAGGTGCCTCGCAAAGTGAGTGCTCATACCGCTCGAAGCGACATTGAAGAGAGTATTGCTGAGCTCCAGTGGTACTACACCAACTACTTCAGAAAGAGCTAGGGTGTGTGTGCATTTGTAATATAGACAACGAATTATGGAATTGTAGGAGTGAGGTGGCGTGGGGAGGTTTTCAGGATCACAGGCAATCGCAGTTTGGGCCATCTATCACGGCATTAAGCAAAAGTGCAGGTCATGCAACCAACGTTCCAAGTAGTTTAGTTGGCACCTAGTTGAAGACTTCCACAGCAAAAGGGCTTGCGAGAACAGCACACCAAAACACGGCAGCTCAGTATCGGGGCAATCAGACGGATATTAAAGTACACTAGCTAGACGTGAATGTACCTGCCCTTCAAAAGGAGTATAGTCAACCCCCAATATCACCACTTTTCCACTCTATCGAACCACACAGACACATGCCTATCAGTGCCTGGAGGTCCATTGTTCCCCCTGACGCTTGCATGAGTACGGATAATAAAGGGCCACCTCCCGCATATCTATATCCCCTGGGCGAGCGAACATGGAGATATTATGCCTGGTATCGTCTTGGGGCCCCTTTTCACAGAGCTTGGCCTCGGCCTTCAAATTGCTTCATCTTCTAAATCCTCCTTCAGATCATTGGGTGGATCCACATCTCCGTCGTGTGTACAGTGGACCATCTTCGTAACCGTGGCGATCCATGCAACATTTGATACAGTCAAAGGTGACCATGTTACACATGCATTAACGAACGAATTGTAACATTAATTGCTACAGTACTTATAGAATCACTCGCAAAATAACCCGTTTATCGAGCCGTCCACCGAATACTTGAGCCGTCCAGCAATATCTCGTACTCGTACCTCACTTTGGTGCACTTGCCCAGAACCGGGTGTTTAATATGCACTTCTTGCACCTGAGGCTGTGCCTTTGAGTTTGGCGCTCAATAGTGAACAAAGACTTGGATGGAGACCAGTGAAAATTGTGACGCTGAGGAATGTGTGATACAAGTAGGTGGTGGGATGAGAGTGGCTACAGTACAAGCAGTCCAATCGTTTTGGTAGTAACAGACGGTTGATCAAAGTATCGCAGTCCAGTAGTATCACTCACATGATTACCTCATCGTATTCTAGAGACCATCTCCCCTTACTTCTATATCAATACACTGCCTATCAGGGCGTGTGTTGGAAAGGACAATCTGAATTAACCTACAATTTAAACACGAGCGGGGGACCTGAAACGGCTGCAAAACGGGATATCGATAATTAGCACGCCCAGTATCTCATTGGATCCTAACCTGGAGCCATCGCATCTCTCCAAGACCGACACATCTCAGGCTATAACCACCATCAATCCCAAGACGTCAAACCTGCCCTGCAAAACCTTGTACAATAAACGATTCGTTCCTCAGCTGAAAGCGGCAGCTTAGCCACATGACGCGTTTTCCCAAGGAGGCGAGGGATAGGTTGCAGCAGGTAGACGGAGACAGAGACGTGCCACAAAATCTACGACAGCTCCATCGATAGCTGTTATCCCCACACGGCAGAAAGAAGCCGACCTGGCGATCAGAAGATCTCTACATATGGGAAAGATAGATATACAGTAAAATATAAACTCTAACGCCAATACTGTAGCACGTATACAGCAGCAGCGGCAGCAGAGAGAGAGACAGTTTCGGATACAGGAAAAAGCACGTCAAAAAAGAGAACAAGACAAGACACCATGCTGCTGAGCTTTCTTTCCCACAACCACCACCTCTTTCACATCAAGCGCCAACACACACACCAATGATACCAAGGCGGTTTTTACGACTCCCCGTCATTGCGTCCTTCCTAGCACTCTGCGGTATCGTTCTCTACACGGTTTATTCCACGGGACACATCAACAAGCTCAACCCATACAACTACACCAATGGTAGCAATGCCGTGTATCGACCGGCTTCGGGAAAGCCGTCCAAGGTGATTCTGCTGGAGTCTGGAGGAAGTCACGAGGAGGTGACCACCGCATTTCTGACCTCGTTGGTCGAGACCACCACCAAGTCCTCAGCCTTCATCTACCCGTTCTTCAAGCTCGTGCGATTCCAGATGGGCCCTATCATGAAGCAGACCATTGGCAACCACACCAACGTGGCCAAGTACGTGCACAGCGACCGACTGAAGGAATACCAGACCCGTGTGGGCCGACCAGACGTGGTTCTGTCCGTCACGTGCGAACACGACTCCAAGGAACACTCCAAGGTGTTTGACGAGTGGCTGGCCCAGGGAGTGTCTCTAGTCTGCGTGGTCCACCATGCCGACCGATGGTTCGCGGAAAGCGACTACGGTCATTACAAACGACTGGCTCCTTGGATCGAGAAGAAGCAGGTCACATTTGTCACTCTGTCAGACCACGTGGATCAGCATCTCAGAACCGACGCCGCTGCCACCTGGGCTCCCGAGCACCGTGAAAAGCTCCGTGCAAAGGTCTTTGTGCCCGTTTTCAGAGCACCCACCCGACCCCACAAGTCGCCCATGCAGGTTCTGGGTCTCAATCTCCAGGGAGACTTTGACCCCAAACGACGAGACTACAAGACTCTGTTCAGCCAACTCACAAAGATCGTCGACACCATGTCGTCCGTCAAGCTGTACCTGGTTGGTCACGGCAACCCTCCCGAGGTCCCTGAGCAAATCAAGTCCAGAGTCGAGTTCAAGTCCGATCTGTCCTTCACAGACTTTTACGGTCACATGAGCGAGGGACTTGCCATTCTCCCCGCCTTTGCATCTAACGACTACTACTCCGAGAAGGCTTCTTCTTCGGTGCCTGCCTCCATCATTGCAGGAGTTCCTTTGGTGGCTGCCCAGCAGCTTCTCGACGCATACACCTATCTGTCTGAGAGCGAGGTGTGGTTTGCCCAGGAGGGAGAAACCGACATTGATGCTATTCATCGGCTGGTGACTGAGCTCCCCAGCTCCGAGGCTCTCGAGCAGCAGCTGCGTTTCCGACAGCGGAAGCTGCTCAACAAGCGAGAGAGTCTCATCAAACTCAACGGAAGAACTATGGTTGGTCTTCTGCAGCATGTGACGAGAAACGACGAGACCTACTACCGAAAAGAATGGGAATGGGAATGGTAAGAGGGTTGAGTGGTGGTTGAGAACGAGGTTCGATGACCACTACATGGTAGCTACGACGACGGTATGACTGTCTAGGAAGATGATGTGGAATGATATACCAAGGAATGTTCCACGGCCTGATAACCAAAGAGGCCAAATTGTCTGATATGTACAATAAAAAGACGCTAACATTGACTGGGGTGTTTGTAGTACGGCACGGAAGTGTACCAACAAAGACCGAGTCAGGTACGACCATCGACTATCATTCTATTCTCGTTTACTATATATAACTATTGTGAGCCATCTTCATGACCTACAACTCATCATGCTTTCCCTCCTGGACAATGGCTCCCTCGCAAACAGCAGGGGTCACCATTCGAATATCGTACTCGCACTTTTCGGGCTCGGAAACAGACAGAATCTGAGGCACGGCTCCACATCGCAGATGGACGTTGGAGATACGCTCGGGGCCGTTCCAGCATCGAGCGCCAGAAACGAACCGCATGACGTAAGAGTACCGAGGACCGTCGAGAACCTCATCCCAGTCGGCTGATCGGGGAAGCTCCTCAATGGAGTTGAAGCCACCCAGAGACACATTGATGTTGTTGCCTCGCTGGTGGCATTGCTGACCGAAACAGACCTCGTAGTCGTACTCTCCAATGTGGGACGAGACACACTCTCCCTGCAGCGAAAAGATGACGGCGGGGGCCTTTCCTGCTCGAAGGGCCTTGGATTTATCAGCAAGCACCTTCTGCTGCTCGAGAGTCTTCTCCAGCTCCTCCTGCTCGTCCTGAAGCTCGTCTCGGGCGTCTCGGACGTTCTGGGGCTCGTTGGAGGAAGCTCCCTTGGTTTGGTCGGGGTGAGGCATCAGACCATTGGCAACCAGCCACATTCGGGCGTCGGTAGCCAGATCCATAATCTTCTGCTGCACAGCGGGACCGAGGAAGTTGGTGAGCTTTTCAAGAGGAGACTGCTCTGGCAGGGGTGCCTCGTATCCAAAGTCGTGCTTGGCCCGTTCAATCTCCGAAGCCAGCTTCTTCTCGGCCTCCTTGATTCCCTCCTTGATGTCGTACAGCTTTTCGACAATTGCGCTCTCCTCCTCCTTGGTGGTCTTTTGCAAAGCTCCCAGTCGTCCCAGCAGCTTCTGTCGGGCCTGGAGACCTTCACTGAGGGTCTTTTTGAGCTCGTTTTCCTTGGTGACTCGCTCGGCGGCCATCTCGGCACAGACGTTGGGGCAGATGCCGTCCTCCTCGTCCGAGCCGTCGCAGCAAATGTCTGAATCACAGATGCCGTCTCCTACTCTGTTGGAGGGCAGACGGCCTGGAATGTGACCCTTGTTGGCGCAGTAGAATGTGAGTTTCTTTCGAATGTTGTAGTCCTTGATTCCGACGCAGGCTGCGGTGCCGGGCTCGTCGCTGCCGTCCGGACAGTCGCAGTAGTCGTCGTTGAGCTGGTGGGCCTCCAGCCGAATGTTGGGGTGGTTGAGACACTTCCAGATTCCATTGGAGATCTTGTAGAGATGCTCGTCTTCGGGCGCCACACCCTTGAGAGCAAGGGCGGTGGAGGCGGCTGCCAGCGTGAGAATGGCCGAGATTTTCATCGTGGTATGGGCTCCTCTTGTGTATGGTGTGCAGGGAGAGAGCTGAACCGATGCTGATCTTTTAACGTGTCACGATATATAGAGTTGGAGGGATCTAGGTAAGGGACGGAGTTTATTGGAGGGGGAGAGATGGGGTGTGGTGATTGTGCAATGGGGAGGTGTATGGGAGCTATTGTAAGACGAACAATTCGTTAGGATCACCAATTGAGCGGTTTCACATCTTCTTTTGTGATTTCCTTCCCTGCAGGGCTCACGTTGACGCGATTGGCGTGCATCTATTGGGAGCAACCGTGTTTGTAAGTAAGTGCCCGGTGAATTAGTTGGGACTTTGAAGGAGGTGGTGATGATGGATAGACTGGGTGCAAAGGGGCAACTTGGCAACGGTGTATGACGGTAGTTCAAAAGGAACAGGTTAAGAGTGACCGGTAGTATGGTCAGAGTGATTCAGGTACTTGTAGATACAGTACTAATACATACCGTCACTCGTAGTTTACAGTATGTGTCTCAGACTTGTGAGTACTGCCAGCTGTTACTGTCCAGTGACCGCTCAACATGGCACAGCTACACACTCCCTCCTGTGGTTACAATGCACTATGGTGAATAATAAAAGTGCGACGAGTGAGACAGAAGGGGTTGTAGTATTGAAGACGATACGGACGTCAAGACGGGGTCGTACGACCGCTGGCACAGTTAGTACGATTAGTACGAGTATCGCGTGCCTAGCATAGCCTCCCCACACTTCTCGAGCCCAAAACGTGGGGTATATAAAAGACGACCACACCCTCTGCCGTCCTCTGGCCCCTAAAGATATAGACATCAACCTTGTCTTGGAGAGGGGTGTGGTGAACAGTAGACCTGTGTGGGCTTGAGTGGGTGCAGAATCGGGTTAGGGTGGGTGCGACGTCTGTGTGATAATATACACACAATGTTCGAGTACACACGATAATTTTACTCGTGCCTCGACTCAACCATCATCACGTTTTTACAACGAGCGTGACTGGTTGCTGCACTCACCTGGTAGCCCGTTAGCAGAAGCCTGTTTCAATGTTTCGATTCTGGAGAACCTTGCAGTTTAGCGATATCTATAAGGAGATAGCACGTGACCAATGAAGGGGTAGGCGATGGAACGGGGCTCAAACGGGCTCAAATGGGATGCAAAAATGACATACAACATAATGGTTCCATCTCCACGTCATCACTTCGATTCGATGGTATTCGGTCTCTCCAAACTGTCTCCAGTGTCTACCCCCTACGAGTACCTCCACCCTCCACTTAGACTACCCCAAATTCCCAGTGCTAAGCTAAAAACCCTGGCTAACAAAAAAGAACTGGGGCCAATATTGCTGTTTGGCTCGTGGATCGAGGCAGCCCTCATGCAAACGTGACGAGGCGAGCAAAGCGTGAAACAAGGGACTGGGAGGCTCAGCCAGCGCGAGCCAGTCATTCGGTGGGAACCACACACACCTAAACGTCGTCCAACACCAGTCTGCACGGTGGCGACGGTGAGTTCCTCGTCTTGTCAACACATGGTTTGGCTTGTCCAAAAAACGGAGAACAGAGTTGATGGGGGCTGTTAACGGGAAAGTGTTTGTTGGAAGCAGAGTGGGCAATTTTTGACCCGTAAAAGTGCTAATATGGATGAGTTGACAGTGCGAAGTGATCTTTTCTGCTCAGATACGTTATACTGCCTCCACAACCCCAGTTTTACCCGCCCCCATACTCTCTCAAACATACTCTATGTGAACCTTAGACAAAACCTTGTGTGATATATATCTAAAAAATTTCAGAGCCTAAGTGCACATGCATACAGCAGGACAAAAATTAAGTCCAGTATAACTTGGAGACGCTACACACCAAAGAAACCGACCGTACAAGGATTCTGCCAACAACAGCCCAAACCACACCCGCTCAACACACATAAGGAGCCCCTACTGCGTTCATGGCTCGTTCTCTGAAAACCCTCACGCAACCACCTCACATTGAACACACTTCTGCCATCTTCATATTCTAAGAAACGACAGAACCAGACGACCACCACGTTCGATACAAAACTGATACACACACACAAACGACAAGAAGCGAAATAACAGACACAGTTACACATGGCCAGACGAAAATCCTCGGTCCATCGGCCCACCTACTCCGGCAAGAGACTGGAGGATGTGCTACAGATGAAGAAGACGGGACGAAAGGCCCCCATGCCTGCCCGAAAGGCCCCTGTGGCCAGCAAACGATACGGACGCAAGGCTCTGTACCAACCAGACCTGTCCATGGAGGAAGAAGACGACAATGACGAAGACCTGGACTCGGAAGACGAAGCATTTGAGACCATCATTGCAGCCGTTAATGATGAGGGCTCTCAAGATGAAGATGGAGTGTCCAATGGCGAAGATGACGATGATACCGATAGCGATGATGAAGACGAAGACAGTGACTCGTCCATTGACGAAACTTCGCTGCCAGAAGCATATAGACGGCGCAAGTTTGGAGCAAAGTCCGCCAAGAAGAGCATGCTTCAGAATGAGAACGAGTCTGCTATTGCCGACAGCAGTGAAGAGTCGGACCTGTCTAGTCTTTCGGACATCGAGACTCGACTGAGCTCCAAAGACAGCACCTTGGTTCGACGAAAGTCTCGTCGAGGCTCTGTTGTTGATCATACTCTTGATGAACATGTGGAGTTCCCTCGTCATAAGGAAGAAGTGGTGGAGGAAGGAGTAGCGGAAGGCTACTCTTCAGATGACTCTTTTGAAGAAGACTCTCTTCTCAAGGCTATTGAAGCTGACTCTTCGCCAAATCCCGAAGATAGCGACTTTGATGACGAGATTGGAGACTTGGACGAGGAGGAGTTTGAGAATGGAGACCTGGACTCTCCCTTGTCTGAAGGTGACAATTCGTACTCGTCCATCAACGACTTCTCCGATGAAGTCGACAAGGACTTTGACGCCATCAACGACAACGACATTGAGAGAGAAGAGGAAGACGCCATTCTACAAGAGATGGCCGAGAACGGAGATAGACTGCAGACCCTGAGTCCCACAGATGATGACGAGTCTGTCGCTTCGTTCGGCAACTACTCGCGTCGAAACTCCCACTCCCAGCATCATTACACCGGTTACTCGTCTGACGAAGACGACTATTCGTTTGAGGACAATGATCCGTTCTTTGAGCCTCGAGACCCCAACCAAGTTCTCATTACTAACGGCGAAATTGGCGTTGAAAGCAACAATTCTCTCAACAATACCACTCGCAATAATACCACCACCGACGCTCCCAAGGGCTTCACTTCCGACGACGACTCGTATCTGTTTGGATACTTCTTTTCCGACGGATCGTCCTCCGACAATGAAGACAAGATGAGCAACGGTAACACCAAACGAAGACAATCGTTGTCCACCCCCAAGAAGCCCCCTGCTGCCGGCTCGTCCTCGTCAATCTTCAAAAACAACCAGAGTGGATACAGTGATTACACTGTGGACTCTGGAGACTCGACTGACGAAGACACCACGTTGCCTCCTCGAACCCAGAAGAAGTGCAACACCGCCACGGAGATTCTGTCCTCTTCCAACATTGCATCGCGGCCGCCCATGCTGGGTTCATGGGTCATGACCAAAGAGCGGCCCTTTGGTATCATTGATGGACTCACCACTCGGTCTCTATCGGGCCAGAAGAGTCCCCCAACTACCAATGGTAAGAGCAACTCCAACGGCGGTATTCGGTACTCTACTGCCATTGAGTCGGACGACTGCTCAGACATCTCGGATCTCAATGACATTGTGCTGGACGAGTTCATCTACACCAGTGATTTGGATGAAGAGGCTCCCAAGGACGTGTCTGCCGAGACTCAGCCGTACTCAACCTCCTCCAACGTGCCTCTGTCGGCATTTCGAAACAGAGGACTCGTTTCCAACCCTCTGTACCAGCAGCGGTTTACTGGAACGCCCATTCCTTCCCGTCGTCGACCTTCTCACTCTCGAGAGGCCATCATCACTCCTGTGCGAGGCCTGAAGAAGATCAAGAAGAAGCAGTTCCGAAAGGATCTGTTGATGCATAAGGATTACGATGGCAACGACTACGACAGCGGAATGGTTGCCGAGTACTCGGACGGATTCAACGGCTTTTACGGAGGTTTATAACGTGTTTATCGTATAATAGATTATTTATTTAATGAGGCGTACAGTAATAATAGCACTTGGTACGGATGCTGGTGTGCACATACTGTAGAAGTGTACACTCCCTCTCGTTGGAGAGACCAACCAACTGTATGTACCGTAGTTGCTGCGTGAGACATCCTCCATGACAAGTTATACCAATCGACTCGGAATTCTACGCCAGTTCTAATGGTCAACTCTTTATGCTCATGGGTGCAGTATATGTCGAGTTGTATACTTTTGTCGTAATCCTTACCCCTTCGTTCAAAGTTAGCACTCTTCAGCTATCATACAAGTTTCTCCAGTACGGTGTACATTACCAATCGTCTCTTTGCTACTCTGTGAAATCCATTCTTTTATCCAAGTATTATATAGACACGGCAATGTGATATGAGTGACCATGTCATGTCTAGTGTATACCATGTGTTATGCTCCTCCAGCATATGCGTACCATCACTACTAAGCCAACCCGCCTTAAACCAGGGTGGTGAGCTTGGCAGAAAGCTGGAGCTGAGTCTTGACGGTGTTGGCCAAGTACACAACCATGAGAACGTCCTGCAGGTGGGAGTTGAACAGGGCCTCGAGGTTCTGGGCGTCCAGAGAGGGGGTCAGGGTCAGGGCAGACAGCAGCTGCTTGCCGACCTGCTGGGCCTTCTCGGACGACTCCTCGCCGCTGATGACTCGGGCCACGTAGGTCTGGACTCGCTCCAGCATGTCGAGCACCTGGGTCAGAGAAGACTCCAGGTTGGCCAGATCGGAGGTCAGGTTTATGCTTCGTTCGGGCGACTCCTTGGCGGAGGAAATGGCCTCGAGGGCGGCTCGGTCGGCCGAGTCGTTGAACTTGACCTCGTTAGAAATGGGCACAAACACGCAGTTGCCCGAGTTCTTGCTGGGATCGGTGCCCACGGAGGAGGCCACGTAAGTTCGGGGCAGAAGGGTGTCTGCGAGGTTGGCGGCCTCCACGGTCATGTGGATGGCGGGGGTGCCGTCCAGCTGGGTGTAGTAGTCGTGAATGAGACCGGAGAAGGTGTTGAGCTCCGAAGAGGTGGCGTACCAGCCGACAATCACCTCCTTGGGGAAGGCCTTTCGGTGGAGAGCAAGCATGGTGGGGTTGTACTCGAGATCGATGGTCATCTCCTGCTCGGACTCGGAGTGGGGCACGGCGTAGGCGTTTCGCACCTCAACCTCGCTGCCGTCCTCGGAACGGATTCCAACCAGAGTACCAATGACCTTGGACTGCTCCTCCTCGCGTCTGAGAGCATGGTCGAGGATCTGGAAAAGAGCCTGGGCGGTGACGGTCACGTGTGTGGGGGCGCCGTGAGTGCCTGCGACTCTGCTGATCTGAAGAGTGTCCGACATGACTTTTGTGGGTGTGTGTGTGGAATATGTGTGTTCTGCTGCTTCCAACGGAGGTTTCAATCACAAATGCCAATACACTAATTTTCACCTTTTTTCTTCAAACCCAAATGCTGGGTTTGGGTTGGGAGGGATGGTGGGGAGGAGCATCTACGAAATCACAGAGGGTGCGTTGGCGACGGTGTTACAGAAGGTGTTTTGGTAAGCTAAAGTCACGTGATGGTTGTTTTGGCAGTATTAAATCAATTGGTTTTTTCAGTTTGTCAAAACCGGCTTTTTTTGTCTCTCTAGAGACACTCTCTACCAGCTCTCGCTGTGCGGATTGATGTGGAAAATCCGATAGGCCTCTTATGCTATGGGCCTGATCTGACATTACATCCGGGCCACTTGGTAGCTGTTGGAGAATAAATCAAGAAGCTGAAGCTACACCAAATGAACAATCGCTCACGGAGCTACAGAATGAACTACTTTTAGTATTCTGTCTCACTTTGAGGGACGGTTGGACTGCACTCTGGAACCTCATGCCTCATAACCTGAACATTGCAAGTCAGTGATGTGCCTTCCACGAACAGCCCCAATCTGGAGGCCGTAGAAGCGGTATGATTACGTAATCCAAAAACGATGATTGTGATACATTTGTGCGTGATTCCATACTCATAACCAGTCATGGCCGCTTCTCCCTTCGGTTACCCGGCCCAGTAGGCTTATGTAAGGCGTCAAATTGGGAAGTGACCCGCTAAGTAAAACCTGGCAAATTTGTTGACAGGATAGTTACGAATTAGTTGAGAGTATCGCGCACTTGAAAACTCACGAGTGGCCCAAAAAGGGTTCTGCGTCCAACCAACTTACCACCCTCTTGTCTTGTTTCGGCCAGCCAAGCATTTGCGTCAAGTCCACTGCATTCCCGTGGTCTCATGCAACGGGTAGATCTTTCTATCTCATCTTGGGATAACGTCAACCAGCCCCACGACTGTTCCTGTCCACACTTGTACCTGCGCTACCAAAGTGTATGATGTACAAGTAAAGATGTGATAAGCTAGGAGATGCTATCAGCATTGTTTATATATTGTTTGGTCACGTGATTAATACAAAAGCGCCACACTACACCGCACCCCGGTCACCAATCCTGAAAAAAATGTCTGCCGTTTTCAGCCGTTTAGTAGTTCATCTTGTCTCTTTGTTTTGACTTTTGAAGCACGCGTCGTCCCACTGAGACGTTACTGAAGATAGTCATGTATGAGACATTAAAAGGGCTGTGAAGTGAAGAGAAGCTCACCATCGAATTTGCCGTAGCTCATATAGCTATTTGAGCTGGTTCCACATCACTAGCTGCTCTCAAACACCCTACAAAACATCTGTGTATCAACCTCATCCGTTTCACCAAGCTTTGCACCTGTCAAATGCAAGAGTGACAATGACGGAAATGACACGCAATGGAACAATGGAAGATGTGGGCGGTATGGACCAAACAGCTGTATTAGTCCGAAATGAGATGAGATCAGCTGATACGCGACATAATGGGTGTGAATGTATCAGCCATTCCTCTCTGAGTCGATTGCACCCTCCAGACCCACCTACTCGTACCAGTTTCATGTGGCTAGAGTTCATTGTTTACTTTGGCACTTTCAGAACACTTCTAAATATAAACTTGGGTTGAGCCGCACAAGAATCTGCATCCAGACCATCGCAAGAGGCTTATTCGAAACACGCATCTCAACTCAACATCTCAACTAACACCCTCCACCAGCACCCTCCAAAAATGACCCAGGCTGCTGCTGAACACGTGCTCGTCACCGGAGGAGCCGGCTACATCGGATCACACACCGTGATCGCGCTGGTCGAGGCCGGCCGAAAACCCGTCATTGTTGACAATCTGGACAACTCGTGCGAGGAGGCTGTGCGCCGAATCGAGCAGATTGTGGGCGAGAAGATCCCCTTCTTCGAGGTCGACATCAGAGACACAAACGGCCTGGACGAGGTGTACAAGCAGTACCCCACCATCACGTCGGTGCTGCATTTCGCCGGTCTCAAGGCCGTGGGAGAGTCCGGCCAGATTCCTCTGGAGTACTACTTCTGCAACGTGGCGGGCTCCATTAACCTGCTGCAGTGGTGCCAGAAGCACGACATCCACAACTTTGTCTTTTCGTCGTCCGCCACCGTCTACGGAGACGTGACCCGGTTCGAGGGAATGATCCCCATCCCCGAAGAGTGCCCCACTGGACCCACCAACCCTTACGGACGAACCAAGATGATGATCGAGGACGTCATCCGAGATCACGTGCGAGCCAACGCTCCCTGGAACGCCGCCATTCTGCGATACTTCAACCCCATGGGAGCCCATCCCTCTGGTCTCGTTGGAGAGGACCCTCTTGGTATTCCAAACAACCTGCTTCCTTACCTTGCACAGGTTGCCGTGGGCCGACGAGAGAAGCTCTTTGTGTTCGGAGATGACTACCCCTCTCGAGACGGAACCCCCATCCGAGACTACATTCACGTGTGTGATCTTGCTGCTGGCCACGTCGCTGCCCTCAACAAGCTGGAGGCTGTCGACAAGGAGCGAAAGCAGCTGCCCGAGAACTCTGCCGAGCTCAAGCACGGCTTCTCGCGAGAATGGAACCTGGGAACCGGCCACGGATCCACCGTTCTCGAGGTCGTCAAGGCCTTCTCTAAGGCTGTGGGCAAAGACCTGCCTTACGAGGTTGCCGGTCGACGAGACGGCGATGTTCTGGACCTCACAGCCAAGCCCGGCCGAGCAAACTCTGAGCTTGAATGGAAGGCCGAGAAGACTCTCGACGAGAGCTGTTCCGATCTGTGGAGATGGACCAGCGAGAACCCCTACGGTTACAAGAAGGATCGTCATGACAAGTAGGTTGGTTTGCACGCGATGTTGAAGACAGTTTATGCAGCCAACGGTTATAGATTGTAGTTGGTTGCACGACAGACGGTTGAGATATAACAATGTATTATTTGGTAATTTAGCTCTTCTATACAAGTACCAGGGTACGTCTAACTAGCTTGTCGAGTATCACTACCACCCTGCTTCCACAGCCATAGCGCTTCGGTAGCGTAGGCTGCAACGTTCATCTGCTTGGCCTGGGTAGCCTCTGTGATTGACTCAATAACTCGTCCCTGATCAATGAGACCTCGAAGACCCATACCAATGGTCTTGCCGTACTCCTTCTCCATCACCGCCGGGTTTCCAAGACGGTACAGGATTCGTCCAAGTGTTCTGATGGCAATACATCGTTGTCCAGGCACCGAACTTCGGGCCAGTTGAGCCAGCTCCGGAATGGTGTATCCTGCCATTTCAGGGTTCTCACCATGGTGATGCAGACCCAGGTTCATGGGGATGTTTCGTGAGGTTTTGGGGGTGATCATGTTACCCTTGAAATCGAATCTGATCTCAGAAGGAAGCATAGTTTTGGGCAGAGGAGCGTCCGACGTGTCCTGGATGATCTTGGCCGTCATTTCTCCATCGGGTCCTCGCTCCTCCACAACTCTGTGTCTGGCGTCGGTCATCCATGCCAACTTGGACGGTTCTTTGGGAAGATCGGGGAAGTACTTTTCATGCAGCCTTTCCATAAAGTCTTCGTCATCAATGGACATGGGATCCTCGTCGTCAGCTGCAAAAGTGGGGGCCTTGGGGAAATGTACAGCTTGGACTCCCGATTTGTTAGACTCTGATTCGGTTTCGTCAGACTCTTTGCCCTTGGCCTTTTCGGCATCCTCCTTCTCCACTCTAGACCCGAATTTCACCTTCTTGGGGGTTGCAGAGGTGTCGAAATCCATCTCTGAGGCGGTTGCCGTCTTTGCCTCCTTTTGGGGTGTAGCTTGTCTCTTCTCGTCGGTGTGTTCCTCGTCCTCAGCGTCGTACTTGGACTCCATATCACTGGGCTTGACCTCTCTGGCTCCCAATGACGATTCCAGGTCGTCTCCCAGAGAGTGTTTGGAGTTCTCCTGCGTCGGATGCTTTGCCTGCTTTGGTTCCTCCTCCACCTCTGTGATTGTGGGTTCTTCTCGTGCAGCAGACGGCTCTTGGGCCTTTGGCTGTGGCTTCTTTGTCGTCTCTTCAGGCTCCTCCACAATCGGTTCTTGCTGAGGTGGCTCCATGTCGTCCTCCTTGATCTTGGCTCGCTTCATGAGCGCCATGAGCACGTTCTCGTCCATGCCCTCCATGATCTCCTGGCGCTGGGCCTCGATTTCCTCGGGACTCATTTTGGCCAGCTTAGACAGGTTCTCCAGATGAATCTCCTCGGCCTCCGTCAGCTTCTGGTCCGACGGATAGTCATTCTGGAACCGTCCTGCGACAGAGGGTCTTGCAGGCGGCGGGCCTTGGTTGTTGACGGCAGCAGGAGCAGGAGCAGGAGCAGGTTTGGGCTTTCGCTTCCACTCGCGTTTGAAGGCACTGGGGGCCTTGGGAGGCATAGGAGGCAGAGGCGCCGGGGTGTCGTCAATGTCTCGTTCGATGATATCGCCAACGTCCATTGTGTGAGTGTGATGAGGTGTGTTGTTGGTGTAGAGATTAGCAAATTATTTTGGCGATATGCCTTGGTATCGAACCTTGATCACAAGATGGTTTCGCTGTGAAGCCCTTCCTTGTCTTCAGGCATGGTCTTGTCCCAAACCGAAATTGGTGGCGTACCTTGGGAGCGGGTCTTAGTCTGGGAGTTAACTTGTAAGGGTCATTTGCTATGAGATACGAGAAGAGGTGTGGATCAGGGTGGATATGAAGTTGCTATATATAAGCCTGGGCGTAGGACACAAACAAAGCCCACGAAATGGTCGAATTGGTACTCTGTCTATCCGTACATTCTCTAGATGGATCCCTATTGCACCTCCATGGTCACTAATGATATCCTCCATTTATGAATCAGTCCTTATTATCCATCCATGTTAATTTCGTGTTGACGTGACAAGGAGTGTATCGGTCTAAAGATAACTACAAGTGCGAGCACAAGTGCACTATCGCACACCGTAAGAACTAAACCTCAGTATCCACATGACCAAGCCCCAACTCCTTATCAACCTCCACATCTCCACCTGCGTGAATACAGAACAAGCACAGCAACATTAGGTGAACAACCAAAGCTCAGCCTCACACCCTACATAAAAGCACACATGTACAGTGCCTTTCGGACCCGAAAACACGAGCAAATTATTCACTACTATTTCTAACCCGAGAAACGCGCACTTCAACTCGTTCCAAATCTACCCTCCAACGCGTGCCCAACCCACGGTCTACTGTTGTCCTGCTCCCCCCCACGTTTTGCACCCCTCCGCTCTCGGTAAACTGTGCGTCCTGGACGCATCGCAAAAGTTTTGGATCTCTGGACAACCGCAACAAGCACCATCCGACCAAGGCCCCATATCGCTCGCCAGATCCGACGTCCTCCCCCCTACTCCGACCGTCCTGTGACACTGGAGAACGTGTCTAGGTCTTCTCATGCAGAATATCGAGCCGGGCGACGTTCCGGCGTTTCTGCCCGAGGTTCCGGAATACACCGAACCACACGAAGAGAACAATGAAGCCTGGAGACCCAGCTCGGCGCGTCTGATCGGAGCCACCACGGCGGGAACTCGGGCTCTCGCGTCACAGCTCTTCACCTTTTACATCCGGGTGCCGGTCAAGCTGTTTCGGCCCACCAGAGTCGACTATCTGGCTCTTCCTCGAGCTCTGTCTCCGAATGGCGACAAGCCCTGGAGTTTCAGAACACACAGCAGCCCGGCCCTGATCGCCAACGCGGTCAAACAGCACGGATGGGGCTTCATTCCGAATCAATTGCTGCCGCCCTTACTGGCAAACTCGGCAGTAGGACTGGTGCTGTATTCCACATACCTGGGATGTCTGCCATTATTCAAGTCGAACGAAGATCGAGAAAAGGAGGAAGCTGAAGACGAACATCAACGACAACTGCTGTTACGGAAATCATGGTACGATACCCAGGGAATGGACAGCTCGCATGTCAAATACATCATTGACGAACTCATGCCACATCGATACACATTCAAACAAACGTTTCTGGCAGGAGCAGTGGCCGGAGCAGCCCAGGCAGTGGCTGCAGCGCCTATCGACGCCATCTACAGACGGTCTTCTATCGCAGAAGTGCTCAAAACCAAACAGCTGCCCTCAATGTGGTCGTATGGAATGGAAAAGCTGCGCCAAACGGGCGCACCGGGAGTCTTTGCAGGCTTCACGTTATCAGTTGTGAAGGAGAGCTTGGGCTTCGGTGTCTTCTTCGCTACGTTCGAAATGGTCAAGGGATCGTGGTATAGATCATATGCCAAATGGCTGTATGAAGATCGTCTAAAGGAACACCCTACAGGCTTCGATGAGAACGGTAAAAGTATCGTCAACAAGGTCCTGGCTCCATTCAGCATTCTCGTGGCGGGAGCAGCAGCTACCATCTCACTTCATGTAGTCCAGTTCCCTCTCCAAAAGCTGCAGGGCATCTACCTGGCTCGTCTCGATACCCAGGATATCATTGATGCCCGAAAACAGCTGGAAGCTAACCGGTCCAAGGAGCAAAAGACACAGAACAAGCTCGGAGAGCGAGTAAAGCATCAGGCCAACCCTGCATCCCCGTTCCAGTCGACGTTTCTGTGCTACGAGCGTCAGATCCACCATCGAAACCCTCTCATGGTGGAACTATCGGAAACTCTGGAGGAAACGTTGCCGCGAACACATTCCCTCCTTGTCAAGTTTGGCAAAGGGTGGAGTAGAACCGTCAACTTCTCCATCAGATGTTTCACCACCATGAGATACCGAATCTTTCCCGGTATCCATCTCTATTACCGGGCCTACGTGGAGACACTGATTACAGCCAACAACATCAGAAAGGGTCTACGATTAAGTTGGCCAAGGTACCTGTATCATGGCTGTGGATGGACGACTCTCAGTGCACTCCCGTCCACCTCCATTGGGCTGTTTGTGTTTGAGATTATGAGACTTCGGTTTGGCCAGGAAGACGACCCTCCCATGAAGGTGTTTGAAGCATAAGCATTTGTATATGGAAACCAGTACATCACAGCATTGGAAAAAGATGTGCTCAGCATAGATAGAAAGAAATAGATTATTGATACAGCGGGTTTGGCGTGTGTTGTGTAGTACATACGATGGCTCTCACTGGAGAGAAGGAGGCTCCTCCCACCCACAGAAGTTTCTCAATGCTGCTTTGAAGTACTCAGTATCTTCAAAAGCCTCTATATTGAGTCTCTCTTGTCTCTCGATGGCCAGTTCCAGTTCTCTGATCTCCCACTTCAGCCCCAAAGCCTTGTTTACAAAGGCCTGTCTCTCTAGGTAAATAGATTCGACGGGGGAGATGTTGCGACACATGTCCCGGTAGTATCGTGGGTTTTCCTGTTTGAGCTTTTTCAAGATCATGTTCTCAACTTCGAGGAAGTCAGATTGTGCGGCCATCTTATGAGGCTGTTGTGGTGGTGATAACTTGGGTAGAGCTACTGTGGCTATTACTTGTAGTGAAGCGAGCATTGCAGGAAGAGAGGGGAGGTGGGCTTATAAGTAGCTGACATTGGGCTCCTGTCGTAAGTGAAATGATGCCCACATATTAATTACCCCATTGAGACAAGAATAACAAGCCTCATTCGACGAGTCACTTGATATACAGCTTCCTGCAGCATCGCATGTACGAGTCCAGCGCGTACAGGTCAGATGCCCCTATCGTACTCGCACTCATCTACACGCTCCATATATACAGTTAATTACGTACCCAGTAATCCCACTCTAACAGTTAATCTTCTGGTAAGCCTCCCATCCAGCCTTCTGGTATCGCTTGGCCTCCTCAACGGGGTCTCGGTTCTGGCCGTACAGTCCTCGACCGACAATGACGATATCGGTTCCGGTGGAAATCACATCCTCCACAGTTCGGTACTGCTGTCCGAGAGCATCTCCCTTGTCGTCGAGACCCACGCCAGGAGTCAGAATGAGCCAGTCCTCGGAGTCGCCCTTGGGCCGGTTCTGGGCAATGAAACCAACCACAAACTCAGGGTCGGATCGGGCAAGCTCAATGGTCTGCTTGGAGTACTCGCCAGTGGCCAGAGAACCCTTACAAGACAGCTCGGCCAGCATGAGCAGTCCACGAGCCAGCTTCTCGTTAGAAGAAGGAACCAGGAACTCCTTGTACTCGGAGGCCTCGTAGTAGGAAACGTCCTCCTTCTTCTGCTCGGAGACGGTTTCCTCGGCACCGGCTCGCAGACCAGCAATGATTCCGGTTCCGGGAACTCCGTGGGCGTTAGTGATGTCGGACCACTCGGCGATTCGGTAGATACCGTTCTTGTACTGGTGCTTGACGGTGTTGCCAATATCGGCGAACTTTCGGTCCTCAAACAGGAAGAAGCCGTGCTTGAGAGCAAGCTCCTTGAGAGGCAGCACGGTGCCGGCGTAGGTGAAGTCGTCGATGATGTCGATATGGGTCTTGATCATGCAGACGTAGGGTCCGACCTTATCGGCGAGCTCAATGAGCTCCTTGGTGGTGGTCACGTCCAGCGAGGCGCACAGGTTGGTTTTCTTGGCGGCCACAAGCTTGAGCACTCGTGCGGCAAAGGCGGACTTGTGGACGTTGGCTCGAGCTTCGTAGGAGGGCATTATTGTGACGGGGTGGTTTTTGGTGAAGAGGAGACTGAAATAAATTTAGCCTGCATAACTTTTTATCGCAACCTAATCTGGGGTGCATGAGTAGAATGAGGGATTGTAGTTGGGAGTTGGTTGGGATTTTGTTAAATGAAATGTTCTGGCACTGTTGTCTACTCAGCCAAGCTGGAGAGCACGTCCATGGCTTTTTGGGCGTCTTGCTTGCCAACAAAAATATGGTCATGGTGAAATCCGGCAATGACGTTGCAGCTGATATTGCTCTGGGCCAATTGAGCGGAAAAGGCGGCCGTCAGACCCACTGCTTCCAACGACGAGTGAATGGTCAGAGTGATCCAAGCACACTCGTAGCTGGAGTCGTACTCTAAAGAAGGCAATGATGTGTCGGACAGATACTCGTCGACCTTTTCCTTGGGAACGACCACCGTCAGACCTTCTGATTCTCGCACGGTGGCCACCGACACGGGCAGCAGTCCATGAATGGCAGCATAAGTCTTGTCGGGCCATTTCTCTCCATTCTTGGGCGTCAAATGAATGTTGCAGAAGAAGTAGGTGCCGTCATTGAGAATCGGCTTGGCTGATTTCAGCAGCGTCTTTAGATTAGTTTCTCCCGCCATGGTTGTGTGATACGTCTTGATGGTTGAGTGCGAGTGATTGAGTTTATGTGTCAATGATCTCTCGGTGCTTACATGATGCAGTTTTCAAAGCAGGGTATATCACCAAAAATAAAAATGCCCCACAAAACTCGTTAGAATGGAAGGAAAGCGAAAAAGAAGACACTCCGATACGGGGAATCGAACCCCGGTCTCCACGGTTCTCAAGAAGTATTTCTTGATGAGAGCGTGATGTGATAGCCCCTACACTATATCGGAAATTGTTGGTATTTTGAGCGTTGGAACGTCAAGACGGAGAAGGAATAAAAAATCGCCGGAAATTTTTGGCTGTGAAAAGCGTAGTCTGAGACAAGGAGTGCTAAGAGCTCGATTGTAGACCAACCAAAGATGTAGCTTCCTATGAATATTATGGATCAACACATCTGAAAAAAAAGTTTTGATGGACTTCAGAGTGGGATCTCTAGGGGCTGTCAGGCAAGTGGGTGCTCCATGCAAGAGTCAATATCAAACGTCACTTTGGAGGCAAATCAAAAGAACCAACAAACGAGTTCTCTTTTCTACGTGGTTTTATTATGTGCAGGGGTAAAGACAGCGCAAAGGCGCTTCGGAGTCTGTATAGGAAGAGACCGTTTCAGCCTCACTATTGATTCAGTTCAGCCTCATCGTTTGAATTGTGGCAGTTGACCATGTGAGAACTCTGACATCGTTCCCGAAGGGAAGAAGAAGACTTGACATTCGTACTTCTAGTTATTTAGCACTACATTCATACATTTGAATAACAACTAGACAATAGCCAGTGTCAGGGCACTTTCCCGTTGACCGTCTACATGTGCCTTACATGGACGATGCAGATCTACAAGTACCTCATCACCCGACATCCCTGTCTGTAAATCCCCTCGTCCTCTATGCCGCCAAACACGTGCACTATTGAAATTACCCAAATGGGAATCCATCGAACCACTAAAGCTCCACTCGATGTATCAGCCTCTATAAAACCCCCTGTAGTCCTTTGTCTACAATAGCGATAAGGTTTGTGGTTCATTACATCTTGCATGTGAGACGCGAGTTTGTTCCAGAATTATAAACCTCTTGACAAATGGTCAGGAGACATTACTGGCTCCAGATGGTATATAAGTGGGCGAGATTGTACTTTGGGTATACTCTCCAGAATCCCTCAGCTCCACTCTCTCGTCTATCACCTTTCCAACAAAAGTTCTAGCACCACCCCACAACCAGCCTCTTCATATCACAATGTTCTTCGCAGGCGCCGTACGCAAACTCCCGAGGTTTTTCATTATCCTCTTTTTGGTGATCAACATTTTTCTTGTCACCTTCATCTTCATGGGCTGCGTCAACAAGTCAGCGTCTTTCTCCGACGTCTACCTAGTTGAGTACTCCTACAACCAGGACTCTGTCTTCTTCGACGCCATCAAGAGCTCCTTCAAACAGTCAAACTCCACGGACTTGGCCTATCTTAAGGCCCGCTCCGGTTTCTTTGGAGCTTGTGCTACTGTTGCAAACGTCACCGAGTGTGTTTCCCGAGGAAACCTGACTTCTCTGGAAACCATGTATCCCAGCCTGAGTATCACTCAGGCTGGTACCGACTCCTCGGCTCTGGGACTGGTTCAGCTGGCTACCCAGTTCACAGGCGACATTGTCCATCCCAGTCTTCCCGTCGTCACTCTTGTTCTCGACTGTCTGGTGTTTGTTCTTGCCATCTACAGCATCTTCGGCATTCGAGGCTCCGCTCAGGCCGGCTTTTTTATGATGTGGACCGCAGTATGCGCCTTTCTCACCTGGAGTGTGCTCACCATCTGGTTCCACGTGTCCACTCTGGTCGGCACCATTTTCATTGAAACCTCTAGTGCTGGTGCTGTGACTTCGGCTGTCGGAGGTCGTATTAAAGGCATGATCTGGACCGCCTTTGCCTTCCAGCTGATCATTGGTCTGTTGGCCGTATGGGCTACACACAAGTCTTCCATTGAGAAGGCCAAGGTTGAAGCTGACTATGAAGCACATGCGTATCCCAGGAAGGCTTAGCTCGTCTGAATGGCTTTCTCAGAGAACACACCCTAACACTCCCTTATATACACCACCTATAACCCCTAAAGAGATTTATTAGAGAAGATTCCTTGTACTTGTACTTGCACTGGTACAAGGTAGGATCAACACGTTTATAGCGGACCTGCAGCTGTATTTGTACAAGTAAAGCAGGTCCCTTCATGATGTGAGTCCAGTCTTTCGAAGATGGCCGATTCTGATTCTGGAGACGCACTTACAAGTACTTGTACAAGTACTTGTACTTCTACGCTTGATGGGGTATAGCACGTCCAAAGAGAACCCATAAGGAAGCCAAGTCACATCACAAGACAGGATGTCGACTGCCCACAATAAAACCAACAAAGTGCCTCATCAAGTCAATCTTGCAAAATGACACTTGGCCGCATGAAGCTGCCTTTTTTGATCCCGACGTCTCATTAAGTAAACACCATACAATGCACTGATAAGCCAATTTTGGTTGAGGCGGAGGTGGCCTATTGAGTTAGCACAATCGTACTTGTACAACACCATGGCGGGTATGAGTCGCATTGTAGAAGAAGTACGAGTACGAATACAAATACAAATAATTATACGTAATTTCCTCACCACCTTTCAGGCATGCCAAGGACCCAAAAAACCGTTCTCGGCTAGCGGCTCATTTGACATAAAATATTTGCCAAAGTATAAATATCCTGGTGGCGATATACCGTCGGTAGAAACAGATCTGGAGAGAGTGTAGAGAGCCCACCAAAACGAAATATGGAAAATGGGTAATTATGTGAAGCTTGCTATTGGACATAGGGCCGGCCCAAAAGTGCGATAGTTGCTCTCCAAGAGACTAATTAAACACAACGTCCCGTAATCACTCAACCCGCCTGTATACTGCTCTCCTCCCACATGTGAGACGCTAACCTCTTTAGTTTGCGATACGGGAGGTGTGGTTTGAGAGCGTTGTATTCCCTTCATGGTTGCAACCTCCAGCGTTAGCCAACGTTAGGGTCGCTTCTTTTACTGCGATTGCCTATCTTTCTCTTGCGACCTGCGCTCTTATTTGCTGATTTGAATTTCGGACTGAAAGAGAGAGGGAGAGAGAGGGAGGAAGGAAGGAAGGGACAGCTATAGAGGGTATAACACAAGGGCGACGAGGGGTATGTAGATGTGATATTAGAAGGAGTAAATGCAGCTACGAGTGTTGGTATCGTACCTTCTCTTCCATAATGATAGTGTTTAACCAACACAGGTAAGAAACAGGTGTACTCGCACCAGCACTCTCTCGGCTCCTGCATCTGACGCATGTCGGTATCGTGAAGTTAACCTGTGTTCCCTGAACCTGAATTTAATGTTGGTGGGAAGTGTCAATACAACACTTGTCAATACGACAGCAACGACGCGAAAAATGCCGCTGTTTGGCCCTCAATGTAGAGAACACACAAACCGCTACATATTCGCCACTCGTGACTCACTAGCTCCTCCTGGCCCGCCTTTTAGTGCGATCCCTGGCACGCGTAATGCAGCGCTTGTAGCAGTGTAAGTTTGAGCAGGCCATTGGGAGTTGAAGCACAGCTACACCCAGACTAACGATATTAGAGGTGTGAGTAAACACATCTACATACTCCCACAACAAGACGCTCCAGCACGTTGACACACCATGGCCGACTTCGGAGACGCGGATCTCGACGGAGATCTCTCGTTGGGGTTTTCGTCGCGCAGACACGAGCCTCGGATCGAGAAAAAGAAGCTGGACGAGGAGCCCGACGGAGACCTTGCTAGCATGCGATTCGATATGGATGATGAGGAGGAGGATACACAACCAGAGCAGCAGCAGGAGGAGGAGGAGGAGGAAGAGTCATATGACATTTACTCACAGGTCAACGCCTCCACTGCAACTATCACAGGGCCGTCCGCCACAGGAGCTTCAACACCTACTGTGACTCCATCAGCAGCGCCCATAACATCTCCTGCACCAACAAATACCCAAGGGTACGTCATTCCTCAGATGGTGACGAGTCCTCGACGAGGTGTTAGACCCATTCTTCCAATCAGCACAGACTACATTGACGAGCAGGAACCTCGTCGAGGGAGCCGTGACGATCTCAGAACGCCTACAGAGGCCAATAGACTGTCTTTCGGCAGTAACTTGCAGCGGCCCAAAGAAGAGGAGGTTGCTACACGCACAACAGCAAGAGAGACCACAAGCAGTGCCACGCACCAACAGCAGCAGCAGCAGCAGCAACGAACGGCTAGCCATTCGCCTAGTCACTCAACACACTCAACTGCCTCCACAGAGCACTCTATGACGTTTGAGGAGGAGTTTATCCAGCGAGAGGGCCAGATGCCCTTTACTCAGCTGAGCGAAAAGGAGGTTCACCAGAAACAGCCGCACGAAAAGAAGGTGTCTCACCACGTACGAGGACTCTCCGACGCCACGAACGACAGCAGCAACAGAAGTGAAACCAGCGAGGATGAGGACGGAGACGACGGAGAGTGGCAGGATATGCTGACAGTCGCGTCCTACAATGTTTACGATGATAAGGGAAACGTTGTGGTCAAGAACAAAGATGATCTGGAGGTGGATGAGGCTGATCCCACCGCTCGAAGTGGCTACACTCGAGTCACCCGAGACGAGGATGCTAAAAGCATCAACTCCATGGACGAAAACACGTCATATCTGTTTGACGACGATGAGATGGCTCGAAACCCACTGTCTCAGATGCAAGCTACCAAGGGACTTCTGTCAGACTCACAGCGAATCGGATACGTTGGGTTGTGTAAACTCATGTTGATTGAGATGGCACGTGAGTTGGCCTCTTTGAAGGGCTCCAAGAGAGTCGGACGAGGCCTGAGTGACGCCCAGGGGTCCATGGCCATGTGGTCTCAAAAGATGATGTTCCGACTCTACTCTCATATGGAGCTGAGTCCCGAGGAGCAGATTATGATCGAGCAGCTGTACAGTCATGGAGTTGAGCCTCGAGACATCACACCCAGTCTGATTGGCGTGAAGCGAGTCAAGAACCCTCTGAACGAGGAGAACCAGGCGGAAATGGAGGCTGCCGACGAGGAAAAGAAGGAGGCTGCAAAGAAGGCCAAGGAGGAGGGCAACAAGGAGGGGGTACAAGGCCAGGAGGACACAGAGGCCAACGGAAAGCAGAAGGAGGGAGATTTGGACCACCCCAGCTCTGCAGAAACGCAAGTCAACGATGCTGCAACTCAAATAGACGTTGAAGTCGGAGAAGGTGATCTCGGAAAGTCTTCTTTTGACGGATCTGTCCCTGATATCAACGAGGACGACGCCACCAAGGTCAAGATTAGCGGTACTGAGGTCGTCGAGGAGTCGGAGGTCGGAGATCTTGCACGAGTCGAGACTCGGGTCGGTGTTGAGGAGAAGAAGGCCGATGGTGATTCGTCATCTACTCACTCTTCCCGTCCCTCGTCTATGTACTCTGATGAGTATGATGATCGAGTCTATGCACCCGAGGAGCTGGAAGACAAGAAGATGCTGACCATTGATATCCGATGGACTCTTCTCTGTGATCTGTTTCTCGTGCTTGTGGCCGACTCTGTCTACGATGCCCGAAGTCGAACCCTCATGCAAAAGGTCGGAGAGGAGATGGGCGTGACCTGGCTGGAGATGGCCCAGTTCGAGCAGCGAGTCACAGACGCTCTGGAGATGGAGGAGAACACACAGCAGACGTGGGACGAGAAGGAGATCATGAAGACGCGAAAGAAGAAGAACCTGCGGAAAAAGTACATGTACGTGGGTCTCGCTACTCTTGGAGGAGGTCTTGTGGTTGGTCTTTCTGGCGGATTGCTGGCTCCTGTCATTGGTGCTGGTTTGGCGGCCGGTTTTACCACCATTGGTATCACCGGTACCGGTGCCTTTTTGGGAGGTCTTGGAGGTGCTGCTGTGGTCACAACTGCTGCCACAGCTCTAGGAGCGCGCGTTGGCTCTGCCAGTATGATGCGACGTATGGGCAGTGTCAAGACGTTTGAATTCAAGCCTCTACACAACCAGAAACGTCTCAATCTGATCATCACTATTTCCGGATGGATGTTGGGCAAGGAGGATGATGTGCGTCTTCCCTTTTCCACCGTCGATCCCATCATGGGTGATCTTCTCTCCGTGTTGTGGGAGCCCGAGATGCTGCAGAGTATGGGTCAGACCATCAACATTCTGGCCACGGAGGTTCTGGCCAACTCCATCCAGCAGGTTCTTGGTGCTACTGTTCTGACGGCCCTCATGTCGTCCATTCAGCTGCCCATGATTCTTACCAAGCTTGGATATCTTGTCGATAACCCCTGGAACGTGTCTCTTGATCGAGCCTGGGCCACTGGTTATGTTCTGGCCGATACTCTGATCCAGCGCAACCTTGGAGTTCGGCCCGCCATCCTGGTGGGTTTCTCTCTGGGTGCTCGAGTCATTTACTCGTGTCTTGTTGAGCTTGCCCGTCGAGGAGCCTATGGTCTCGTGCAGGACGTTTACATGTTTGGAGCTCCTGTGATTGTCAAGACCGACCAGCTGTGTCTGTGTCGAAGCATGGTGTCTGGTCGGTTCGTGAACGGCTACTCCCGAAAGGATTGGGTGCTTGGATACCTCTTCCGAGCCACCAGTGGTGGTCTTGGACGAGTTGCTGGTCTCACCAAGCTGGAGTCTGTTGAGGGCATTGAGAACTACGATGCCACCGACCACGTTGACGGACACATGGCTTACCGAAAGGCCATGCCCCATATGCTCAAGGATCTTGGATGGGAGGTTCTGTCCGAGGATTTCGCCGAGATTGAGGATCCCGATCCCGAAAAGCATCGAGAGCGTC
Source organism: Yarrowia divulgata (assembly GCA_900519045.1). NCBI lineage: Eukaryota > Fungi > Ascomycota > Dipodascomycetes > Dipodascales > Yarrowia > Yarrowia divulgata. The sequence continues at coordinate 3,888,553 of ULGQ01000001.1, read as the reverse complement.
AGCGAGAGCTAATCCAGGAGTTTGACATTGCACGAAAGCAGATGGAGGCCGAGCTCAAGCTGGAGGAGGAGAAGGAGGGCAAGGAGAAGAAGAAGAAGGGGTTCTTTGGCTCGTGGAAGAAGAAGCAGCCCAAGAAGAAGTCTTGGTGGGACATGACCAGTAAGGTTGCCGAAGATGATATCAACGATGGCAACATTGCTCGCAAGGATGGGGAGGAAGGTGAGGAGGGTGAAGACGGTGGAAAGGAGGGAGATGAGGATGGCGATGCTACTGCCAAGGCAGACAGTACCAACCCTGAAGGTGCCGACAACACTCTGTTTGATTTGGATGCCATTCAGCGAGAGATTTTGCGGCTTGAGAGTGACCCCAAGCTCTCTGCTGCCCGTCGAGGATCTGTTCCCGACGTGCCCATTACTGGTCGACCTCGAGCAGGTACCAACGGATCCATCTCCTCTCAGGCAACAACGTTTGTGGAGTACAACCCCTTCACCGACGGTAACTCTGAGCAGATTGAGATGTCGTTTGAGCCTTTCCAGGACGACCATGACGAGCGAGTTGGATCCATTGGCCAGAAGATCTCGGCTGGTGTGGCCTCTGTGGCGTCTTCTGCCAGTGCTGGAGCTTCTGCTGTTGCCAGCTCTTTCAGCAGTGACAACACCGCTGCTCCTGCTGCCGACTCTACTACTGCTGTTACCAACGGTACTTCCTCTGGAGCTGCCACCAGCGGCCGAGTGCCATTTTCCGCTACCGCCCCGGTCGCTGCTGCTCCCCCAGAGACTCCTCTCAAGAAGCACATCGATCCCGAGTCCAACCGGCCCAAGTCCAAGTCCCGATCTCCCACTCCCAATGAAGAGGAGATTGTCATGACCTTCGATTAATATTTATAATAGACATGTGATGATAGAGTGATGGTGTTTGTAGATGTTTATGGATGCAATTAATTAATGAAAGTTGTCTATAGCTATGAATATTTCTAGTAGTGTCAAATGAGGTCTCCGGTGAAAGAAGGAGCGCCAACTTGTCTCACTCCATTAATGCCGAAGACGGAAAGGTTGTTGTACCAGCTGATACAGGAGTGGTGGGCGTTTTGCTGGCCGTTGAACTTGGGCTTGGGATGGCCCCGAATGAACTCCGTGTTCTTGAGTCCACAAATGCTGCACACGGAATCCAGCTGTTTGGGCGGAGCCTCCTCGTTGGCAATGAGAAACTCGGGTTGTAGCACAGGCAGCTGTCTGTGGTTGGTCATAGGTCCAATTGCCGCGCTCAGCGGTTTCCAAACACGGCCTATTTCTCGGGCGTCTCTGTCTGATCGTTTCATCAAGTCCGCGAAAGTGGATTTCGACATTCCTTCGATTCCGTACTCGCACATGATTCTCAGTTTTCGCATTCGTCCGGCCATCACTCGCGCCGCAAGGTACACCAGATCAATGTATCGGTCGATAAATTTCTTGGTTGCCGGATGAGCGAGAACCCGTTTTCGGAGCGGGAAGGTCAGAGGCTGGAGTTGTTGGACCAGCTTGTCCATCACGGGCAAACAGTTTGTATGGAGGTAGGTGAGCAACTGGTGTGGAGTTGAGATCTGCCGGAAGGGGGCAATGGTCGCTGTTGCTGGACGAGTAGTAGTAGGGGTTGGAGCGGTGGATGATGCTGGAGAGGCGGTTTCAAAGTCGTCCCAGTCGAATGCAGATGAGGAAGGTGAGGGTTTATGAGATGGCGGTTTGTGAGATGACGGTTTCTGGGATGACGGTTTGGGCTGTGTTTTCGGCTGATGCATCTGTGTTTCTCGATTCTGCGGTGCCGGCGGGCCATGGTACGACTTTGTGTCGCCCGGTCTGGCTCCCAGAATGCCGTTCCAGTCCGCTGATGACTTGGAGCCATGGTTCAGATGCTGACCAAACTTGATGCTCTGGCCCGGGCTCAGTGCGCCCATATCGTTGATGGAGTCCTGGATCGACGGTTTCTTCTTTTGTGGCGACAGGTTCTTGGCCAGGGAATGGCCGCCCATACCTGGTATGGACTGACGCTGAGGTGGAGGTTGGGGTACAGCAATAGGGGCCGAGGGTGCTTCTTCAAAGTCGCCGAATTCGTCGTCGTCGTCTTCGGCGGCAGCTGGGGCTGTTTGCGGCGGAGGCGGTTGTGCTACCGGTGCAAACGGGTCCCACGACAGCAGATCTTGGCTCATTGAGGTGGTTGTGGTTGTATGGAGTTGTGAAATTAATAGTTCAGGTTAACCTCGGAGATACAGTAGGCATCACAAATCTTATCTGTAGGTGGATAATGGCTATGAACGGATCTCGAGCTGTCAAGGCGAAGACGGATTGTGCCAATGGGAGCCGAGCCGAATTGAGAAGAAGATAGATTGGAGACGGGGGTGGTGTTTGGAGTTAAGTCTGGAGTGTTGTCTTCGTTACAGTATAATATACCGCAGCTGTGATACTGTTCATCTTGAAGCGTCTGTCAGTGATCAGTTGATGAACCCGGAGGGGTATTACGGTTATAGAAAAGTGAGTATAACTATTGATTGCAGAAGATTTTTACCACTTCATTGATACCAAATATGTCCCTAATATTGTCGGTGTTTACCGAATTGTCAAAGATTATTTGTCATGGTCGAAATACCCAACGAGCACGCGGTTTTTCTTTCTCAATCCCAACTAAATTACTTAACCTCCCTCTCAAACTATTACCACCAACTCTTAACCTCCCCACCCTCATGCATCACCACACACACCACGCGATGAAACACGACATAACAAACAGAAGCAGCTAACACACAAAATGTCATCGACCAGCTCCAGCAACCGAGGAACCCCGGTGATATTCCAATTCACGCCAACGCATCTGGTGGTCGGAACCATCGGACAGATTGGAGGTCCCAGTATCGTTCCGTACGATGGATACACGTTACAATGGCCTACTCAGGTTGAAGGAGACACGGAAGAGCCAGGCGCAAATCTGGGCTCGCTGCTCAGCTTCTTACACAAAACTATTCGACACGCATTCTCGTCGGTTCTGTTGCTCGACTCGTCCAAACACAAGGCCATCGTTTGTGAATCAGTGTTTCCCCTCAGTGATCCGATCAAGCGGATGCTCAGACTGGTGTTCACAGGCTATGAGCAGACTCCACCGTCTCGCGATGGCAGACAGTCGCGAGATGGCCGCCAATCACGACAGTCTGGTGACGGTAGAACGTCGCGGGATACACACACGCGCGAATCGGGACGGTTTTCAAGAGAAGGAACTCATGTCACTCGAAAGCCTGGGTTTCTGAGCTGTCCGGGAATTGCATTTTCTCCCACTCCGCTATGTTTGACTCTCAGCGCACGCTCGGACGTGGCTCTTGTCATCGACGTGTCCTCTTCTGAGATTACGATAGTGCCAGTGTACGACTCTCGGGTCATGTCCAGTCATGTCAAGTTTCGCAAGGCGGGGCCATTGGACAGGCTTTTTGAGCACTCTGCCGACTCACACGATGACGATGATGCGGTACCATTGCATACGATTATTTATAAGCTTGTTGAGGGGCTTGACATTGACCTGCAACTGCCGTTGTACGAGAATCTCCTGTTCTCTGGACTGAAAGTCGACGGCCTGGAAGCCCAGACTGTTGAAAAGCTCGGAGAGCTGGGTGTGAAGGCTCAGGTGATCCAACCGATGGATCTGTGGACTGCCACGAACGTCTTTTATCAGAGCACAGGTAATCCTGAGCGATTGCGGCGTGTTAGGTTGATTGGAGAGTAGGAGTTGTATATGGGGGAGGGACATGTAATATAGACACTAAGGAAGAGAGTAAATGGGTGGTGCTAAAGTATGACTGTGTGTCAATGTATCACTTGTCATGTGCGTGAACATCATGAGCTGCATGTGTTTGTCTGATATACTTACCTCTTTATCTGAGCGGAGTTACCCTATATGTAGCTACTTGTAGTTTCACTGTTACAGTAACACAGTACATACATACCTCCAAGATGCACCTCCCAAGCATGGCGATGGTGTTGAGTTTGGCATGCATAATAATTATATATTTCCATCACATCACTCGATCACCATCAACAAAATGAGTGTATTGATTGAGACCACCAGCGGTGAGTACGGCGCAGACACAAACACCAAGCAACACAATACTAACACAGGCGATCTGGTTGTTGATCTGGATACCACAGCAGTGAAGGAGTGCACTCGATTTCTCGACTTGTGCGAGAATGAAGAGTTCAACGGAGTCATGTTGGACACGAATGGCAGGATCCTGAGTACGTTGAGGGGAGGAGATGCGGTATCTGGCGCCCGAGACGGTGCTAACAGCTCAGAGATCGGTGCTGTTGCCCTGTCTGGCAGTGGGGATCTTGTGTTCTCTCTAGGAGAGAAGCTGGATCATGTTTTGGGACACATTGTGGAGGGCACAGAGTTGCTGAAGGGTCTGAATGGAGGCAGTATCGAGATAATTCATGTTCTGGAGGGTCTGGAGGGTGGTGAAGATGTCGCTGAAGAATCTGCCGCTGTGGAAGAGGAATCTGAACTACAAGCTGGGTTGAACATCACTAAAGCTGATCCCGCAGATGGAGCAGCACCTTCAGCACCGTCGGAAACCACCTCTCAAGCGTTGACTCTGGAAATCATCGGCGATTTGCCCTTCGCTGAGATCAAGCCCTCGGAAACAGTCTTGTTCGTGTGCAAGCTCAACCCTGTGACCGAGGCCGAGGATCTGGAGCTCATTTTCTCCCGATTCGGCGAGATCACGGGGTGCCAGATTGTCAAGGATCCCGTCACTGGCAGCTCTCTACAATATGGCTTCATTGAATACACTACGCGGGAAGACTGCGAGAGGGCCTATCTGAAGATGGAGGGCGTTCTGATTGACGATCATCGAATTCACGTTGATTTCAGTCAGAGTGTGAGAAAGATGCAGCAGAGAAAGCAAGGAGGAGGCAGGGAACGTCGGGAGTACGATTCACGTGATTCAAGAGATCGAAGGTCTGATCGGGACAGAGACAGTAGGTCTGACAGGGATGGCGGTAGTAGGTCCAATCGTGACAGAGACAGCCGCTCGGATCGTGACTCACGTGACCGGAGATCAGACGACAGAAGGGAAGACAGGAGGGCAGATCGCGATTCTAGAGACTCCCGTTCAAGGTCGGATAGAGACTACAGAGACAGTCGAGATAGTCGAGACAATCGAGGTTCTCGCGACTCACGTGACTCGAGAAGGTCACACCGCGACTCCCGGGAGTCACGTGAATCGCACAGATCAGGTCGAGACAGGTCTCCAGACCGGTCTAGACGTTCAGACCGAGATAGACGGGACAGGGACTACGATAGAGAGAGAGATAGACGGGACAGACGAGATGGACGTGAACGGGACTCGGAAAGACGTTCTGATCGTTCAGACAAAGACCGGTCAGAAAGACGTTCGAGGCACTAGCCGTTCTAGTCGGGGTGTCGTTGTCCTTCAAGTAGGGTGGTATGTACACAGCATGTACTCACTCCGCTGTTAGATCACGAGAACCTCCATCTCCGTTCCGTTGCCCACATTCTTGTGGGATTGCTTTTGAAAATGGCACGATTGGAGTTCGGAATGATGTCTGCTAAAAATAGTGCCCAACTCTGGCTAAACCTCATCTCCTAAACTGGTGTGGTTTGCAAGTGCGACTGCGGTTCGAACATAATTAGTATCGTTTCTACGGTATTGGGGTCTTAGTCACATCACTGGTTGGGTCAGAATCGCGGGGTTGTTATCGCGGTCTTTCGGACCCCCTACATAACACTAATGTATGCACATACCCCTATGGGATATATAAGTATTTACCTGAACGTACAACGACGATGAAACGCGTGGTTTGGCAGGAATGTGCGTCGTGTATGTTTTTTAATTGATTTCATTCCGAGCTCTGTCTCCTTGCATCCCTGTCAAATCCAATCTTCCAGCTAATGCGAACTTACTGTGCGTTAACTAATTCCATTAGTCACAAGTAGCTACAAGTAGCTACTAGTTAGTGTGTGTGGGGGGACGTGTCGTGTCAGGGAAGATTATCCACGTGTCTAATTGGTGTTATCTGATGGGTCTACCGCAGGAGTGTGGAATCGTGGTAAAAACGTAGATAGCATGGCACGTATAACCACGATAGCGCTTTCGCTTCACGTCCACTTTCATCTTTGCACAGCCGTGAACTATTGAACTTTGCAGAGTTAATCTGAGCGTAAATCCGTCGTCATGTTTTGGCCTGTAAGAGAGAAAGAGAGATGCACACACAGAGAGATGTGATGTGAGTGCCGATCTGTTGAGATTTTCCTTGCAGTGAGCGAGTAATGGCAACCGGAGTTAATGACAGATGTGACGTCGTTTTTTGACGTTTTTGCTATCCGCGTTGCCCACACCTCTATCAACGTACTGTACAGTAATGAACTAATCATGGCAGACGATGCCCCCGGAGACCGACCTCTTGTCTCTACAAATTGCCCTGGTTAGGCTTCCGAAATGTTATGCGGGCCAAAAAGGCAGAGCTAATCTACCGGAGGGCGAAAGAAAGACGGAGTTAGCGTGGAGCTAGAGGGCGGGAAAACCGGTACATCCATGACCATCTCCGCCGAAACAGTCCATGTCAAGCGAGACAAGGGTGTGGGGTGGATGGCAAACATTGACGGGGTGTGGAGAGAGAGTAAGACTATGCAAACGGCCTTTTGCAAAATGGGCCAAATCACAACCTCTGAATTCGCTCATTTATAGAGTAAACCTCACGGTTCTTTTTATAACCACGTGCAGGAGTTTGTACGGGTAGCTGACTAAGGGAAGGTGGATGTTTCGAACGAGTAGAGCTTTTTGTTGACCAGTCCCTTGGAGGACTCGCACGGACTGCTACAGACTGCTACAGACAGATTGTTAAGCGTATAGCACCCATCACCACTGCTACATTGCTGCACACAGCAACATTGCCCTTCTTCTGATAAGACGTTCCTATGAGACAAGAGATGAGAATTTGAGACAAGCCGGTTGTTGGAGAAGAGTCGGGTGAAGGCTGTGGATTGGAGTATGTACGGGTGCTTTTTGTATGTACGCATTACGGGTATGTATGTACTTTTTCTTTTGTGTTTCTTTCTACTTTTACATAGCCTTTTGCATCCAGCTATTATCGTCTCGCATAAGCACTTGAACCTCTTGGTTTTCTTGCTGTACATACACTTAGCCACGGTTGGCAATGTTGGAGATGGTAAAAATAGAATGGAGGCAGGTAGGGGCTAGGGGTGCGTTGAGTTACAGTAGTATAGCAAGTACCGGTACCTTCTACGAAGACACAACGTGTGCTGTAGATACAACAGCTGAATGTATGTCTACAGCACCACATCCTATGGCTGCCACCGCTCTCGTCCAAAAAAGTGGGCCAACTTGTCCGTTCATAGATGGCATTTATCAGCCTCCCTTTGTCAGGCCCATACAAGGTAGCTTTTCCAGAAAGGTGCTACAAGTATCCCAGTAGACCAGAGTGTAAAGCCAAACATTTCGTGGTGAGAGGGCAGCTGTGGTGAGTGAGACGACAGACTGTCAGGCAACCGAGTGAACTTGTTGAATCGTTTCGGTGCACCTCAATTATGACTACGCTTCCAAATCATGTTATACAAATAAATTACAATGCGGCTAGATGCAAAAGTGCCAGCATAGATGCGGGGGCCATAACGAGTGGCGTTGTGTCAGTTGTGTGAGCTGAGAGCAAGTCGGTCAGCTGAGTGTGTGCGTGTTTGCGTGTGTACGTATCGCTCTGTGTCGCGATCTGTGTCGTGTCGCCGATGTCGACTACATCGACGTGGCCATCAGGTTGCCAATGTAGTCCTGGAGGAACTTGTTTTCCGTGTCCAGCTTTTCGTACTCCTCCTTGACCTTGACGATGCGGTCGAAGATCTCGGCCAGTGACTCCTGCATGTGCTGGGCCTCCTGGTGCATCACCAGCACTTTCTCCTTGCTGATTCGCTCAATGTCGGACGAGTCTCGTCGGGGTGACGTGGACCGCGACGCTGATTTGGGCGTTCCGGCCTTGGTCGACGACGACAGCATGATCGGGGGGTCTCTGGACGCGGCTCTGCTTCGTGGTGGCGAGGACATGTTGGTTGTGGGGTTGTTTGTGTGGTTGTGGGTGGGGTTGTGTTGTGGTGTGTTTGAAGGGCAACAGGGGGATGTTGGCTATGACGTAATCACGACTGTGGGGTGGATGTGTGTGTGTGTGTGTGCTTGAGTCTTGAGACTGGATCGATGGTAATTAAGCCGCGTGAGTAGGGCTGATTTGCGAGTTGTTTTCGAGTTGGTGTTTGAGTTGGTTGCGTGTAGTCCGGCGTGTCGTCCGTATTTATTCGTCACGAAGAGAGGTGGTGGTGTGGCCGCCTATAAGCCTATAAGGAAAGCGAAACTTTTTTGGGCGAGCGCTCTTGTGGTAAAGTTGAGGAATAAGCTCGTTTCCTTTGGTCTTTAGTTCAAGCTTTCAAAGCATCCCTTTTCAGTTGAGGCAGAATGACGACACTGCAAACAGCGGTGACTCCAAGGTTTAGACTGTGCCAAAGAGATCTAAGCTAGCGGGGGAAGGGGATGTTGGATACATACAGCGGGGCTGTTGGGGTGGTGGGTGTGGTGAACGTGGTCTCCTGACATCGGTCTCATATTATTGCGGCCACGTTTGTTCTCTTCTGGTGGGTCCTACGTACTCTACTCGGTAAATCTCGGATCGCCACCTGCTTCCCTAATACCCACTTCCCTGCATGCACTGTGGACCGTTTTGTTCGTATAGAGATGGGTGGGTAAACATAGCACGCGGGAGGAGATTTTCGTATTGGCCGGCACGGATGTACAGATACAGGTGAGTGGGTGGAGTCTCGGTTGAAAGAGTAGAGGGGAACACCAGTTGTGAAAAACATGGAGTAGTCTCTCACGGTTGGTTTTCATACTCTCGTTTCACATTCTTGATTTCACACTCTCACTACTTGTAGCTATTGGGTTCCACTGAAGGGTGTCGAACCGAGGGCTCTAAGAGCCTGGCGCTCTCTCTCTCTTTCTTGTCTGGTCTTGTCTTGTATTCTCGTACTTTTTGTTTCTAAGATTCGGCAACTCTAATGAGACCGGTTGGTGACGTCACATGTCTCGGACTCTCTGTCTCTCGGTCTTTACCGACGATGTATACGAAGGACAAGACCCGAAGAGGCCAAAATATTGCACAATGAAAACCACAGAGAGCGCTGAAAACACGTCTTCTAGTTTGTGCGGAACGCGGAACGTTGAAGCGTGCAGCGGACTACTCTTTTTCTAGAGTACACTTTTTCGACGTACGGAAGCTAAAGGTATTATGGGGGTGGCAGGATATAGACATTAGAATGGACCCGTCTGGATCAGGCAGGACTATAGAAAAAGAAATTCGAGGCCGCCAGATTGGGCTTAATTGCCGGATGAATTATTGCGCGAGTCGAGACAGTGGTAGCTGTTATATGAGAACAGAAAGTCGTACATTTACTCTTTCCAGCTCTACTTTAGAGTGGAGACTAAGGTGAAAAAATCAAGGTGCGGAACAGGAAGAGGTGGATGTACGAAGTATGTCGCCTACTTGTAGAGCAAATGAGGAACGTCCAACGAGTGGGTCTTGCGAGTGGAGACCATTGTCGACGTTTCGCGCAAATCTTTCGTTGGCGGACATTTTCTCTCCGGTGAACAGTATTTGCGAGACTCGTAGTCAACGGTAGACTACATCCATACATTCTCTCACCGCCAATGCGATAAATCTCCGCCTAGTTTTATAGTCCAAATTAGCCTACCATGGACTGGGGTAACCGTTGACGGATGGACAAACTGCCGAATCTACCACAGCGGTCAGAGTCGCTGCATGCATTAATTGATATTTTTGACGTGACGCAGTCCTCTCCAGACGCTGCAATTGCCCCTCTGTACGTAGCAGTCGCAGCTGATATATAGCATGGCCGGCATTTCCGAGGCCCGCACAACTGCACCTTCCAGCAGCAGCTAATCAGGGAGCCCCGTATAGAGCTATTACAGATATATATACGTCTGGTGCGTGCCCAGAACATGCGGCATTGTCATACGGCGGCAGAGAGTGGTTCTACAAGTAGTACGTTTCCAAACCACTCCAGAGGCCAAGAGATGGGATATGGTTTGACAGCCTTGCCGGAGCTGACACGAAGTTGACAGAGGTGTATCTTGTGAGACAGCTGACAGGAGACGGAGAACCAGACCCTCAGACGTCGCCAGACGCTCTGACGTCGACTTGTCTTTTTCGGCTTTAGGCATTCGTCAGTCTGGGTCAGTCTGGACCAATCTCTGGACTCATTGGCAGATCTTTTCCTTCTTTTTTCCCTTCTTTTTTCGTGCCTCGTATTCAACACTATACAGTGCTTCGTGAGGTTAAACGTTGGAGTTGACGAGTCTAAAAAGTGTCTGGCTACTGAGAAAAAAGTGTGATGATGAAAAAGTCAGTTTGCGGACAGATAAACGAGACATATACATGGGCTCCAATTCAGGGTTGCAGCCTATAGAGAGATATGGAGATGGTTCAGACTAGTCTAGCTTCGTTTCAGAGCGGAATCCGAGCGGAATCCAATACTAGTCGTGTGTTTACGTCCACTATCCCCGCCTTTATCATGTACGAGAATCGGTATGTACGCACGTCCCATATGTTCGTCGGGTGCATGGGACACGGATCGTCTTTGGAAAGCCGTCACTTCCGGGAGACAAGTCGACATCAAACCTGACTTGCACTGGTGTCAAGCGCGCCTAGATGGAATGTCAAATCTGACCGCCACTCGCCAAGTCTGTTGCCCAGCTTCTTGTCGCTCCATCCTTGTCTTAGGGCTACTGTACAGTAGTCTAGACTCCGGCTCTTGTTAGCAGAAAAATGAATCCATGCAAGGTAAAGAAGGAGAACGTTTGGAGTGTAAATGAGAGGAGGGAAGCGAGAAAGGAGGGAGATCCCTACTTGTAGAGTATAAGCACACCGCAGTAACAATGTCTGCTAGCCAGTGTTGTGCGCCTACAGCAAAGGCCATAGACAATATACCAGTAGAACCAACAGAGCCGTACTCACACCCTCAAACCCTTCTCCCTTATCGTCACACCGCCACCCTGAGACACGTGTTGACGTTGAAAATAAAGAGCCACACTAGCGCCTTCCGTTAGCCATCCCCAGATAAGTTATGGCCATCTACATTTCATAAGTTGCCAATCGTGTGACTGTGAGTTGGGTGGCGTAGTTCTCAGTATTACCAGGCTGCTCTTTGTGCGTTGGTAGCTTCTCGTATCTCACTCTTCAAGATGCGGTTGGTGTAAACTCTTTGTTCAACTGAAGATCAACCAAGGTCGAAGAGCGATTAACTACCAACGAGAGACCATGACCAAGCAGATCACAACGTCGTATTTTGAACAGCCTCGTGTGCGACCGTCGTACCCGTTCTTTATCCTGCTTAGACCGTTAATGACGTCACTCTGATCTCAATATTTATCTACCGCCATTACGACCATCTCCTACCGCCCATCGATCGACAGACTCGATGAATATTGTCGCCCGTCGACGTCACCAAAGACGCCCCAGACGCTACCCCCTAACCCCCTCTTGCCACCTGACACCATGCACAATCGATGCCTCGGCCTCCTCCGCCGATTAGATTAAATATAAACCTGCTGGAACTCTGCACCGTTTCATCTCATCGCTGCAACTCTGGCGGGATCGAGGCAGACGATTATGACGACGTTATGCTGGACAGATGCAGCATGTGAACATGTTGAAAAATCTAGCCGATTGCACTCAAACGCAAAGGTGATCTTTCTCAAGTCTTTGCAACAGTCTCAGATGCCGCAGTTGTCATTGAAAATGACGCATCTTGCTACAGTATGAGTACATACTCGTCCACTAATTATTGCTACTGTATTGCTGTTGCTATCTCATGCTTGCTACATGCACTAAAAGTTTCATGGAATATCGGATCTAGCGATACTCTATCATCCTCGACGGAACGGAACCTGGACACACGATAGCAGTGACCCCAAATGCTCGCACTGAGGCCGATACGACACAACCTGGGACGTCGCTCTCTGCGGCAGCTGCATACCACTGCACTGCGTCTGTCGGAGCCCCGAATCATAGAAAACGACTTTGCTACTCTCAGAGAAAAGTACAACGCTCCGAAATGGCCAGTGGTGCTGTGCCATGGACTTTGTGGATTTAACGAACTCGATACGCACCTGCCAGTGCTGCCAACATACGAGTACTGGGGAGGCATCAAGGAGAGCCTGGAGGAAGCAGGGGCCACAGTCATCACCACAGCTGTACCCCCTGTCAGCAGCATCAAGGAACGGGCTGAAACGCTGGCCCATTCTCTCACCCAAATTTTGCATGACGCTCCGTGGAAAAAGGACACGGAAAAAAAGAACCAGCAGGACAAGGAAGAGCCCAAGGTGAATCTGATTGCGCATAGCATGGGTGGTCTGGACTCGCGGTACTTGATCCACAATCTCGCCAAAGACCTGCCCTTCAAAGTAGCGTCTCTGACGACTATAGCGACCCCTCACCACGGAACGTCGTTTGCAGACTGGTGCTTTGATGAACTTGGAGACAAGAACGTGGACCGACTGTACACCATTCTGGAGGCCTTGGGAGTCCAGAACCCGGACGGATTCAAGCAGCTGACAACTTCGTATCTGAAGGAGTTCAACGAGACCACCGAGAACGATCCGGACGTGGCTTACTACTCGTACGGAGCCCAATATTTCCCTCACTGGTACAACGTCTTTTACCCGTCGTGGAAGATCATTGACCACTACGAAGGCCCTAGCGATGGACTCGTGAGTGTCAAGTCTGCGCAATGGGGCACTTATCTGGGCACTATCAACAACTGTGACCATCTGGATCTCATTAACTGGACCAACCGAATCCGGTACCATTGGTATCGTCTGTCGGGCCAGAGACCCAGTTTCAATGCTCTGGCATTTTATTTGCATATTAGTGATGGTCTTGCCAAGAGAGGTTTCTGAGCTGGGGTTAACCATCTACGGTCCACCATCTACTAGCTAACGTCCATGATGTATATAACTGTATATATGAATGATTTATGACTTGTGTCGTAGTCTAGAACGCATTTGCTTATCAAAACCGTCACATATTCACCTACAACTTACTCTCCTTCTGGACCTTGTATCCCTTGAGGGGGAAATGGACTCTGACCTTTCCGCTCTCAATGCCGTCCTTTTCACTGCCGGGAGAAGGAACCTCAATGACAATCTTGTACCGGTTGACACCGACAACAGAGCCCTTGGTAGGGTGGTTCTTGCCGGTATCCAGAGGAACGACGCTCACTAGCTCGCCCTGCTTGATTCCAAGAATGTTGTTCTCGTCATGAACCAGCAGCTTGGACAGAGGGAAGTCGCCCGCGTTTCCTCCCTTGATGATTCGAGTCACGGCCTCGTTGTGGCCTTCCTCGGTGATGTTGGGGTTGGAGTCCTTGAGATCCTCCACCTTGTCCTGGACTCGATCGATCCAGGCAAAAAACTTGGGGAAGGCGTCCGAAGTCACTCCGGCCTGCTCCAGACCGCCAATGAAGATGAGGAAGAGAGGAATCCAGGCGTACTCGGCGTCGACGGCAGAAAACTCGCTGCCCAGCAGAAAGTCTCGGCCGTCCCGCAGATGGAAGTTCTCAATCGTGTCTGCCAGCTGCAGCATTTCGATCTTGGCCTGGTTCTTGATGGTCTGGTCCACGTTTCCTCCAATCTTGGCCGACAAAAAGTCTTCTCGGTCCTTGGCAAACTCGGGCATAGCTGCGGCGGAAAACTCGGGAGGGAACAGGTTGGTCACGGCAAGGCCGAATCGGGCCATGGCCACCTGGTCATTGGTGGTCTTGAACACGCCCTCGGTGACGAGGTTGGCGTTGAAGTACTCGGGAGCAGGGAAAAAGTGGGTTTCCAGCTCGCTCATGATCAGAGAGGCCTCGACCACCACGTCGGATCCAATGGCACACAGCGGGATTCGTCGGTAGTTGATGCCCAGCTTTAGCAGGTCGGGTCGAGGCAGCACCAGTCGCTGAAGCAAAGAAACATAGGGGATTTTCTTGAAGTTGAGGAACATGCGGGTTCGGTTGGCCACGGGCGACTCATTGTAGTGGAAAAAGGTGACTGTGGGAGCCATTGTGTTGTGTGTGTTGTTTGTGAGTTGCTGTACTTGTACCTGGATCTTCCCCCAGCTTTATATATCGATTTATCGAGGCCTTCATATGCATGCGTACATTTAATCTGAGTTTGGTGGGGGAAGAATGGCGGGATCATTAAGTGGAGTTGGGGGTACTTCCAATGGGGTCTAGACAAGAGATGAGAGGTTGCAGAGGGCTCTATTTTATTCTGTATTGCGTAATAAATCGATTCCACCTTTTATCCCGCTCAAAATCCTTCCCTGAACCCCCTCTACCCTCTACACAGCCCTGCTTTCTCCGATCAAAAAAACATTCCCCATCGAACATTGCTCGTATCCGGCTGCAGTTGACACTAGTGAGATAGGCTTTAAGCGCCGTTGCCAGACTCTTGCCGTCTAACAAAAATGCCCCTGACAATTGTTATGCAGAAAGGGATGGACATGTATGTGAGGGTGAGCGGGTAATTGAGCTATGACGAGCTTTTGTGGTTGTGGTGTAGGCTGAACAAAGTCGATGAGTGTGGTGAAGATATTTGGTCAAGGTATTTGGTCACAGGAGGAGCCACTTTTCTCACAAAAACGGGGCAGCGTATGGCGGGTGAGCATTGCAAAAGGCAACGAAGCCACTTCTCTGCTTAGCTTCTTAGATCAGTCTGGCCGGACACGTCAAGCCTTTCTGTAACTGGTCACAGTGACTGGCTCAGATCAGTGTCATTACTTGATCCAGTTTAAGAAGTAGTTAAGGACAAAATCCCAATGAGCATGCTGCAGTTGCAGTGATTATATCTGGAGACAGTACCACGGAATTGTAGACACTGTCTCACTGACATGAATAGCTAGTACTGTAGGACCTCACTTCAAACACCACTCTGATTAAATAAACTAGAGCGTAGCTATGTGATTCTGACTCGAATGATCATCACCGAAAACTGCTCCGTCAGGTCACAGACCCTAAATTATATTCAATCTCACCCGCTTAGTCAGCATCGACTGGAATGAGTATGTCCACTAGTAAGCCATCTCACCTGAGCCAGAACTAACAGTCGACTCTTTCCTTACTCAGCAACCACCATCCCATCCACCGTATTACGCCCCCCTCGATAGCACCTTTCCCATCACCGATAAAGAGTGCACAGTATCACCACGCAGCACACCAGGTTGGGTGTTCGAACTTAATTCACTTTGCATCTCCGTCACTCATCGACAACACACACACACAATGTGAGTAAGGGCATTTTGGGGAAGCAAATGACGCACGGGCTCGAACGCCACTAACACAGGTCTGAATCGGATGTCTATGCTCCGAATTACGCGCCGTTCTTCGGTTTTGCAGGGTGAGTTTGGGGGTATTTATCAGCACCAGCTGACGACACACGTCGACCAGTGAGAGTGACGAGTGGATGATGATAATGGGAGGGGGATGTGGACGGGAGGAAGCGGAAGGATTGTTATCGATGAGTCGCAAGCTCATTGATGATGTGACTTGTCGAGATTTGGTTTGCCAATGAAGGATGGGTGTCGATATTGAACAGCAACACGATGGTGATAGAGGGGTGTCATGTTCAGGGTTTTCGACAAAGAACAACGAATGGGAATCTACATCTCTTGAGTGTTGTTGCTGCTATCGAGTCAGAATGACGGTTTAAACTTGTCCACCTTTGGTGACACTTCTTCCATGTCTCGTCAATAGACCTTGTCCACTGTTCACTACAGTGCACTGAGTCGCTTCAACTTCGCCACTAACACAGATGCTGCGCAGCAATGGTGCTGTCCTCTGCCGGAGCCGCTATCGGAACTGCCAAGTCCGGAATCGGTATCGCCGGTATCGGTGTGTTCAAGCCTGAACTGATCATGAAGTCTCTGATTCCCGTCGTCATGAGTGGAATTCTGTCCGTCTACGGTCTGGTTGTGTCCGTGCTGATTGCCGGCTCGCTGTCCCCCACAGAAAACTACTCGCTGTTCAACGGCTTCATGCATCTGGCCTGTGGTCTGTCGGTCGGCTTTGCTGCCCTGGCCTCGGGTTACGCCATTGGTATTGTCGGAGACGAGGGTGTGCGAAACTTCATGCTGCAGCCCCGTCTGTTTGTCGGCATTGTGCTGATTCTCATTTTCGCCGAAGTGTTGGGTCTTTACGGTATGATTATCGCCCTGATTCTCAACACCAAGGGCTCTGGTTAGTCAGATATATATTAACAATAATTAGATGGACGATTCAAGGTAGAGTGGTAAACGCGAGCAAGAGTGGCGACGTATGTACAGTAGTAGCTCTTGTAAAGAACGGCTGGTGAGGTATTCGTCATCATGACACACAGAGTATACAGTTACTCATAAGCTTTCACTCGCTGTCTAATTAAATATATCAATACAATACATACATCTACCTATTCCCTTAAGCCGAAGTGTCCATGGCATCCTTCTCTCGCTCTCCCAGCTTGGCAGTACCATCCTCACCAATGTAGTTGTTGGCGGAAGACAGAAACTGCACGGACCGAGCAGTATCCAGGAACAGGGAGTATGCTCGCTTCACGTCCTCCAGACCCACACTGCTGGCCTTTCGCTTCTGGGCCAGCATGTGAGACACGGAGATGAGGTTGGATCCGTATCGCAGAGAAGTGTCGGCTCCAATGGAGGTGAGAATCTCAAGAGCCTCGGGGCTCAGCTCCACCTCCTCCTCGGTGGCTCGAATCTGCAGAATCTGCTTCACCTCGTCGGGAGAGTAAGGAGAGGTGGGGATGATGATTACTCGGTCGAGCAGATCGACGGGCAGTCCGTGGGGAGACTTGTAGTCGGTGCCTCGGGTGGTGGACTGGCCTCTGTTGGTGGCCATGATGACAATGGGAGCCATGTCGTCTTCCAGAGCTCGGTTGATGAACGAAAAACACTCCATGTCGAGCATGTGCACCTCGTCGATGAACAGCACGCCGGGCACAATCTCGGCCTTACCCTCTTCCTTCCACTCGGCGACCTTGGTGTTGATCTGCTCTCGCACCTCCGGTCGGATCTCTCCAGTGTCTCCGGAGAACAGCGCCAGGAAGCCCTGAGATCGCGAGTTGATGACGTCAATCTCGTGCAGAGACACGGTGTGGATCACCTCCTTTCGCTGCTGCAGCTCGCCCTCGGGACACTGCACAAACTTGGTGTCTGCTCCAAGAGCGTCGTAGTCTCGGGCCCGGGCAAAAGACCGTCCCAGCTTGGTGATTCGGCCCGAGGCCTTGTCGATGGAAATCACGTCGCCGGCAGTCACCTTCTCGTTGCTCAGCGAGTCGATCATCTTGTGTCCCAAGTCGTAGATGGTCTCCATGTCGGTGGTTTTGATGGTCAGCTTTCCCTGCTTGTGGCCTCCGCTCAGACTTCGGTCAATCTGGATTTCCACCACCTCTCCCTCGATGATATCTGTGGTCTCCTTGATTCGCACTCCAATGGACTTTCGGAACGCCTGGTTGAGCGCCTCGGTCTTGGACAGCTCCAGAGAGTAGATTTCCGAGCCCGCCAGAGAAGTGAAGGGGACATCGGAGCCCAGAGACTGCGAAATGCCCATGGCAATGGCGGTCTTTCCGGTCGAGGGAGGACCGGCCAGAAGAACGGACCGGCCAGCAATCTTGCCGTCCTTGATCATTTGAAGCACCACTGCTGCTGCTCTTCGAGCCTTGACCTGGCCCACCATTCCTTGGGCATTTTCCTTGGGGGTCAGCGAGTTGGGCTCCAGGCCCAGTCCCGTGATGTGTGAGTGTGCGGCCACCAGATTGAGGCCCCGCACATCTTTTGCTTGTGCGACTGTGGCGATAGACTGTGTTAGGTGTGTTGTGTAGGGGTTGCTGATCGGTTGAATCAGAGGGTGAGACGGTGATATGGAGTCCTGGGTAAATCCAGCGCCATACGTTCGTACCCAAACCAGCTCCATCCACTCTCTCTCATCAGATACTCACCATTGTAGTGTTTAGTTGTGATTGAAAAAGTTGTTGTAATGTCCGTCAAGATATTTTGGACCTGCGGAACTTTATTTGGAGGCAGTTTACGATAGAGTACATACGGAAAAAGCTCTCGAGATGTGAAATGCCACAATGCCAATTGATTATGTTAGTAGTTCTAAGATGCGATAATGAGTGTTATGTACGTGTCCTGTTTGTGTTTGTGTCCTTCAGACACCTGCCATGACCTCTTTGAAATCCGTCGCCCGCAACAAGACGAAAACAGGCAGTAGAAAAAGACCCACAGCGCTTAACACCCCAACCACCAAAAGTCCCAACTGCAAGACTATGGGAAGCAGGATAAGCTCGAGCATCAGTAAGGGCAGATGGCCAGGAGTCAGGGTTCTGTTGGTGTCCAGCAAACGCCGAAGGTAGTGTCTGATGCGGGCCAGGAGCGACGGCGGTGGTTTCGGGGCGGTCCGAAGTGTCTCTCGTTTGATTTTCATTGATTTTGGACGTCTTCCCGCCGTTCTGGTTGTACCCCTTCTTGCCCCTCCTCCTCCTCCATCTCCACCAATTTGACTGTTTGGGAAGGCTGTCGGGCGTTTGGCTGGCCGTTTCTCAGCCGTTATGGTCGCTACGCTCGAGTTTGAGAGCGGCCGGTCGTCCTCCATTTGTGTCGGTGAGGACGCTGTTTTTCCCGAGTCGTCGCTGAAAAAGAACAACAGGCTGGCGTGGGAAAAAGCACAGCTTGACAGGGAGGTTGCATAAGTACGAGTGAGTGCACGGTATGAGCCGGTAGGAGAGATAGAGCCGAGGTACTGAGTGACGTTGATCAGGGTGACAGTGACCAGAGTAATATTGAAGGAGAATTACGGGAGAGGCAAATACATGTTTTACCGTTAGAGGTCAATGAGTCGCTCATTCGACCCTTTGTATACCTATCCACTACTGGTGCCGGTACCTACAGTAACAGCTTATCAAAGATCGACATTACAGGGCATGGTCAGAACTGAGATGAGGACTGTTGAAATGACCTTGGTAAGATGTTCTACAAGACGGAAGTACGAATATTAAAATCATCAGTAAAAAGGGGTCGAAGGCGAACAAAAAAAAGTCCCCCACGGTTCGATCATCTCAATCCCCCTCATAATATCACTCGATCCGCTTTCAGTTGTTCATTTTGGAAATCATCATGCTGGACTGTGAGTATGAGGAGTAACTACAGTAGCGATCATGTCAACTACAGTACGGAGTACACCATTACAGTGTGGCCACTGCACGATACCTGGATCTATCTAACGGTGACGTAAAAGATTTTTTGATTAGTCGCCCATCATGATAGTGGTGTCACGTGATCAGTAACCGACCCTTTGCAAAGTGCCGTTATATGACTTTCCACGAACACCACCGCCATCAACCACCACCGCGAGCCTATTTCAACGACTTTTCAGAATCAGCCCCAACTGACATGCATCAAACAAACTTCTAAAAGCCATTCCATCTACACACTGCACACCACACCACACATCACCTCCAAACACACAATCAACATGAGTGACCAGGTTTCCGATATGCTAGAGAAGCTGGAGCTTCAGAAGGAGAAGAACCAGGCCGCCGCCGAGTCCAAGGTCGAGGAAGTTAAGGAGGATCCTAAGGAGACTACCACCACTACCAAGGAGGATGATAAGAAGGAGGAGAAGGTAGAGGAGGAAAAGAAGGAGGAGAAAAAGGAAGAGAAGGATGATAAGACCGACAAGGATGACAAGGAAGAGAAGAAGGAGGACCCTTCCGAAGAAAACAACCTCATCCAGACGGAATACGAGGTGCGGGTTAAGCTGGCCGATCTCCAGGCAGACCCCAACTCGCCTCTGTACTCTGCCAAGCGATTCGAGGATCTGGGACTCGACGAAAACCTGCTCAAGGGCCTGTACGCCATGAAGTTCAACAAGCCCTCCAAGATCCAGGAGAAGGCTCTTCCTCTGCTGCTGTCCGATCCCCCTCACAACATGATCGGCCAGTCCCAGTCCGGTACCGGTAAGACGGGTGCCTTTTCGCTGACCATGCTCCGTCGAGTGGACCCCAATCTCAAGGCCACCCAGTGCATTTGTCTGGCTCCCTCGCGAGAGCTGGCTCGACAGACTCTGGACGTCGTTGACGAGATGAAGAAGTTCACCGATATCACCACACAGCTCATTGTCCCCGAGTCTACCGGAAGGGGAGAGAAGGTGAACGCCCAGATTCTGGTGGGCACTCCCGGCTCCATGGCCGGTCTGATGCAGAAGAAGCAGATTGACGCCAAGAACGTGAAGGTGTTTGTTCTGGATGAGGCCGATAACATGGTCGAGTCCACGATGGGCTCCACCTGTGCTCGAATCAAAAAGTTTCTGCCTGCCAAAACCCAGGTGGTGCTCTTCTCCGCCACCTTCCCCGAGTCGGTGCTGGATCTGGCCAGCCGAATGTGCCCCAACCCCAACGAGATCCGTCTCAAGGCCAACGAGCTCAACGTGGACGCCATCACCCAGCTGTACATGGACTGTGAGGACGGCGAGGAGAAGTTCAAGATGCTGGAGGAGCTGTACTCCATGCTGACCATTGCATCGTCGGTGATTTTCGTCGCCCAGCGGTCCACCGCCAACTCGCTCTACCAGCGAATGTCCAAAAACGGCCACAAGGTGTCGCTGCTGCACTCGGATCTGTCTGTGGACGAGCGAGATCGGCTCATGGACGATTTCCGATTTGGCCGGTCCAAGGTGCTCATCTCCACCAACGTCATTGCCCGAGGTATTGACATCGCCACCGTCTCCATGGTGGTCAACTACGACCTGCCCACAGACAGAAACGGCAAGCCCGACCCCGAGACTTACCTGCACCGAATCGGACGAACCGGACGATTTGGCCGATCGGGAGTCTCCATCTCCTTTGTGCACGACGAGGCGAGCTACCGGGTTCTGGACTCTATCCAGCAGACTCTGGGCATGGACCTGACCCAGGTGCCCACCGATGACATTGACGAGGTCGAGGAGATTGTCAAGAAGGCCATCAAGGGTAAATAGATTTAACAGTAATGTGGTGGTGAAGCAGGGTGTAGAGGAGCATGTACTAGAAGGGTGATAGAGTGGTATCCGAATAAGGTGACTACAAGTGCTCTAATTTTTACGGCGAAGCCTCGTATTGTATGCTGCTGTACTTGTACTGTAGTAAGGAGCAGCCTAAGCAGCACTTCAGTATCTACCCCCGTATCTAATACTGTACACAGTAGTTAACTTCGGAGTCTCCATTCAACGGAACAATGCGACTAGAGCGTAGGTAAACGGTCTCAAGTAATATTCGTACAGTACGTGTAGCTAATAGTGTACAGTCGGTCGAGCTTATCGACCATCAAGTTCCAGAGTAAAAAGACGTGTGTATCTCAACATATTTATACTGAAAGGTGGATTAAAACCTGCCATTCGATTCAGCAGAGAATCATCGACGACATCGCTATAACCTAAACCAGAATTGGGTAAATCTAAACGGCCTCGGCCAGCCTCATGCTTCTACGTAAGTACTGCCGTATAATAAAATACTCACCTATATTATGCTAAATGTTTGATTGTGGGTGTTTTTTTGCTTGCCTCACTCACACTCTCTAGGGGGACGAGTCCAGAAGGGCTCTGCGGCTTCCTCGACGCGAGCTGCCGTTGGAAGACTTGGGGCTGTCTTCCTCATCAAAGTCGTTGTCGGACACGGCGGCCTCAATGATAGTCTTGTGGACTCCCTGGACGTTGACGACAGACTCAATGATGCCTCCGGATCGGAACGAGTGGATCTCGGTGCCCAGATCCGGACGCGAAGGAATGGCGCTGGCGCTGGCCCGGGCTCCGGTTCCGTTCATGCCATTAGCTGCAGCAGTTCTGGGAGACGTTCCGGACCGAGGTGACGCCAGACGGGTGTTGATTTCGGGGTCGTTGAGCGCATCGACAACAGCTCCTTGCTCGGTCTCAAAGATGGTGCCGTACTGGGTGGTGGTTCCGCCCTCGGGGTGATCGGGATGATGGACAAGATCGGAAGATCCGGTGGGTCGATGGCCAGGTCCCGACTTCTTGATGGTCACCTTAGTGTTGGAAGTTTCCTTGGGGTTGGCAGCCAGGTTGAGAGGCTCGATTCGGTGGTGGTGCTTCTTCTGGAAAGGTCCGGGAACAGAAGCGTCCTGGGCAGCAGGGGCAGCATTGTTGCCAAGCTTGAGACCCGTCTTGGGTGAAGTGGAGACGGTGATTGTGGGGTTAGCCGCAAGCTGGGAGCTCCCATGAGGACCGAGGGCGGAGGAGTGACCCTGCGATTGCTGCTGGATCTTGCCAGCCTCATCCTTGGACAGAGATCGAGATAGAAAGTGGGAGACGGATTCGTAGTTGCCAATGGAGTTTCGAGGAGAGTTCTGGACGTAAGAAACGAGGTTTCGCTTGGACAGAGGACCGGGGTTGGTTCTTCGGATAGCTCGGTGCACGTCGATGTACACGTCGGACTCGTCGATGATCTCTTCTCCAATCAGCTCCTCGATAACGTCCTCCAGAGTGAGCACTCCAAGAGCGCCGTAAGCGTCTCCGGGAGACTCGGAAACAATGACCATGTGGGACTTACCCTCCTGGAAGTAGTTGAGAATGTTGAGACAGGAGGTATCGGGTCTAGTTTCGGGAAGGGTAGCCAGAGGGAAAGAGGAGACGGGCAGAGCGTCTTCGGGATCGTAAGAAATGAGAATTCGAACCAGCAGCATACCAATGAAGTTGGTGGGCTCTCCGGGGGCGTGGATGGGGATTCGGGAGAAGCCGGCCTGCAGGATCTGGTCGACCACCTTCTCGTCAAGCACGGTATCGGAGGACATGGTGTAGACGTCGTCCAGGGGAGTCATGATGGTTCCGACGGGCTTCTCCTTAAGATCCAGCACGGCAGAGATGATGGTCACCTCGTCTTCGTTGAGACGCTCGACTCCCATGGTCTGGTGCAGGGTAACCAGGGTCTTGAGCCCGGCCTTCTTGTAGACAGTTCCGTGATCTTCTCCGAGCAGATGGTCCAGCAGCAGGGCCGTGGGGTAGGCCAGAGGGTAGAGAAGGTACATGAGGGCGAGCACGAAGGGAGAAAAGTAGGCGCCGACAGACAGACCGTATCTGACTGAGATTGACTGGGGGATGACCTCTCCGAAGATGACAATGGCGACGGTAGCGATGACGACGGCTCTCCAGCCTCCTCCGAGACATCGGTCGAGGACAATAGGCAAACTTTCGTTGGTGATGACATTGGCGAGCAGCAGGGTGACGAGGACCCAGTGCTTGCCTCGTTTGAGCAGTCGCAGGACCTGGGCGGCGGCCTTACGTTCGTGCAACTCGCCAGACTCGCTGATGACGTGCAGGTAAACCTCGTCCTGGCCCATGAGAGCAATGGTCAGGCCAGCAAACACACCGCCAGCAACCACGAGCACAAACGAGACAAACATGTAGAGCCAGAAGTCGGACGACTCCGGGTCCAGGGTTTCGTCATCGTGGTCGTAGGGAGAGTAGCTGCCGCTTCGTGACAGCCCACCGTAGGGCAGGGCGTGCAGAAGAGGCAGCCTTGCTATGAGCGTCAGGAGCAGTTTTGCTGTTGTGAGAGATGCGGTACGCATGGAGTGATTGTAGTCGGGGAACGGGTGAGTGAGCGAGAGAGGGTGGTGTGAGTGTGTTTAGGTGGTGTATACAAGTACCTAATGTAGTAGGTGTGTGGAGTTGAGACCAAAAGATAGTAATAGACTCTTTTGATTTTCGCCCGATGAACACCGATGGTTTTTTTCTTTGGACTTCAAGGTTCCACAGTGGCTGTCTGAACAATGACGCTCGTTTTCAAAGCCAAGGCTGTGAACCTTAGGCAGCGTGCAACTTTGACAGTCAACGACAGCCGCGCGGGTGATGGGGGTGTAGACGGTGTGATATCCGTCTTAGCGGTCTCATAACCTGTTTCTGATGCCCCCGAGAGTGCCTATTTTCCGTCTCTACAGCCATCACCTCTCTCCTACCAATTACAACACCTCTATAACCAGCGTTACACCGGAAAGAGATCTACTACCAGGATTACAGCACCAGCAGGTCCATAGATGCACTTGGTCTGAAACGGTAATTGCCGACGGTCGAAATTTATGGTCTCCCATTTCTGGAAGGTGCAGCCAATAGGAGATACATGTCTCCATTGTGGTGTATAGCAGGTACGAGTTCGCCGGTCTTGTCGTATCAGGGTAGCTGCCATTCCGTCCATACTGTACTGAGTCTCGACCAGCCAACTCCTGTCATGCTGCATAAAACGTGGGTGTCAAAAAGCGCATATCTCGTATCTTGGCGACACGTTCACAGAGACGTTAGACTGTTTGGATTGAACACTCCCGTGCTGATGCCATCGCTCCTTCTCTTGCTCTCAGCTCCTCCTGTCAACGTTTTCAGGAGCCACTTTGGAGCTTCTCTGCCACCAGTGTGGTCGACTCTCAAAAATTATTTAGAGTTTCGTCAGAATGCGAAACTGTAGGGCAGACAAGACGAGCTGGGAGAATCTGCGAAACAGGACATGCACGATTAGGCTCGCTGCAGGGCCTTTTCTCCCACTGATACCACACTGTGTCTCACCTTGCGATGGGCGCAAAAGAGTGGGTTTATATAGGCGTTCATCACGACATGTTGTTTGCTACTTTCCCGTCTTTAAGCAGTCTCGTTAGACCGAAAGAGAGTCCATTTAGAACCAATGAGAGTTTATAACCGACGACGAACAAAAGCTGAAAAAGATAACTTTGGAAGAACTCTGAAAGATAACTTTGAAGAGCTCTCCCCTTCTTCCCTTCTCCCTCCCCCTCCTTTCGGCAACGTGCTGCTGTCCTGCCTTCCACTATGTAATGGCAATGCCCCCATGCGTAAATACGCCAAAGTGATGGCTTGCATGGGACGCAATGGCGGCCGTCTGATTGGCTGGATCCCGGAGTATTTTTTGTCGAAAGAGTATCGCTGACCGGCCTCAAAATTTCACGAGCTAGCCCAAACTCTGAAAATGTTTATATGCAGTGGAAGGGCAGAAGTCAACGTGGAACGAGACAATGAGGCGATGGGGACGTGGGGCTGTATGGCTGCTGTATGGGGCTGGTTCGGAGCATGTGTACAGCGTCTGGAAATCGTCTGAAAACCGCCTCAATGATTTCAATGAGACATTGAATTGTCTCTCATGGGTAACTGGGTCTACCACAAGTGGGTATCGCCCGGGAACACGCCGTTGCACTAATTGGTTGCCCACGCATAACCTATAGCTACTGTACCACTTTTACGACATGGTACGACGCTAGGAGAAGATGTGTATCACCTGGCTACATACAAGCAGGCCACTCTCCATATTCAGATCTCGGCTGTCGTTCCGCCAACTTACTCTTCGCGCCGCTCTCCTATGATCGGCATGGGTAGGCGTCTTTCCTCACAATACGCGTGTCCGAGAGACCTAAATTGGGGTGAGGAAGTCGGTGAAAAAAGAGAGCTTGTTGAGTCGGCCTTACTGTAATCATGCTGTACAGTAATGACACAGTTGTCGTATGGTGTTAATTTGCTCAGTTTTGGATGGTTTCACAGTCTCTTGTTCTCTACACCACTCTATCAGGACTCATTCAACAACTCCACAACTACACTCTCTACAACCACAGAACCGCCCGGTACATATCCTCTCGTTGATACATGCATGATAATAAATAATTGATGGGTCTGCCTTTTGTTTCAGTGTCCAATCTGCTGGCGCCCTTCCATGTTTACTTTTTCACAATTCAAATGCAATGTGTGTTTGGGCTGCAGAGAATCAGGAAAGAAGAGGACACAATGCTCCACTAGTTGCGGAAAATGTCTCTGTGTGACAACGTCAAGTCTCCCTGATCTCGACCTTTTGACCATCTGCTATGCTCTTGTCGGCCAGTGTCTGCTTCGCAGGCAACCAGACAAGTGCTCAACTGTGATCGCCCTCACGCAAATCTCCGATATGCTGAATGTCGGGCCGCGTTTTGATCCGAGATCTGCCATGCATGAAAGTTGCAAACAGAGAGTGTGGTCAGAGGTAGCCACTCATGGCTCTTCAAACGCCCTTCCCCCTAACTCTCTCACTCTTCACTCTTGCCCAAAAGCTTCTTGTGGTCTTCGCTGAGAATGCTGGCCATGTCGCCCAACACGCCCTGGGCCAGCCGGATCTTGGCGTGCACTTCGTCCAGACGCGACAGATTGCCTGCTCCGTCGTAGTTGATCTGCTGCAGGTACGCCGCCAATGACTTTTGATACTCGGTCTCGACCGTCCGTTCCCACGCCTCCGACAGGCCCGTGATGAACCAGATGATGGAGTAACAGGTGGTCGCGTTGGCCACCTCGGTGAACCACCGCGTGACCCGATCTCTAGTGTGCGCATCCTGAATCTGAACAGCGGCATAGAAGGTAGCCACAGCCACAGTGAGCAGCTTGATACGTCGCCCCCGCTTGTACACTCCAGCAGAACCGGCAGTTGAAGAAGCAGGAGACGAGCTTGTGGGCGACGAAACAGACGAGGGAGACGAGCCACAGCTGGAGGGGCTCATTTCGGTCGAATGGCGCCGCTCAAAGGCCGAAGAAGACATGCGATTCACCCTTCGAGTCACGTTCTGCAATCGAGCCATGTTGGAGCCCACAGAAGTGATATCGGTCAGGTCCATGGAGATGCTGTCGCCGTTGGTGAAGAGCCAGTCCTTGATGTCAACCGGCAGGCGACACAACATCTCCTGAACATACCCCTTTGTCTTTTCAGCGGTGAGATTGAAGTAAAACAGACGGTTGGTGCCGACCTGTGGATGGTTTCTGATGAGAATCACATTGGCTAACAACATGTGTATGGCAGCCACCATGGCGTCCTCGCTCGAATGCTCAATGTACTCGCCAAACATACCCGGAGAACGGCGGACAGGATGCAGAACATGTTCCCATTTGGTCTCCAGCAGCTCCAGGTCGGCCTTTAACGAATTCCACACCTCCTCTGCGTTCTCAAAGATGACCATGGACGAACGCAGATCGTTCTGTTTCGCTACAAACCCCGTGATTTGCATGAGCAGCCGCGAAATGTCGTCGCCGGCCGTCAGCGCAGGGCTGCCCTCTCGCGAAGGAATCCCTAGCCAGTAGTCCGGTCCCAATCTGCCCTCGACTCCTCCTAACATGCTCTGGTAAAACTCGAATCGAATCACCGTGTATTGCAGATCGAGCTGCTGCCAGCTGCCCGGAATGGCTCCCATGAGCTTGGCAAAGTCGCCGAGACCCGTCATGTGCTTGTACCAGTTGGACAGATCGCCCCAGTACGTTTCGTAGCAGGTCAGCAGCACGCAACACGACACACAGGCAGCTACGTTGATGCTATCTGGTCGTGCCTTGATCTCCTGCGCTAGTCCCTCAATGGCCTGCTGGTAGTAGAACATTCCGCTACGTTTGGCTGCCTCCGAGAGAGGGAACTGGCACACCGACGAGTACGCCAGAATGGCACTCATAAGATAGCCCTGGGAGAAGGCCATCTGGGGCACGTCGTGCGTCCAATACGAGGCCGGCGTGCCTCCGTCGAGCAGACTGTTGGGCTCGCCGCTGAGACGCATGTGCATGGGGATTTCGTGGCCGAGGTGGGCCACGAAGCGATGCAGGAGGGTGAGATGCGATTGCGTCAGCGGGGGCACGCAGCCGGCTGCAGCCTTCTCCAGCGCCTCCGGTAGCGGCGTGTATGGCAGCAGTGCCGAGTCCGGGTTGGGTGCTGAGCCATCGCGGGGAAGCTGGCCCGTTGACGCGAGGGCTGCTGGCGGAAAGCGAAGGTCCGTCGTCGTGTAGGCGGCCGTTTTGAAACCGTGTTCTTCAGGCTCCGGTTTGATATGTGTAGATTGTTCTTGGTGGTGTTGTTGATTATCTTGATGCTGACCCTGTTGCTGTAGTTGATGCTGTAGTTGATGCTGACCCTGGTGCTTCAGCTGCTGATCCGCACTGACCACCTTGAAGACCTGTTCGCCGGGAACCATGGTACCCTCCGTGTCTTCGGTCTCGACCAGCCGGGCGTTGAACACGTTGCGGGTCACGTCGCGTTGCAGGCCGACCTTGTAGCCCTTGGAGATCTGGGACTGCTGGTTTTCAAACTCGCCAAACTCGGCCAGCGCCGTCTGCTTGAAGTCGAACCGGGTGGAGTAGTCGCACTGGCGCTCGCCGCGCTTGCAGTTGGAGCAAACGGGCCGGGTTTCGTCGCACTTGACCCGCCGTTTGCGGCAGGTCGCACACCCCATCTTGGTGCGTTCCTTGACCACTCGAGTTCGTTTCATGGCGATGGCAAGCTGAGGACGACGTTCAATCTTTCTGGTTTTAACAATGCATGCCGAGCTAAATATCCCCGATGGTTTACGGGGTAGCTACTTGTACTTACGAGTGATGAAGCAGTGAGCGTAGTATGCGCGTAAGGTGTATGGAGAGAGAGGAGCAGCGTGGGGCGGCGTATGACGGTCGTTTTTCAAGGGGTAGGTTCGAGAGTGCTGCGGGAGCGTGCCGAGAGGGGCGTGTATGTGAGCAAAACGGGTCTACTGCTAGTGTTTCTTTTCGTAGTCACCAAGCCTCTCTTAAGCTACAATAGCTACTGTATACCATGCGTCTTAGCTATAGTTTATAGGCAAAAGCGTGTGTTAGATAGGCTAAGTAAGAAAGCCTATGGGAAGTCAGGAACGAGATGGAAGATGGTGGTGGTCCGTATAGTGAGAGTACGAGCACAGTATACTACCCGTATTTGTCTTCTCGTACGAGCCAAGGCACTTCTACCCGCCCCATGTCTGCAACGTCTGCTTCGTACAGATTGTCAACCCCTCACCCACCTCCTAATAAACAACGGAGACGAAAAGTGCATGCACCTCTCATCGTCACCAAGAGTAAGTCAATGCGCTATTGTGCCCTCTCCCTCTCTCAGGCCTCGGCCCAAGAAGCTTAATGGGCACTAACTGTTTCTGGCAGCTCTTGAAGAATCGTACCAAACAAAGACCTTGGAAGATGAGTGCGGGGCGCTACTGGACGCAGAAAGCCGTCTTTTGTAGCCCGGGTCGTGGATCGCCCAATTGGACTATTGCTTCTTGCTACGCTACATGCTCGGCCGACATGGACGTTTGCGCACCGTATAGCATTTGTCCCTGGCCTTGTACACGATTGAACGTTAAGGTCTAATCTCCTGAAGACAAGCAGAGAGGGGCACTCTTCGGAGTGTGCTTTTCAGAGTGTGCTTTTCGGAGTACACTTTCCGAATGTGCCTCCTGTCTTGTCCCCCACCTGGATCACACAATGAACCAAGCGCGAAAGTTTAGGCAAACCAACGGCATTGTTCGATGGCATGTATGGATGACGGCAAGAGAAGAAACATGTCAGTTGAACGCGGCATTGGTGAGTGAAAAAAAGAATTACGGATAATCGCAAGACACTACACACGGAACACAACAGCTACCGTAGGAGACTGCGGGTTTCAACGGTGTCAGCGGGCTAGCCATAAGATGACGTATTCAGATCTCCGAACTGCAGCTTGCAAACGAAAACGAGAACCGAACGTGGAGGTGCATGTTCGGACCGATAATCGCACCGTTCAGTTCATCTGAACAGTGGTCTGTTTTCTTGCACATGACAGCTGCACCTGGTCCAAGACAATAGCTTTGATGCATTCTCCCCTGGCCAATCGGAGGTGGTATTTCGCTGATCCCAACTGTAAGATGGAACTTGTACGATAGATCGTCATCTGGGGGTTACATTCGAGATCGGTCTGGCCTGGACTGGGTGAAAGTAAGCCCCACCGGAGGCTACAACTAGCTACGGTACTTGTACAAGTGTGTGCATACAGTACATACTGTGGAACCCTTGACACTATGGGAAACAACGCTAAGCTTGAAATACTGACGTTCTTCTTTTCTTTTTTGTGAGTGGTGATGCAGCGCCGTGTGATGTGATCTGGAACATCAATGTGTTTGATCGGTGTTTATCGTCAATCAGTGTTTGCAACCATGCGGCACAGAGATAACAGGGATGATAATTAATACGTAGACGGCGACCAATCTGGATCCGAGGTACAAACTTGCACCGAAACTACTGGCGTGCAGACCTGATCTAAACAAGGCACAATACACCCAGTAAGCACCACAAGAATACAGGGGGTTGGACATAGCTAGCTCGGGTTTTGACGAATATTTTTGACTCGTAGTGAACCAGGAATATCACATGATTTATTGCAACCCCACATCTATACGTGTTCAGCTATTTCCATGGAACTCTACCCTCAGTGTACTTCTGCTGTTATAGCGAGGCCAATCTTGACGGATATGCACATCTTCCCCAGGGTGGAGGGCAATGTCATCCTGACTAAGTGCAGTAACATGAGCTTGTGTCCAATTGCGGATGTGTCCAATTGCGGGTGTGTGCAAATAAACGGGGTGCTACGACTACACTCCTTCCTATCCAGGACGTAACCACACCATGGTCACACTACGAGTACCGCTACTCTTACCGAAGTACAAGTGTGAGACTAAAACGGTCTTTGCACGGTTGCGATCGCTCTATCTATTGCGAAATTACTTCTAATTAGACCACCTGCTGACTCCCTTCCCTCCATCGATAGAATGCTCCATATCCAAGTCCACCCCACGTGCCTTCACTGCATCTTAGTAAGAGGCTTGAGACCCAGCTCGGCCAACTCAGCCCGCTGGCTCTTGACTCCAACCGACCCGGTGGGCGTGGCGCCAGGCTTGTTGTTCTCGGGGGAGAAACAGTACGCGCCATCCATGCTTTCCGACTCCTTGAGCCGCGAAATGGCCTTGTTCTGCTCCGACAGAGACGTTCCAGACATGGCGCCGGTCAACCGACGCAGGGAAATGTTGCTCTTCACGTGGGGCAGCAGGTTGGTTTCGTTTTCGGAGATCTTGCTGAGATCCCGGGTCAGGAAGGGGTGTTCCTGAGCCTCAGTGGCCGTGATACGCTTGTCCATGTCCACGCACAGACACTTGTTGATGAAGTCCCGGGCCTCCTCAGACACGTCCTGCCAGTATTCCTCGGGCTCAAAGGCGTAGTCTCCCGCCAGAATCGCCTGCATCTCCTCTGCCGACGAGTCTCGGTCGAACGGGGTGTATCCACACAGCAGAAAGTAGGTGATGACTCCCAGAGCCCACATGTCGACAGGCTTGCCGTGGCCGGCCTTTGTGAAGATTTCCGGCGCCATGTATCCGGGAGTGCCGCAGGTTGTTTTGAGCGTTCGGAACCGCTCCTCGTCGATGATACGGCTGAGTCCAAAGTCTGCAATAAGCAGGTCCGAGTCTTCCGCAGCGGTACGAAACAGCAGGTTTTCGGGCTTGAGGTCCCGGTGCACAATGCCGTGGCTGTGCAGGTACGCGACGCCTGACAGCGTGTTTTTGACGATTTCCACGGCGTCCGACTCGTAGTAGGCGCCCTTGGAACATATGCGCTCAAACAGCTCGCCGCCTCGCGCCAGATCCGTGACCAGGTAGAGGTTGTTTGTGGTTTCAAAGTAGTCGATGAGCGTGAGGATGTTTTTGTGACCCTGCGACACCCGCTTGAGCACGACGATTTCGTTGCGCACCATGTGCTCGCGGCCGCTCATGAGCTTCTTGTTGATCACCTTGGCCGCGTAGTATTGGCCCGTTTCGATATGCATGGCCTCCTTCACCACCGAGTAGGTGCCCTGGCCGAGCGTCTTGGCCGTTTTGTACCGACACGGCAGAGGGGTTTGCGACATGTTGTCCGTCGTGTCGTGTCGTTCGTTGTTGAGGTCTGTCGTTTTTCGTCTCTGAAAAACTGCTGGTCGTGATATGGGCTGCATGCAAGGTTTAAGTGGGGATTACGTGACGACTGAAAAGTCGAGTGATATATGGTAGGAGGAGGGACAAGAGGAGGGCGGTGGAACACGTGCGGAGATATGCCATATACCAGGGGTGGGTCATGCGGGTGTAAATTTTTTAATTTCAGAAACCGATTTATCGAGTGACTAGCTACCTCTTGTCGTATTGTCCGTTCTTCCTCTGACTAAGTAGACTGCTGTACTCGTAGTTAAGCCCGTTGAACACCGGTACAGAAATTTAACGACGCTATAAACAACGACTGTTATGCCGACCTAAATTACACCTGACACGTGCTGGACAGAACATACACTACGTCCATTATGGTACGTGTAAAATACTCCACATGACACCAGCTGTCAGCAGACGTACCACCCGCCTCACCCGTCGCTTGTACCCACTTGTTCCGCCCGCTATCACTTGCAACTGCCAGGTACTGCTTCTCTCACACGTCAGTCCTGCGTCGTGCTATTTTTGGGAACCCCAACTCAGTCAGTCTCAGTCAGTCACACAAGACAAGTCTCTCAATGCAGGTTAGGTTGCATACCATGACGGACGTACAATAATTATCTACTGTAACAACAAACAAGTATACCAGGTGCGAGTAAAGGCCAAGCCTACAAGTCTACCTGGTAATCGTACAACCCAAGCCTATAAACAAGCCTACAAACAAGCCCACAACTCAAGCCCAAGCTCTTCCCACTCCCACTCCCACTACTGTACAAGTACTGTACACCGGTACCGGTAGCTGCCACTCATTACGTTACGGTTACAGTAAACAGTAGTCTACAGAGCTGAACGCTGAAACATCCCCCTCCTCGCGTTACAAACAAACACAGCTGACAGAAATAGACCCAGTTCAAGTAAATAACTTTCCTTGCACGAGTAGTCACTCCATGTACAGTACGAGTACAGTACGAGTATTGATATCCTCACCCAGCTCCCCCCCTCTCTCTCTCCCACAGTAACTTGCTCCCCACATGCAGCCTATCTCCTATCTGCTCTGGATGAATCATAGAGTTCGGATACGCAGCAACATCGGGCTCTTTGCAAGTGACACCCCAGAGGCCCTAAAGCCGGTTTTCTTTTCGTCGGAATCACACCTCGTCCCTGTCTAGCGCCAGAGAGGGCCCTTCACACACACTCTTATTTTCACAGCGCCCAAGCCGATCCAGGGGCCGCACGAAACTCTCCACCACACTTCCCAAGACCGACCCTTTCCTTCTCCTGTGTAACCCCTCCACCATTTCATTTACAGGTCACACAACCCACACACGACATTTGGTCATATCCAAACAACAAGACAACACAAGAGTTTCAATTCTGCGACTTTTGAAAGGCCACGCACAATAAAAACATATCAACTCCCACCTGACGCTGCCACCAAGATACCCGCACGTTCGCCACCAGCAAGCCACATATTAATCGCTCATGGGTCAGTCATCGTCACGTGACTCGTCGTCCTCGTCTAACCCCAGCGGTGCCCCCCAACCACCACATCGCAACCGTCTGGTCCAGCGGCTCCAGACCCATTTGCGCCGGCGCCGTCCAGAGGCTCCAACAGCCGCCACCATGTTCGTCCCGCAACGCCGAAGACGATCCGCCACAGACTCCGTCCGCAGCGAACGACGCAAACGTAGAGT
Organism: Yarrowia divulgata; assembly: GCA_900519045.1. Taxonomy (NCBI): domain Eukaryota; kingdom Fungi; phylum Ascomycota; class Dipodascomycetes; order Dipodascales; genus Yarrowia; species Yarrowia divulgata. The sequence continues at coordinate 3,854,979 of ULGQ01000001.1, read as the reverse complement.
TGAGGACGACTCCGAGGTGGCAGAAACACAGCCCGGAATGGCGTCATCAGCAACAGCAGCGGCGACTGCTATATCATCGAACACAGAGCCATTGTCTGCTGCACCTACATCATACCCTCAGGCGGCTGCATCGACTCTAGGAGAGGCCTCCATCGATGCATCGGAAACACAACCACTTTTGGAAAACATCCTGGAGGAACCCGAACCTGCATCGACACGAAACTCGGGGGTGCCCACGGGCGGAATGGCCGGAAGAGACCTTCCAGGCATGTCCAACTATCGAAATCCAAGAAACCAGTCGGTCATGTTGTCTCGGCTGCTGTTTCTGGCCTCGTCCATGACCGCTTCTTCGCTTGTGGGAACCGAGTTTGGATTCCAGAACGGAGGAGGCACGGGATCTTCGTCCGATGACTTTGACCGGTTCCTTGCTGGTCTCTCACGAGGTCTTCTGTCGCCAGAAATTACTACTCGTGAACCCTCTAGCACCGAGGGTGTTCGGCCTCTCAACTACTTTCGAATGTTCAGATTCCCACCCACTGAAGGATCCACTTTTGTGCCTGTGCTGGTGGTTGGAATCCGATCTTCGGAAGACAACGGACAGGGTCCCAATGCCGAAATTACTACGGACTCCATGCCCTTCTTTGAAGCTGCAACCTCCAGACCAATTCGTCTGAGTGAACCGACGGACACGGTGGAATACAACCCTCTGCGCTCTCGTTACGAGCGTGGAAGATCCATCTTGGACCAATTCATGAGCGACTTTGGTCCGTCGTTCAACAACACTGATAGACAGGCCAGCACAGACTCGCTGAATGAGATGCCAGAGGCGGCCTCCACTTATCATACCCCTCTGACCAGCACAGAGCAGGTGGATTCGGCTTCGACATCGGCTACTGCTTCGGCCCCTTCCTCAGCTCCTACTTCGGCTCCTTCTTCGGCTCCTGTTTCTGCTTCTGCCGAGTATCCGGAGCCCCTCATTCCTGCTACCTCTCCGGCTACACACACAGCTCCACCCCTGCCCAGCCTTCCTTCGTTGCCTCCTGCTTCGGAAGCAAACGCCAACGAACCTCGAAACACTCGAGAGTCGCTACAAAACGCCATCCACGAACGTCCTCTCAGACAGTCGTGGATCGTCTACGTCTTTGGAGGCACGTACCCTGAGGACCATCCGATTCTCAATGCGGCTTCCTTGTTCACAGATGAGCCTACCATGGAGGATCTGTCTCTGCTGGAGCGGCATCTGAGCCCCATGAAGAACCATTTGGCCACCCAGGAGGACGTGGAGTCTGCTGGAGGCTTGTCGACGGTGGAGGAGTTTGTCGAGGGCGAAAAGTGCCCGATTTGCATGACGGATTACGAAAAGGGGGACGTGTGTCGGCAGCTCAACAAGTGCCACCACGAGTTCCACAAGGATTGTGTGGACCATTGGCTGTTGACGGGCTGCAACTCCTGCCCCATGTGTCGAGGCGAGGGAGTGGCCAGGGCTTGACTTGGATTGTAGGAGATAGCATTTAGACATTATTTAAGAATGTAACGAATTACGAAGTGACCTGAGTACGTATTGAACTGTTTTGTTGGGATTTGTTGGGAGTGGTGAAGGGTAACTGAGGAGGTGAAGGTACCTGTGGAATAACGAACCATGAGTGCAAAAACGAATTAAAGCTGGATTTTCATACACACAAGTGCTCTCCATAAATACTGTAAGATTTATTACAACACCATACATCAGGCTGAGAAGCTCTTTTCAAACTGCCCCTCAGATCACATCTCGTGCACTAGGCTAAATAAAGTTTGGGTGGTGAGTTGCAAATTTCAACCTCCAACTTTCATCTCACCACACATCACCAGCACAACATGCCTCTTTTGCACGCCTCCAACCTCTGTGCGCACCTGCAGAACGTCGTCCGAGTGGGCCGACCCCTCACATCCATTCCTCACAACAAGCTCAACCTGCAAATCGCCCTGGGTCTCTACCGAGAGGGATTCCTTTCCGGCGTGCAGCGGGGAGATCTCTACGGCCCTGATGCCATCTACACAGAAACCACGCCTGAGAACGTGGCATCGCGACGTCTGTGGCTCGAGCTCAAGTACCGACAGAGCCAGCCCGTTCTCAAAAACCTTCAGATGATTTCCAAGCCCAGTAGACGAATGGTGCTGACCACCGAGGAGCTCCGAGAGCTGCAGCTTGGACGAAAGGTCAAGTTCATTGCTCCTCCCAAGATTGGCGAGGCCATTCTGATCAAGACGCCCGGCAAGGATGGCGACGTCATCGAGCTCAACGAGGCCTGCCGACGATTCCTCGGCGGAGAGGTGGTTCTTCGAGCCTCTTAAGCCCAATGAAAATGTACATAGTAAATGATTGGTTAGGTGAGTGGAGACTGTGTTTTATGAGTACTGGATTGTAAGAGTACTGGCTTTGTAGTTGATTGGAGGTGCCATGGTACAGTAATTCCAAGTTTAGAATGTCTGTTGGAGTGATCTGATGTCTACCTGTCAGTGCTGTATTGAATTGATGATTTCACTTCTACAGACTGTCTGTAAATCAGATCGTTGTCTCTGTAAGTGGCTATATATTGTACAGTGCTTGTACAAGTACTACATCATTCGCCTTACACGTAATGCTGTCCACCATCGCCATATAAAAAGTCGTGTTATGTAAATAAAGCTGTTGGTATTGTGATCTAAGCTCATAGACGCGTCGCTATCGTCGTCTACAAAGTAACCACGCTACCGATACCCTGGCTTCTCCATTGACGGAGATCAACCTGCCAGCCGGTCCATTTGCCAATGGCCTGTCGAGCATTGGAAACATCAAAGAGATCCACATCCACCAGAGAACCAACACGAGGTCGATAATTGCTTGCAGGCAGGGGAGGGGACAGCGACACCTCGGACTCTCCTCCTCGAGACACGGGTCGGTCCATTGCACCTCTCTGCGTTTGTCGTCCAGACTCCTCCAATCGGGCCTTGTATGTTTCTCGCTCGTTCTTCACGGCTGCCAACTCCTCCTTGAGAGTCTTGACCTCCTTCTCATGCTGCAACTTGAGGGTCTTGAGTTCCTCCTCCAGTTCCGAGATCTGGATCTCGTATTGCTTGTATTTCTGTCCGGCCTCAACTGCAAGAGTAGCGGTGGCAGCAGTCTCCTCAAAGTCGGCCTTGCTAAACTTGTCGTTCTTGAGATCCTCTTCTGTCGCATCAGCAATGTCGGTTCGGGTCTGGACCTCTTCCTTGACAATGGTGTCGAGATGAGGAGAGACCTCAATGTTCTTGGGAGGCTCGATGGTGGCAGTAGCAGCAAGGTCGGCCCCGGTGGCGTCAGCAATCTCCTTCTTCTCTTCGACACTCTCCTTGACGATCTTATCGAGTTCGTCCGACACCTCGATGTTGTTTTCCTTGTCAACCTCGTCTGTAGTCTTGGGCTCAGACTTGTCTGCAGACAACTCTTCCTCCTTGTGTTCTCCCTTATCGTCCTCCTTGTCGTCCTCCTTGTCCTTGTCGTCAGCCTCCTCCACATCTGGGGTCTCCTCTCTATCGCTATCCTTGGCCTTCTTCTTGTTCTTCTTCTTGTTCTTCTTCTTGTTCTTGAGCTCCTCGAACTGGGTTAGCAAGGTCAGCAGCGCCATGAAATCCAATTGTACTCACCCGCTTCTTGGCCGCAGCCAGCTTTTCGTCCTCCTCGCCTCCAGACACGTTTTTCACTTCTTCGTCAGACATGGTGGTGTATATTGTAGTTGACAAGCGTCCGATGCCCGGCTGCTGCACTGCATCATACATCACACGAGTGTGGTCAACCCTAACCCTTTGGTGGATGTGGCAGGTGGTGTATTCGACGATTTGAGAAGTATAAATGTGCCTGTTTGTGTGTGGCTTGTTATTCCTGGCTGTTTCAAATATATTCCGAAAACAAATTTCCTACTGGTCTGCTACTTTTAGCTATTTCTACACAATCGTATCGTCCCGCTTGACACACATGTCACGATGCTAAATGTGCTAAACGACTCCAAAAGTCCAATTTTTGGGAGTTGCAGACGTCACACATTACACACCCCATCTGTCGAAAATGACTCGAGGAAACCAGAGAGAACTCGCCCGACTCAAGAACCTCAAGAAGCAGCAAGAGGGCAAGAACAAGAAGGAGGGCGACCCCACCAAGCGAAAGGAGTCTGACGCCGAAATCATGCGTCTGAAGCAGGCCAAGGGTGAGTACGAGTACGAAACTTGGGGATCAGTATGAGACAGGGCCTCCGAGTTTTACGACTAACACAGCCGCCGAGAAAAAGGCCGCCGAAGCGGGTGCGGGCAAATGATGCAACGTGCGATAGCTACTTGTAGCGTAGAATAGAAGTATAGATGTAGTTTCGTGGAAGTGTCTGGTGCGAGTTCACTGGACTTGTATAGCATTCGTAGACTTGCAAGTAACCCAGTTAATTAGAGTGGTAAACGAAAAGTGTGTGGTTTGTCTGTCGCGGATATATAATCATAAAGATATATCACGAACTCCACCTTAATTCCCCCCATCACTTTTCACCACTCTAGAAAATGTGCTTTCTGCTAAATTGCACTTACCTCTAGCACTTACCGCCTGCCTCGCGCACTGACCGCGTCTTATACACTTTGACCGCCGCTACAAGTGCCCTTGCATATCACCACAGATTCGGTCGCTCGCCAAAGCTCACCACACAACGCGTTGATGGACGATTTTGACGTGAGTATTTTTCACAGTCCAAGGCTAGGAAACACACGCAGACACTAACCCAGACCCAGCCGGATCCTCCTTGGGAAGAAGACGCCCGTGCGCGACGAATTGCCAACCGTGGTCGCCCGCGTCGACCCGCGCCTGACCCGTCAATGGACGAAGCGGACACGCAGGAAGACATTCCCATGCCCGATATGTCGTCGGACCGAGTTGAAGGACCAGCCCAGCCGTTCGATTTCGAGCGGTCTTTCGGCATAGGCAAGTTCCTGGGAGACGACGAAGACACGTCGGAATCGCAGATGGATGATCAGCTAGAAGCCGGGGTCATTCCAGAGTCCTCGGAGGCTGGCATGCCCGACGACACCCAGGATATCACCCAGGATATCACGCAAGACATTACCCAGGACGTGAATCAGGACGTGACCCAGGAGGCCACTCAGGAGGCCAACCACGAAGACCACAACGCAAACGCTACAACGATCCTGCCCGACACTCAGGAACTGCCAGACTATCCAGACGACGCCCTGAACATCCCCGCAGACACTCAGATCTTGCCCAATTCCAATGACCAGGCCGATACGCAACCCGACAGCAGCCACCACAGCCAGGGCCAGGGCCAGGGCGGCATCCCAGACACGCAAATCATGCCAGATACACAGATCGTGCCCAACGATCTCAGCACACCTGCTCCTCGGAGCCGACAAGACCCTGCTACTACTACCAGCATTCCAGACACTCAGGAACTCACCCAAACACCCAGCTCCCCTGCATCTTCGCCATCTCGAAACAGAGCCAACGACGGGGGTGTTCCAGACACCCAGATCATGCCTTCCGAGACTCCCCTAAGGTTTCCGTCTTCCCGATCTACCCGGCTCTCACTGGCTTCTCATCATGCCAAAGAACACAACGAGGGGGACTCCGGCAGAGGCGCCACCCGTGGCAGGTCCACTAGCCGGCGCTCGCTCGTAGGAGGTGTCATCGAAGAGACTCCTGAGTCGTTCGACTTCCAAGAAACTCAGGTGTTGGCTACACCTGCAGGGGCAGGAGTTGCGCGAAAGCCAGTCGTCACGGACGATGGCTCGGACGAGGAGGTGCTGGAAACTCCCTTGCGACCCTCGAAGGAATCCGTGGTCCAGGTTCCGTATAGTCAAGGCGCTAACGGTCCACGGCAAAGATCTGCTCTGGGTAGACACAGTCCCACTCTTTCTCAAGGAAGCCCTCTGATTGTTAGAAGAGCAAGAACTTCCAGAATGACCGTGGTAGATGGATCCGACGATGTCTCCATGTCCGAGGATGAAGTGGCAGATTCTCAGCCTGATCACCGGCACAAAGCGAATGGCAGAAAACGGTCCTTCTCTGAGGGGGTTGACGACACTCAAGAGCTTGCTCCAAACAGCAGCTCTAACGGCGGCAAGCGTCAGAGGTCGACCTTTGGACCCAGATCAACCTCCCCCGATGAAGAAGATTATGTGTTACCATCCCAAAGCTCCAATGTCTCACCCAGCACGAGTCACGAGAAGATTCTGCGACGTCATACACACGTACCTCACGTGGAAGACGGCGACGTGATCCCCGAGTCGATCACATCCACGCCTGAGACTGGCCAAACGGAATACCTTACAATGCTCGTGCGATGGAAAAACAGATGGTACCCTACCCGAGTCATGCGTGATGAGGAAGACGCTACGAAGCTGATTTTCTGCTACGCTAACAACAACCCCAACGAGCTCGAGACGAGCCCCTACTCAAGCAGCGGTAGTCCGTTTACCCCGCTGATTCTTCAACCTGGCACGGAAGTCAGTGTTTTCAAGGGATCTCCAAAGGGCAGAGCAATCATTGTTCGTGGTGTGACCGTCCCCGACGAAGAGGCAGATACAGTGTCTACCATGGATGGATACTCTTCCTTCGAGGTTCGCTTTCCGGCCCGCGATGACGTGGGAGTGGTCCACTTGAGTCAGATCAACTTGACAAAAAAGCAATTTGACGCCGTCACCCTGCCAGAGCGTGCCTTCCGGGCTGGCGTCTCCTTTGAATTTCCAGATGAAGTGAAGCTCACCAAAGTGGAACAGGTTGAGGCTGCGGCTGCTCCTACCACTACGACGTACCCCGATACTCAGGTGGTCATGTCCTCGCCTGCTCGTCGTCCTTATTCATCTCCTCCTGCTCCAATTAGGTCACCACTAAAGCGAGTGTCTCCTACTCCTGTGAGAAAGGTGTCTCCCCCTCCTCGGAAGAGTACTGGAGCACGACGACAGGAGACTCGACGGTCTACATCAGTCTCTACTGCCAGCAAGTCCAATAACAGCATCACCAAAGATCTTGGATACCTCCGGGAGCACTCCATCATTCTCCCTGCTCCTGTTCCTGCTCCTCCTGTGAGTAAGGCCGTGTTTGAAGGCTGCATTTTTCTCGTGACTTCAACAGAGGACAAGCCCGGCGAGCGAACACAACTGATCAATGCCATTACAGCTGGGGGTGGCACCATCTACGAGGATTTCGTGTCTCTCTTTCAGTGGGACAACGGGGAGCCTATCATTGACGGCAAGGCTCTTGATAAGCGTTTCGGGTGTGTCATTTCCAACTCTCATACCCGTACGCCCAAGTATCTTCAAGCTCTGTCCATGGGGTGGCCTTGCCTCAACACTGCTTTTGTGAACGATGTTTTGGGCGGAACAGCTATTCTCAACGACTGGCCCGTTTACCTTTTGCCTCGGGGTCAGGTGGATTTTGGGCTCTGTTGCAATCAGGACATTTTGGAGTTTGCCAACAATTGGAGCAAAATCAATGCTCAGGGAGACCAGATCTCTTCGGTTTTTCTGAAGCGACACAGTCTCCTCAGTCTGTACAAGGCCCGCAAGACTGTGCTTTCCGAGATTCTTGCCACGTTTGTGATCACCGGCAGTGACACACAGGATCAGAATGTTCAGGTTCTGGTCCATGGGCAGAATCCCAGCTACGTTGAAGCCGTCTTCAGTCGCGGCGAGCTCGAAGACGCGCTCAGCGGGTTCAGCATCAATGAGAGCGACTCGGCAGAGTCCCCCGCCAGCCGCACGGTTCTGATTTTGAATCTGCAGGCAAACTCACAGAACGTCAAGTTTGAGCCGGTGGTTCGAAGCTTCAAGCAGCGGTTCCCCTGGGCGAACATTGTGCTTGGTGACAGGGAGTGGTTTATCCAGTCAATTGTCTCGGGTAGACTGAGACAGATGATTCATCTCTGACAGTAATTATTTATAGACGCTCATAGCAGCACTAATGTATAATATAAGTTAGATACAGTATTTGATGGGGTTTGTATGAGCTAATTATCGGCCGTTTAATTGAGGTTCTTATTCTGGGTAATTAAAATGCATGAACCTAACTCACCGCGACTTTCAGACGCGTCGTGCTGAAACTGCACCATCCACTTGTCAGCATGCCAGGAATCTGCATTCATCCTTTGGCCAGTAAAGTATGTTCGGGGAGACCATCCAATGAGGGTCGGGCTGCTTTGGTCGACTCATTGCTGGTAGCGCTTCAACTACACAAGTCGTACAAGCTGATACCCATTACCCCGGCCACCGCCGCCGACCTACAGAGATACCACAGTCTGGAATACGTTTCTGCGGTGCTGAAGAAGGGCCAAAGTGAAAAGACGCTGGACAAAATGGGACTCATTCACGACTGTCCCGTTTTCCCCGGTCTCGATGTCTATGTCAAACTTGTAGCTGGTTCTACATTGAGTTGTGCTAGACAGCTTGTGTCTGGTCAGCAGCAACTGTGCATCAATTGGTACGGGGGAAGACATCATGGTAAGCGTTCTGCAGCTTCGGGATTCTGTTATGTCAACGATGTGGTCCTGGGGATACAGGAGATGCGAAAGCAGTACCAGAAGATCATGTACATTGATGTTGATCTCCATCATGGGGATGCAGTCAGTGCAGCCTTTGTCCACAGCAAGAACGTGCTCTGTGTCTCGATGCATCATTACGATACAGGCTTCTTTCCGGGCACGGGTGCTCTTGCTGACTGCGGGTCTGGACCAGGCGAGTATCATACAGCCAACGTTCCCCTGAGGAAGGGGTTTGGAGATGGGTCTCTGGCCCGCGTTTTCGACAGTATTGTTGAAGGGTACTACGAGGCTTACCAGCCTGATGCGGTGGTTCTTTTGCTTGGATGTGACGGTCTGGCTACCGATGAACACAAGAAATGGAACCTGAGTGTGCCTGGTTTAGGCGAGACTGTTCGCAAGGTGGTCTCGTGGAAGAAACCGGCATTGGTGCTCGGAGGAGGAGGATACAATCATACCGACACGGCACGATGCTGGACCTATGCGACAGCAGTGTGTTCTGGAATGACCAAGGAGGATATTCTTGCCTTGGAACTTCCCCCCAAGCTTCAAGAGAGACACCTCGCTCAGTTCGAGAAGGATGGATACACGCTGTGGAACGAAGAGAACCTCAAGGGTCGCACCATGGTCGACGAAAATGACGATGAGTATTTGGCAGAGCTAGAGCAGACTCATCAGGAGAGGATTGGAAAGCTTCGACCGAAAAATATGGCGAAATAAACTACTGATAATTGCTCTTATGGCTTCAGCGACAACCCTACATCACGGTAAACTTTGCTCATTGATGAGCCGCACGGCTGGGGGGTATTTCAATCTGGGCATCAGGGGGTCTACATATTATATAAAGAATTGCATTTGATTTTTATGGATTATTCAGCTGGTTGGTGTCTTTTAATTAACGTCACATACCTATATACGTCTGTAAAGGTGTTCTGCTACAACCTCCCCAATTCCTCCATGGCTAAGTTTGGACGAAATTGAAAACGCGTCAAAAAGTTAACACCGCGCGTAACACTCTGTCTTCAACAACACACAGCACAACATGGCGGCACGACAAGCGTTCACCCAGGCCATGATGAAGTGTGGCCAGATGGACATGAACGACGCATACACTCTGATGCGCCAGTACCCGGAATACATCGACGTGGAGGCCGTCGAGTGGGACCGAACCAAGCCTGCCCGTCTCATGGCTCTGCTGCGAGAGATCCAGACCAACGTGGTGGAGTTTGGCTTCTATCTGGATATTGTCAAGAACCCGCTGAACAACGACGAGCGAGTTCTGGTGTGGACTTCCAAGGGCGACTCCACCGCTCTGCAGGACACCTCGGGTATCGATGTGGAAAGAGATCTGCTGGTGGTCAAGTTCATGCGCGAGTTCATCAACTATGTGTTTGAGAAGCAGTTTGCTGGAGGGCTGGATGACAAGGGCGTGTATGTTCTGGGCGAGGACTTGTCCATGATCATGGCTCGTCTGGGAGTCGTCAACCAGACCAATACTGCTATCAGTTTGCTGGTGGAGGAGCAGTGGCTTCAGCAGGCCCCAGGCAACAAGTACTACTGCACCATGCGGTTCTACCAGGAGTTCAAGGACTACCTCGAGCTAAACCGGGCCGAGGAGGAGATGACCGAACGTCTTCAGTGGGCCAAATCCAAGGCTGGTTAGACTGGTTAGACTGGTTAGACTTACCTCGTCACTGGTAGGCGTTGGATAAGGCAGGGGTTGGAGAAAAAGAGACTGGCTAGAGTCAAGAGCACTATTTATAGTCAATGTATTTATATGTTTTTCAGGGGGTGAGCTTATGTAATGGAGTCTATGACGAAATGCCACTGTCATGAATGGCTGTTGATGTGGTGACGGGTACAACTATTGGTATAGGCTTGGTATCTATTGAAGAGCTTCTGTTCGCAAAGAAACGCATCTGCTGATAGATACTGTGTCTGTTTGTACGCCACTCCCTAATATACTGTACAATTCTGGTCGGGTAATTCCTTGTTGGTAATTAATTCATCCCCGCTCTGATAATTAATTGTTATGCATTATTATGATATTAACGAACATCAATACATACTGTACAAACACTCTTATTAGGGGTGACGAGAATGGTGAGTTAATTAACGGTGGATCGCTCTAATTGCTGGGAGGCATATACTGAGCCTTCTCGTTCAGAGGCTGAGTGGGTCCTTCGGCATAGGTTGGAGGAGGGACCTGGGGAGCAATGTCGGATTGCGTCAGAGGCGCAGTAGCAGCAACACCGGCCGAGGGCTGCTGGCTGACAGGAGGCTCGACCATGGGTGCAGGCTCATGCTTGGGAAGCCCGGCCTGGGGGTAGGTGCCCTCAGTGGGGTAAGCCTGATGCTGGTGCAGGGGCTGCTGGTTGAAGTGGGGCTGCATCGGCTGTTGGGGTTGCTGATGATGGAGTTGGGTTGCGTAGCCCTGTCCACCCATTTCCACGTCCCGGGCCTTTCGATTGTCCGAGTCCTTGGAAATGATGTAGATGGCGTAGATGAGGCCGGGGATGTAGAAGAAGTAGGTCATGAGCAGACAGAGCCACATTTCACTGGAGCATCCTCCTCTCAGGATTCCCACGGCGATGAAGGGGAAGAAGAAGGCCAGCACGTAGAGACACGCGTCCGAGGGCGGGTCCGGATTTCTGGACTGAACCGGGGTATTTGCGGGTCTCTGGACGTTGGGGTTGTTGTAAGACATGTTAGACGTTCTGTATCGTACTTAGCTTGCTAGTGTTATTTAGTTGGAGTCCGATGTCGGTTGTTTGAGTTCCTGACACTTCTTGGCGGGAGATGAGATTGGGGGCGGTGTCAAGTATGGATTGTACAAGCGATAGCTACCGCACGTCTATGTGAGATTGTGCGTGAGAACGGAGCGAATATGTGAGGCTGACTGGACACAGGGCTGAGTTTTGGGTAGGGTGCGGCTATGATGAGCTGCAGGGAAAAATTCAATCGCAACAAAAGCAGGTTAGGGTCGTCGATTGTTGCGTGACCCACGCACATACTGGACATTATTTGAGATGATTCAAGTGCAAGTATGGCGTCTAAACTCCAAGTGTTCTCTATGGATGCTCGTATTTGGCGACAGTGCGGTTCTATCATAATTGGGGGACTGTAAATAATAGTGCTGTGAGCACCTTACAGCTGGTGTGGTCAGGAGAGTACATACCATTCGCTGATCAGAACGTGGAGCAAGAGACATTTAAAACGACAAGCTCGAACAATAGGCAAAAGTGCTCGACTATCGAATCCATCAAAACCACCGCACTAAAGGAGAAGGAGGACCGGCCTAACTCAGGAGCGGCCCAACTGCCCCCCTAAATGGCTCGTGTCTGCGGACAGCTGCGCCGCGGAGGCTGTGCGTGCGTTACATGGAATGTGTTTCACATAAGTTGCTCGAGAGAGACAGAGAGATGTGGGTCTTGCTGTAATTATAGTGTGTCCATCGTGCAGCCAGCCAGACGTCAAACGGAAGAGGCAACCGTAAAATGCGGACAAGACAGACAAGAGGGAAAATGACACGTTGACAGATATTGTACAAGTCCGGTACATCCCCCTCGATGACCCAGAGACAGCACCCGTTGTACGCGTTGTCTGCAGTCTGTACAAATATTGTGTTTCTTCCGTACATGCTTTGTGCGTTGGAATGTGACGTGAGAGAAAATCAGGGGGACCCACTTGGTTATACTCACAGCATATTATTATCCGACGGAAGATCATTTTACAGAGAAGCTTTGCTGGAGGTGCCAATCTGAGGGTGAAGACAAAAACGGCCACTTGGGCCCAAAGAAGGCGGTCCAAAGAACGCTAACCAGCACTCTATTCGAACGCTCCCACCGACACCTCTCATAATCAACGTTCAGCTCTGTGGCTAACGCTTGAGGATAACTTTTTTTAGTCTGGTGACCCGCCTTACTGCTGCATTGGTGGTGGCTGTGGTGGTGGCATTTCCAAGCACTCAACAACCACTACTTGTACTCAATTGAACATTCAGCAATGGTCTAGATATTACTTCGGGGCCCCTTGTTGTTTCGTGCTGTAGCTACCCCATAATGATAGTCCTCCGTGTTCGGGGCTTCAACAGTAACTTTGCGCCTCCAACTCCTGCTACAAGTAGAGTGGGTAGAAACCCAAACCCTCGCGTTCCAACAATAGCCATTGTTCTGGCTTGCGCCTGCACCTCCCGTCCGTTGCCTTTATTCCAGCTCCTTGCCTTTCTTTCTCTGGCAAAACCCGCACCACTGATAACCATCAGAGCTATACAGGGTCAACTACCAGTGTGAGTATTACCAGGCCGACACAGACTGTGCAATTGATAACATCAATTTGTATCACCACGTCTCTGTTCATCGTACGACTTTACAACTCGACACTGCTCCACTCGACTCCTCGACACCACCACCCCTCTCACCCCCTACAATGTCTAACACAGATGAGCGACCCACACTTTGCTTCTGGCAACCAAAACCAGGAGGTTGGGCACTCGAAGGGCAGGCCAGAAACCTACCTGGACAATGACCAGTCCCAGAGCTCCAAGTCCAAGGGCTTCGTTGACGGTGTCATGGACTCCGTGGGCCTAGGCAATGGCAACAACGACTCCAAGAACAACAACCAACAGCAAGGAACCGCTGCACGGGCCTCTTCCGACTCCCACCCTTCGCTCGGAGACAACGCCGGACGTGTCAGCCACAAGCTTCGAGACCAGATTGCCCCCAACGCTGCCGTGGTGGACGCCAACAAGAAGCCCGGTCTGTCCAGAAACGACCGACCCGCCGGAACCGCCTTCCCCGTGGCCGGAGTGGCCAACCATAACGCCGTCGACCCCAAAAAGACCCAGCAGCCGCAGAGCTCTGTGCCCAACAATGTCAGCGACGCCCAGATCGAGGCCCAGGAACGAACTGCAGAGCAGAAGGCCGGCGCAGTCGCCGTGCCCGACAACAAGCTGCCTGGAAGCGCAGCCTACACCAAGAACTACACTCCCATGGACCGAAAGGCCACCGCCGAGGAGTTTGATCTGATCCAGGGAGGCCCCGGCGTGCCCGGCTTGTCCGCCCGAATCGACGCCGAGGGAGAGAACGCAGGAAAGGTGTCGGACTCAATTGACGGCGCCTACATCGAGAAGATGGCCGCCCAAAACATGGAAAAGAACAAGATCCCCGAGCCCAAGAAACTCGGATGGAAACAGATGGGTGGATGGTCCGAGGAGATGGGTATCACTTCGGACGAGCAGGCCGACGACCTCATCACCAAGTCCACCTTGCTGGAGGAGTACATTGCCAATAAGTTTTACGGCGACTGGTACCACAACATTGCCTGCATCATTGTGACTGGTGTGCTGTCTTTCCTGGTGGCTAAGCTTGGTGGAGGAACCGCCTGGCTGATTCTCGTGATCGCGGTCACGGGAACCTACTACCGAACTAGTGTCCGACGACTGCGACGAAACGTGCGGGACGATATCACTCGAGAGGCTGCTGTCAAGCGAATCGAGAGTGAGGAGGAGACCATGGAGTGGCTCAACCTGTTTATGACCAAGTTCTGGGTCATCTACGAGCCCGTTCTGGCTGCCACCGTGGTCCAGATTGGAAACCAGGTGCTTGCTGGCTCCACCCCCGGATTCATTGAGTCCATGGCTATCGAGTCCTTCACTCTGGGAACCAAGCCTCCTCGAGTTGACCACGTCCGAACCTTCCCCAAGACCGAGGACGACGTGTCTATCATGGACTGGAAGTTCTCTTTTACCCCTAACGATACCGAGGATCTGACTGCTCGACAGCTCAAGAACAAGGTCAACCCCAAGGTTGTTCTTTCTGTCCGAATTGGTAAGGGTGTGGTCTCCAAGTCGCTGCCCATTCTGCTGGAAGACATGTCTTTCTCCGGTCACGTGCGAATCCGAATTCGAATGATGACTCTCTTCCCTCATATCCAGACGGTCGACATCTCCTTCCTGGAGCCTCCGGACTTTGATTTCGTGCTCAAGCCCATTGGAGGAGAAACCCTGGGTTTCGATATCAACGTCATCCCTGGTCTTACTTCTTTCATTCACGAAATGGTCCACGCCAACATTGGTCCCATGATGTACGCCCCCAACGCCTTCCAGCTCAACGTCCAGCAGATGCTTTCTGGTTCTGCCCTGGACTCTGCGGTTGGAGTGCTGGCCATCACGGCCTACCGAGCCGGCAACCTCAAGGGCTCTGGCCGAATCGGAAACACCGTCGACCCGTACATTGTGTTCTGGCTCAAGAACGAGGAGTGTGGCCGAACCTCCGTCAAGAAGGACACTTGCAACCCTCGATGGAACGAGACCAAGTACTTGCTGGTCAACAACCTTACCGAGGTGCTGCGAATGGAGATTATCGATTTCAACGACTTCCGAACCGACAAGACCATTGGCTCTGTCTCCATGAACCTGGACACTGTCTCCGCCAAGCCCGAGCAGAAGGGCCTTCATGGCGAGGTGCTGGAGGGCCGAAAGAAGAAGGGAACTCTTGTCTACGACGCCCGGTGGTTCCCTGTTCTCGAGGGCAAGACTCTGGAGGACGGTACCACCGAGCCTCCGCCCGACTCCCCCTCTGGAATTCTTCGAGTGGTCATCAACCAGTGCAAGGACCTGGATCCCAAGCTGTCCATGGTTGGCCAGCTCTCGCCCTACGTCGAGTTGGCTTTCAATGGTAAGCTTCTGCACAACACCAACGTAGTCAAGCGGTCCAACAACCCCGTTTGGGACGACGCCTTTGAGTTCCTGGTCACCGACAAGGACTCTGGAAAGGTGTCTCTTGTCGTCAAGGACTCCCGAGGCATGTCTTCCGACCCTGTTGTTGGCAAGATCCAGAAGACCGTTGATGATCTGGTTGAGAGCACGGAGGACGGGGAGGACTGGCACGACTTTGCCGATGCCGGCCGAATGCGAATCACCGCCATCTGGAAGCCCATTGGTCTGTCCGGTGTTGGTGGCGGCTCCGGCTACGTTGAGCCCATTGGTGTTCTTCGATTCCACATCATGAAGGCCACCGATCTGCGAAACCTCGAGACGGTCGGCAAGGTGGATCCCTACGTCCGAGTCTTGGTCGGAGGATACGCCCGATGTCGAACTCGAACCATCACTGCCAACCTGGACCCCGCTTGGGACGAGTACATCTACGCCCCTGTCCACTCTTCTCACGAGCGAATCACTATTGAGTGTATGGACTCCGAAAAGGTCTCTCATGACCGATCTCTTGGTAAGTTCGAGCACCGAGCCTCTTCTATCATCAAGACCGATGATGAGGGTAACTACGTTCCTTTCGTTGATGAGAAGGGCCATGTCGGTGAGCTCCAGCTGGGCAAGAAGTCTCCCAAGGGTCGAGTGCAGTTCTACTGCTCCTTCTTCCCCTGTCTTCCTGTCATGTCTCCTGCCGAGCAGAAGAAGAAGGCCGAGATGGACGAGAAGAAGGCTGCCCACTCCAAGGGCGCTCCTTCCCTCAAGTCCCAAGCCTCCAAGCAGGAGGGCGGAGGAGGCTGGTGGGGCGGAGGAGCCGCCAAGGAGGATCCTCAGGCTGATCTCAAGGCTGCTTCCAACAGCGAGGCCAACACCGTCAAGGGTGCCCAGGGTGGAGCCATTGACAGCACTGGTCTGGACGGCTCTCAGGGAGAGGGCACTGTTCGAGACACTCCCAAGGCCATGACCCCCGAGGAGCAGAAGGCCAAGATCGAGGCTGACACCAAGGCCAAGGCTTCTGCTGCCAAGGACAAGACCAAGGCCGCCAAGGCTGCTGAGGAGGCCGGTGCCAAGAACGCCAACGCCAACCCCAAGTCTAAGGGTGCTGACAAGGACAAGGACGCAGCCACTGAGGAGGCTGATCACCCTGTTGGTGGTGTCGATGAGTCCTCTGGAGGAGGCGATGCCTTCGAGGGCAAGCTCGACTGGAACTTTGACAAGATTGTTTCTCACGACACTGGTCTGCTGCCTTTCACCATGAAGTCTTACAAGGTGACTGGTGAGAAGGACTGCTACTTGCAGGTGCTGTTTGACGAGTTTGCCATTCCCAAGTGGTCCTCCGGCAAGATCAGGGAGAACAACCCTCAGTGCAACGAGACCTCGGATGCCATGATTCGAGAGCTGTACAAGTCCAAGATGACTGTGCGTCTGACGTCCCGAAAAAGCATTGAGACCGATGAGGAGCGAAAGGAGCATCTGCTGGGCTCCCACACCATGAACACCTTTGACTTCCTCAAGGGTGCTTACGGCAAGGACTACACCATTGCCTTTGACACCAAGCGAGGCCATACCGAGTGTGTCTTGTCTGCCTGGTACCTGCCTCTGGAGTTCTCCATTGACCCCTGCGAGTCCCTCGATAACATGGGATACCTCAAGGTGTCTGTTCTCGACGCCCATGATCTGCCTGCCGCTGATCGAAGCGGTAAGTCTGATCCTTACGCCATCTTCGAACTCGAGGGTAAGCGTGTCTTCAAGACCAAGACCCAGAAGAAGACCCTGGACCCTGCGTGGAACGAGTTCTTCGAGATGGCCATTTCGTCTCTGATCAAGGCCGACTTCAGCGTCAACGTGTGGGATTGGGATATGGGTCCTGCCGATGACGATTTCCTCGGTGAGACCAAGATCGATCTATCTGACATTAACCCCCACGAGGAGGCCGTCAAGGTTCTGGATCTCATTGGTGAGAATGGAGAGCACGCCGGATCCATCCGTCTGGCGTTCAACTTCTCGCCAGAGTACATCCCCAAGACCTGGCAGGGTAAGAGTATGATGAGTGGTGCTGTCGGTACCCCCGGTAAGATCATCACCTCTGTTGCCGGTGCCCCCATCAAGGGTATTGGTTTCGTGGGCCATGGTGTGCATCGAGGAGCTTCCAAGCTCAAGCGTGCCATCTTTGGTCGAAAGGACAAGGGTGATGGAGAGTCTGAAGGTGAGGACGAAGGCGAGAGCCACGGTGCTGAGCACGATCTCAACGAGGACGAGCCTGGTGTGTCTCATTTCGGCGGACCTTCTTCTGCCCGAAACCCCCATGCTGCTGACAATGACACTGGTGCTGCCTCTGGTCATCTCGGTGGAGCCGTAGACGGTGCCCACCACGCTGCTAGCGCTGTCGGAGGCGCTGTCGGAGGCGCTGTTGGCGGTGCTGGCCATGCTGTTGGCGGTGCCTTCAGTGGTCTCAAGGACAAGGTGGCTGGTCACCGAGCTGCGAACGCCAGCTACGACGACGACCCCAACGTTGATGTGGACGCCGTCAACCACGGCCAGGATCAGCCCCGAAAGTCCGGGCTTGGTGCTCGAATGAAGGGCATGATGGCCTCTAACCACGAGGATGATCCCACCGATGCTGCTGCTGCTGGTGAGCAGGGTGGCCACAGTCACAACCCCTTTGGTCGAATGGAGCGAGACTTCGACAAGGTGGGCTCCAAGATCAACCCCTTCCACCGAGGCGGCAATGACAAGGGCAACGACGGTGATCACCACCTCAAGTCTCCCGTCATCCCCGATGCTCGAAAGTCCATGGAGCGACAGTCCACGGACTCGCATCTGTCTCCTTCTGACACCCGAGGCAGCATCATGAGCTCTCGAACTGGCCGAACCAGTCGAACTGGCGGCGGTCACTCTCGAGCCAACAGCACTGCCTCCAACCATGGAGCTGCTGCTCTTTTCCAGGGCGAGACTTTCCCCGGAACTCTGACCATTCTTCGGGCTCGAGGCTTCCAGGGCACTGACCGTCTGCAGGTCAAGGTCTACTTGTCTGGTCGAAAGGACCGGGAGCTGTGGAAGAAGCGCATCAAGCCCACTGAGCGGGAGGACTATGATATTAATCAGGAGGTGCCCTTCAAGGCTGAGCCTACGTCGAAGCTGGTCATCTCTTGTAAGGAGGATCGAACTTTTGGACGATCGGAGCATTTTGGCCGATGGTCTGTCAACGTGGCGGAGATCAAGAACGGAGAGCAGGAGGTTGAGTTTGGCGAGAACGGATTCATGAAGATCAATCTTCAGTTCCAGCAGCCCGACTTGTCTGAGAGACTGGGATAATTTTGTAAGATTTAATTGATTAATTGTGTATTACGTTGTGGGTAATGGATAATAGTGCAGCACCCCTTGTAGCAAGAACTGTGTCTCTGTCTCCAGTGCTCTCACCCTCGATGTCATTTTACCCCACATATCTGGTTCAGCCGAGCTATCAAGGCGACAGCTGCCTCTCAGATCTGAAGAGGATCAGCTACGATGTGCAAGCAGGGTATTTCGTGCACCTGACACAACCCATTCGATTCATTCAACTCATAGACGACGGGTAATTCGATCAAACTCATAACCGATCATATACTCGTAGCTTGGCCTTCCCTTTTCTCAAACAATTTCCAATTTAATTTTAATTTATTTAATTCATCAAACCCTTTGTATGAACTGTGGCTAGCTAACGCTCAAATTGTGGGCACGTTCTTGTTACAGTAACCACTGTAGCACCGTTACACACTGTGCATGCACATGTTGTGTTAGTGGGTTGCTCTGGAACTTTCCAAAGAAGTTCTGTATTCCCTATCGAGAACCCGCCTGTGTTGATAACACTCTTCTCTATAGTCACCCCCGCAAGTTGCTACTTCCCTGGTCAGTGCAAGGTTCGGATAACTGGCAAATAGTTTGCGTCTGGGATGCAGGCGACGCTAGCACGAGATTCTTGCGAGCCTAAGAAACCACTAGCACGAAATTCGACATGCCGTACTCAGACGTCACCATCATGCGCCACCTGACGGTCGACATCTTGTCGGGCGACCCTCAGAGCTTCAACATCGATGTCAATCCCAACATCAGTGTGGGGGAGCTGCGCGACATCATCACCTTCCATTTCAACGAGCTTTTTCTCTTCAGCAAACTAGGCCAGATTGCCTCCATCTCGTGCCGTGGTCGCGAGCTGCCCTGGGCCATGTTGGTGGCAGGTCTAAACCAGATTGACACCATCGAGGTGCATCTGAAGCGGGTGTGGGGGGTCAAGGAGGTGCAACGAGGCCCTGTGGAGGAAAAGGCCAAGGCTGTGGTTATCGCCCACGAACAGCCCAGGGCCGTCACTGAATCAGAAGTTACCCCAAGCACGTCCAGTAGCCCCGATTTGGTCCGGGACTCCACTTCTCCCGGTCTACTGGAAAAGGTAAAGTCTTTGGAGGTGAAGAGTGACGACTCAAAGACTGACTCTTTAGAATCGGTAAAGCCCACGGAAGACGACCCCGTCAGCTCTCTGGCTTACAAAATCGTGAGACTGAACCGATTCAAGGTACACCGGACCTTTTCGTTGGGATCGCCGATTCTGTTCATCAGGCTCGGATCATCGTCGAAAGGCATGGACAACCAGACAGAAACACCCCTGGGCCTGTACCTTAACCCTGCTTTCGACGCAAAGGAACGTAAGGTGATCCAACGGAAACGAAGCCGCTTCTGAGGCACTGGCAAGACTTTGGAGTAGGCACAATGGGTCCTGGTAAGCGGAAACCAGGCACCATCCCAAGTCGTTCAAATGAGTGCTCGGGAACAAAGGCTGGACCTTACATGGGCTCCCCCCTGCGTTTGTGCCTGGAAAGAACACTGCAACATGGTGAAAACATGATATGTGAGCTCATGATGGAACATGGGTACACTCCTTGAGCTCGAGGAAAAGCTGGCGGGGGTAAAGCTATATAACAGGCCCCCGGTCTTTCGGTTTAGAGCACACTCGATTGTCCCATCCATCCAAACCCGTCTCAACAATGCTGTTCAAGAAGATTGCCCTTTTCACTCTCGCTGCCGTCGCCGTGGCTTCCCCCGTCATCACCGACGAGGACCTTGAGGGACTGGACTTTGCTGACATTGAGCACTCCCCTGAGGAGCCCGCTGACATCATGCAGTTCAAGCAGATGATCCACGACAAGAAGTGTGGTATGCTTACCAAGAAGTGCCCCCAGCCCAAGCAGCAGTGCCACAAGGTGACCAAGACTGTCACCAAGACTTCCACCAAGACTGTTCAGGGCAAGCAGCAGCAGTGCAAGCCCACCAAGCACTACAACAACAAGGGAAGCAACAAGGGTACCAGCTACAACAAGGGTAACAACTACAACAGGGGTAACAACTACAACAAGGGTACTAGCTACAACAAGGGCAGCAACAACAAGTGCGGCTCCAAGGGTAGCCGATGCTAGGTATAATCCACCTCATCCAGCTGGTCCAACTAATTCCCAAGTCTAATAACTACAAGTATTTCTAGTTTCAATTAATTCTCAAGATAACAGCTGTGACAGTGTAGATTGAACGATAAAGTAGCCAACCTCTTCCAAAAACCTATGCCAATCTGGCTCATCATGCTTCTGATGAAGCTTGATCTCAACAGTCTCCCATGTATGCGTGGCTGGACATTCTTGCATGTTAAGACAGTGCACTGCGAGTCTGGTTGGGCGAACGGTTGTATTAATTGCACTTGAAGTCTCAGGTACAAATAATCTACAAGTTGACTGGTAAATATCATCAGTGTCATCAATGGTACCAGTACGAACCATTGACAGTGTTTAGCTGTGCACCGCTTATACTACTACAACGTGCACCCTCCACAAAACTCGGGTGAAACCGCAGCTTCTCGTACTCTTCCTCGCTCCGAATGACCACATTTGCCGCTGCTTGCTTTTATTTTCAAACTGGAACCGTTTTCTGCAGCTTTTTCACCCCGTTTTTTCCCCAACTTGCGTCCTGAAGATCGACATTACCTTGAAGACAGCCACATTGCTTATCAGAAGCACTCAAACCACATGCAAGAGGGAGCCAATATATCATACCCTTGTACCAGTAGCGATATATAAGTACTTGTACTCAACAAAAGTGAGCTATTTTCTTTGGTATAGCACCCCAGTATGATATTCTAGCACCCTATTATGATATTAGTTCCTCTTCCTCTGTCTTAATGTACCCACACTTACCAGACATGTACACATCTCTCCTCCTCTTCTGTGGGGAAAGTTACGCCATGTTCAAAGATCGACATTGAGAAGTGAAAAGGTTGAAAAAATTCTGGGTGTTCCCCAATACATCAAAAGACTCAAAGCTACAGTTGAAGAGATGATAGAAAAAAAATGCATAATTATTACATGTACTAAAAAGTTAGCGCGGCAGTGCCCTGCCAATAAATAAATGTCCAAGCGGGTTTAATCAGCTTAAACTCGAAGCCTACAAGGCCTCTTCGGATCCGCCGCTGTGTCGATAGTCGTCCTCGCGTTCCTCGTAAGGCTGGCCATAGTGGGGATCGTAGTCATGGATGGGAGACGGAATAGACACTCGCTCCGTCTGGGGAGTGCCGTAGGAGGCCTCGGCCAGAGTAGGGAACTTGGTCACAGAGCCACTATAGGTGGACATGGAGGTGTGGGGATCGGGGAACTGAGCAGGCGTGGCCGGAGACAGAATGGGCTCGGGGAAATGAGCTGGGGTGACAGCTCGTCTCTCAGGCATGAAGGGAGTCTGAGGGAAAGAAACAATGTCGGGAATTCGAGGAGCCTCGGGTGCCACAATACTGGGCATGGGCTCATGAAGAGAGGGAGAGGCCAGAGAGGGATCTCCAAAGCTGACCTCCGGCATGGGAGCAGGAGTAGCAGCAGGCATGGGAGTTTGAGCCATTCTGTGTGCAGGAGTAGGAGGCACGGTTCCCATGAGCTCCTGGCCCACAGTAGGAGCATTGGCACCCACAGGGGAAGGAGGCTTGATGGGAGTAGGCTCTCTGAAGGACGAGTCCGATGGCAGTGAGGTAGCTTCCTGGAAGTTTCCGACAGCGGGTGAAGGGCCTCGTTCTCCGAGATCCCGCGCAAGAGCATGAGAGGCTCTCTGACCCTGAGCAGATCGAGAAATACCGGGAGTAGCAGCCACTGGAGGAACTCCAGGGGTAGCGGCAGTGAAGCCGGGAGGCATTGTGAAGCCAGGAGTCATAGAGGGACTCATCATACCACCGTAACCAGGAGTCATGCCTCCGTAACCAGGAGTCATACCGGGAGTCATGCCGGGGGTCATAGTAGCCATTCCGGGCGTCAGGGTGTTCATTCCGCCACTAGGAGTAAAGTTGTATCCAGGAGTGGTTGCATAGCCGGGGGTCAGGGTCATTCCTGGGGTAAGACCAGGAGTGGTGTGTTCCAGACCGGTGGCGGTGTAACCGGGCATCTGAGCGATGCCGGGGGTGGCGGGAGGAGCAATGCCTGCAGCCATGTTGTGAGCCAGGCTGGTTGAGACACCAGTTTGGGGGAACTTCTGGCCATCCTTGGGCATGGCTGGAATGTTGTAGTCCAGCCCAGCGGCGTTGGCGTAGTGTCCGTAATTGACAGGCTTGGTTTGTCCGTCAGGGTTGGGCTTGGGGGGTGCAGAGTAGGGGTCTCTGTAGATCTCCATGGTACCGGCCTTGATAGTCAGTGGTCCGGTACCCTTGAGGGGCCAGTCGGGGATGTAGAAACGCAAATCGATGCGAGTCACCAGGTAGATGACGTTGGTGATGGTTTCAAACACGCCGAAGCCGATGTAAAAGAGAGTGCCCGAGTAGATGGGGGCCTCGTTGGGTTCCCACCGAGAGCCAATGAAGGTGGCAGCGCATCGAAGAGCGGCAGACACGGTCAGAAGCACGGTGGTGATGACGATGATAATGGTGGAAGTGCCCAGATCGCGGCCGTTCAACACTCGAGCAGCAAGCTTGCCCGAGTCCAGCTTGGCACTAGGGTCAGCTTCGTACTGCAGAACCTGCGAGTACTTGGGAGGGTACCAGAAGATGCCGTAGGACTCAATGTTGGAGGCGGGGAGACGTCGTCGGTCGTCGCCGGCATGCAGAGCCAGGGCTCCACGGGGGAGCGTGTATGCAATGGTGATGTTGATCAATGCTCCTGACGCGACCGCTACTGCAAACACAGATGCCGCTTGCATTGCACCCGTTGCTTGGCGCCAATGCTCGTAGTCGAGGAAGTAGATGAAGATGGTCACCTGGGAACAGATGGCCATGATGATGATACCGATAATGATGATGTAGTTGATGATCATGAGCGTGCCGAACCACGTTGAATCTCCCGTTTCTGGATGTCTGTATGTGAGAA
The DNA here is from genome assembly GCA_900519045.1 of Yarrowia divulgata. Taxonomy (NCBI): domain Eukaryota; kingdom Fungi; phylum Ascomycota; class Dipodascomycetes; order Dipodascales; genus Yarrowia; species Yarrowia divulgata. The sequence goes on along the minus strand of ULGQ01000001.1, from coordinate 3,831,397 downwards.
TTCGGTGGCCCAGAAGCAGGTTCATGGAGTTGACGTAAACCACACTAGCCACAATGAGAATGGTGGATGCAATGCCGATTCGAATGTTGGTCACGTCTCGTCCCCAGCCGATTCGCAGGCCGTAGCCAATGGTGTTAAGAATGCAATGCCAGCCGAGTCCGAATGACGGCCAGAAGTAATGTTTTCGCGACACTCCCTTGCCGAAGACGTAAAAGTGGCCGAAGGCCAGAATGCAGAAGACAGCCACGAAAACCGCACTTGGAGCAATGTCTTTCCTGCTGGGGAAGTTGCCGAAGATGTTTGCCTGTGTGGTCATGACCATGCTAACCAGCCATGGCGGAATGTTGTTGCCAATCACGTCGTGCGACATCTTGAGAACCTGCACCACTCCGGTTCCAGTCCATGCGTATCGTGGGATGGGGAGAATTGAGAGCACTCGATCCGAGTACTCCAGGGGTCGATTGCCCACGCCCTGGTTGAGATAGTCTACGAGCGCGGGTCCATATGGCGAGTTGAGGACCGTTTCGAGAACTCCATGAGGGAGCAGATTTGTGACCGTGGCGAGGTTACCATTTCCCTCCAACAGCTTGGGCAGTAACGCCAACAGCTGTTCAATCGGCGTATAGTCGGTCGCTGGTGCTGCCGAAGTCGACATTGTGCTTAGGGCCAAATGGGGGTTAACAAAAGTGCGCACTCAGTCCTTTATATTGCACTGTCATTTCCATACACCTTCTCTGTGCGAATCACTTTTCGCTTGTTTACTCTAGCTGCCCGCTTAGCGTTAAGCTCATCGCATTTAGACTCAACGTCCACTACAACACCTCTTGTCGTGCTCCAAGTAATGTGGGAGATCTGCGTTTCCATATAGAAAAAAAAAGTGCAAAGTTGGGCGAGGAAACCTATAGGTACAAGTATCAATAAGAGGGATTTGCGTGTCGTTCATGGGACAGAGAGAACAGCAGTTTTCGGATTCGCAATCACTCGACTAGTCTGAGCCGTGCCAGGAACCCCCTGCCCATCCGTAGTTATACTATCCACCAGAGTTATCTCATTCCTCACAGCCGTTCACCACCGTCTCACTTTTGCTCTCAGTCCAGTGCATACCACGACAAAATATGTGCATAAGATTTTCACATGGCCTAACCATGGCAAAAGCTACAAGCGAACGGACAAGGGCCTTGGTGAGACAGGGGGGAGAGTATGTTCATTAGACGAGTATTTTGAGTGACTTGTTAGTGTGTGTCAAAGGGTAAAGTAGTGAGGTTTGGTGCGTTATCAGACCCTATCTAGCGACGCGTTCGGCCGTCCTTAGCCGCACTTGTTTTCAATGCCTTTCGCTAAAGTACATCTATTGCGGGGTGTGCTACACACGCAGACTTTCTCTCTGCTCTCTGCTCTCTGCTATCTGCTGTGTGCTTATTCCCAGGTTTCTCTCGCCATTGCTTTTTTCGTTTCCCAGAGCTCTTGTAATTCCCGAACCTACTTTATATGCCGTGGACCTGGGCACAAGGGTCGTACAGGGCCTGGAGAGCCGTCAAAGTGCTTGGCCCACGTGCAATCTAATCCATCTAACATGGGTGTCGCTGGCTGAGCTGGTTCGGCGCTGATTTTTCTCGCTTTCAGGTCGCGGTCGCGAAAATATCGAAAAACCGAGTCTCCAACTGAATCAGAGCTAGACCTTTGTTCCTTGTTGCAATGTTTTGACTTCAAATGTTTGTCGCCATCAGAGTTTGGGTAGAGAGCAGCAATTGACGAAGACACAGTGGAAGCACAGAAGTGTCGGTACACCCGTAGCCAATTAGACACATGGTGGGCATCGTCAGAGCCACCTGCCGAGTACAGAAGACGGCGGCATCTGTAGATAATATCTGGGCTGTACATTATAAACTATACAGACCTCTGGTTGTTGCTTTCCCACTCACGCTTGTATATCCCCGGCAGTGTACCTGCGGATCTTGACACCCTCTTGTTTTTTCATTCTCCAGGTGCACTTCCGTCTTGAGCTCTAAAGTCGACCCATACGGCAAGTCCCTCTTCCCCATACCTTAGCTCCGGAATGTACAAGATCGATTTTGGAGATAGACTTTAGGGTGATGATAACAAGGGAATAGGCGGGAGTAGGTGAACAGATTATTTGATGGTGAGAGAATCGGTTTTAGAGACAGACAGTGGACTTGCAATTTCTGCAGTTGTAATTACCAGGTAGTGACAAGACGAAACCATTTCTGCACACCAACCCATCACGTGAACTGGTAGCCTCTTTGATTGGTTGACGCCATGAAGACAGGCTAATGAGTAGCGCTACACACGTAGGGTACTAAATATAACCATTAGCTACTTTGGTGTCTACAGTGAGGAGGGGGATGCCGTACGACGCTACCGGCAACAATGGCTGCCATTGCCGTAGACATTTGCTACAAGCGGTAATTGCGGTGGTTTGGGCGCCCCTTCCATTCCTTCTCCCATTCTCCACCTGTGTGAACCAGGATAATTACTGTACCTACAGAATCTATGCCAACCCCAGAACAAAACTCACAGTCATGCATCCCAAGAGTCGGGATATTATTCATCTCAAGCACTTGGCACCTCGATATCGGTGTCTACGTCATCATGAAGTAAGGGATGCAAACACGCCCAGAGACATCGCAAAAGGCCCACAAAATACCAAAACAGCTTGAAACGAGCTAACGGATCCCTGTGACCCCTTTAGAGGCCACTAACTCCAGCCCCAATAGCAGCTAGACAAAGTCTGGTTAGCCACAAGGTTAGAATAGTTCGGTTATCACGCTATTTTGCGGTCTGTCAGGTGCACTTTTGGTGGTGGTAGCGCCAACCAGTCTCGAATAGCGCGAAATGGCTTGCGTTTTTCTTGGCTACAGGGGGGATCTAAATATAGCCAAAGGTGGTTATATAAACGGGCGCCATCTTGTCCTGGTCTCATCTCTCTTCACATCTACTGATCATTCTCACGCACGTTCGTTAATCATTATCATGGAGTTCTCCGCCGTTCTCCTTGCCGCCGCCGCCGGCCTTGTCTCCGCCCAGAAGTTCTCCCTCATCGCCATCCACTCCGGATCCGATGTCCAGAACTCCGAAATCAACTCCAACGGTAACCAGCTCGTTGTCGGAGGAGGCAACCCCACCACCTACGAGGTGAAGGACCGAGGTCTCTACGCCGACGGTAAGCCTGTTGAGTTTGGCCAGTACGCCTTCATTAAGGAGACTGACGGCCAGGCCTCTCGAGACATCATTGTCAACGGTGAGGACCACCTCTACGTCCCCCGATTCGACTTCGTTGCCTGCCCCGACGGAAAGGGCGGCTACGTTGTCGCCAACCAGGATGCCTGCGCCTCCGGTGCCATTGGCATTGCTGCCCGAGCCATCTGGGTTGACGCCAAGTCTCCTGCTGCTGCTGCTGCCCCCGAGGCCCCCAAGACCGAGGCTGCTGCTGTCACCTCTCAGTCTACCATCCAGGTCACCGTCACCTCTTGCGCCGACGACAAGTGCAACAAGGAGACCGCCGCTGCCGCCGCCCCCAAGACTACCGCCGCTGGCGTTGTCACCCAGATTGGTGATGGCCAGATCCAGGCTCCTCCCAAGACTCAGCCTGCCCAGGCCAACGGAGCCGCTGCTCTCGGTGTCTCTGCCGCCGCCGGTGTTGTTGTCGCTGCCGCCATGCTTTTCTAAGTCATTAGCCAGTATATTGTAATGTTTTTATTTATCTGTCCTTTGTATCAATTGTTTACCCATTAGCTATCCATTTTACGGTCTTGACCATTTCGATATCGAAGTCCGAAGCTCACAAGCTTTCATGTTGGGAACTGCTTCTCGACCTGACTCTGTTCGCTCAATGTCACGCTACCGAGTTCTCGCACTAACGACTCCCAAAATAGCACAACAGCGACGAGAATAGTCCATTATTCGTGTATGTACAGTAGCGTGTTTGCTCTAGTCCGTACATACTGTCCACGCTCGGGGCTTTTAGTGTGCATCATTTGATCTAGTTGGACACAACGTGACATCTTGGCCGGTGGACACTGCATGCTGTATCGTACCGGGTACATCGGTCTTGCCTGGTTCGAAAACTCGCAGCGTGGAAAACACCACCTCCGTCATCAGATGCGCTCGTGCCGGTGTCCGTTATGAGCTTTCATCTCCGCTTGCACTGTTTGGATCTACAGTCATTGTTCTCTTGTCCCCTCTTTGTGGCTTTTGGGTTCACATTCCAGAGAGCCGATCGTATTCCTATTTAGACAACAGCCTTCTCTTGCAGGGGATAACAGATAATCAGGTGTGCTGAGATCATACAATTGGAGTTCGATGGATGCGCAATTGAGTGAACTCCGTGGCCCGTGGGTGTCTCGGTTTTGAGGAGGTGTCATAGTCACCATGACAGGTTCAGATGGCACTTTTTTCGGACCTATTTTCATGGTGTGAAAATGCACCGCTTAGTATGTTGCGCCAAAATAGGAAACACAACATAAGCATGAAATTAAACAAGGAAAGACAGCACCTATACACACACACAATGAACGAACCAGCCCAATCGAAAACAGAAATTCGTGGCAAGGACTTCAGATGTATTATGTTTGTGTCACTTGAGATACCCTCCCCAAATATGTCACGCGACACTTCTCAAAAACGTTGCGGCGTCATTGCTGTCAGAATAAACTCAACCGAGGGAGATTAGCTCCAACCCAAAACGCCAACCGTAAACGAACGCGACACGTCTGGGTGGTTGCACGGGCAACCAGAGCCACCTCGATCTACACTTGTGCTAAGTTACTGTATACCCGAAAGTTACACTCTAATGTTCTATATAATCTATGTTAGCTGATGAGCTGACTAAGTCTACGGCGTTCTCTCTCGCGTATCTCTATCGCCCTTGATGTCACTTCGATCTCCAACAGCCAGCTCACGAAGAGCCAGAGTCAAACCGTTGAGACCCTCGACACTGACGGCTGCAGGACTGTGTTCCGAATGAAGACCGACAGTAAGCACGGTCTCCACATCGCCCAAAGAGTTGGCCCACTCAATCACAGGGTAGTCATTCTGGTCGTTGCCAGCCACAAACACGTAGGAAATGGTGGCATCGTAGGAAGGACCTGGAGCCGTGATAGTGTACGACCGTGATCGTGTGAGCACGGGAGATGAAGGTGCAACGGTCAGATGGCCAGAGTTGATGCCCTTGCTCTCAATGTCTCCGCCAATCTTGCACGTTTTCTCAAAAATGGCCACCGCTCGCTTCACAGCCGCCAACCGAGACAGCTGCTGGTTCTCCACCAGGATACGGTCGTCGTTGAATCGGGCAGTAATGTTCTGGCTGGAGAAGGCATCGTTGATGTGCGAGACACACTCTCCAGCAAAGTCAAACGAAAAGTCCTGCTCCTGTTCGGCGGAGTACTGGGGGGTAAACTGGAAGGTGATGGTGGTCTCATCACTCTTGATGGAAGATCCGGGACATCGCTCCTTGATGCTCTCGAGAACCTCGAGCACAGAATCCTTCCAGTTGTGCACATCCTCCTCATCGCACATTCGGATCCATTGGTCAGATCGGTAAGGACGCAGGTAGCCACCGTTCTCAGCGATGATTCCCAAGTTGGGGACATTGCGGAAAAGACGCTCAATGTCGTGCCGGGCATCAGAGGAAATGATATACACCACGTTGTAAGGGTCCGAAACCAGCTCTGTAAGAATCGGGATTCTGTTGTGGGTGGAAGAGTACACAGCAGCTGAAGAAGACAGTGCAGGCTTGGAGTTATGAGGAGAGGTGAAGTCTCGACCCTCCAAGTTGAGCAGGAAGAGACGGTACTTTCCAGGCTGCTTGGCCACAATATCGTATCGCTCCTTGGCATACGCAATGTTGAGGCGAGGCAACAGTCGCTTGGACTTCTGGTGCTCGACCCAGGCGTCTTCCAGATGCTGTAAAAAGGTGGTGGCCCACTGCAAACACGTGTGACCCTCCACAAACTCGACTAAGCGGCCGCGATGCTTTTCTCGAGTCTCCCTGTCCATCGTAAGGGCTGTCTTGTATGCATCGGACACCTGTCGCATGTTCCAGGGATTGACCACCAGTACATCGTCATTGTCTAGAACAGAGGCAGAGCCTGTAAACTCAGACAGGATGAGCTGACCGCTGTTGTCCTTGCTGCACAGAATGAACTCGTGGCATGTCAGATTCATGCCCTCTCGCAGAGAGAGGGCAACGTATGCCTCAGCCTCAGCCAGCATGGCCAAGTACTGCTCGAACTCGATATCCTGATGCAAGAAGATGACCTGCTGGTTGCTTAGATCATCGGTGAGGGCATTGATTCGGTCCATGATGTGCACCAGCTCTCCTTCGAGCGAATCAGACTCGTTGCCTGACAAACACACCTGCACAAGGACCACGTTATCGCAGAACTCGCGGTTGTTGATCAGGAAGTGCTCGTAGGCAAGCAGCTTTTGCTTGATTCCACGCAACGAGTCAAGCTTGTCTCTGGAGACAAGAAGTCTCTTCCCAGGCCACCGTGCTCGAATCAATCGACGCCACTTGTCGACTTCCGGATCCATAAAGTGCTTCTGAAGCGAAGGAGGGTCAATGCCAATGGGGCAAGCAACCACAGCAGTGAAACGACCGTCGTTGTTTTCAACTCCATCAACTGAGGCATCCACAACGAGCAGTCGGTTACAGGTCTGCAGAAAGTGCCGTCCGTACTCGGCAGTTTGGAAACCAATACACGTGGCACCAAGCATACCCGTGAGCAGCTCGTTTCGCGCAGCCAGGCATCGGAACACTTCTGATGAAGGGAAAGTGACATGCAAGAACATTCCAATTCGAGCTTGGGGGAGCTGTTGACGCACCATCTCAGGAACAAGCAACAGATGGTAGTCGTGGATCCAAATCACATCTCCACGTTTGTAGACCTCAATCACCTTATCGGCGACCATCTGATTCAGGGCCTTGTAGTGCTCCCAAGAATGATCGTGATATGCCTTGGACTTGTCTGAGTCGGGGGTCTGGTAATGGAGAGTGGGCCACAAGATGCCCTTGCAGTAGTGTGTGTAGTGGGCCTCAAATGTGTTATCGGGAGCGAATACAGGAACGGAGTCGTATTCTCGAGTGAGCTTGCGCTCAATTTCCACCTTTGACACGTCTCCGAGTTCATCAGAGGGCATTCCCAGGGTTCCCACCCAGAGCTTCTTGTGATTAGTAGCGGTACAGTATCGGTTGACGGCGTTTCTGAGACCTCCGTTACCCTTATGGGACTTTTCCACTGTCCAGTCCTTGGCTGATTGGAATGAATCGCTTGGTTTCTGCTGTCCGAACCGATCGATGAACCGCATGGCTGTCTGTCCAGACACAGGACGACGCTTGTCGACAACTCTGGGAGGTGGCGAGGATGCACGGGACTGAGGCTGGTTGTATTGCGGTCGAGGCGGTCGAGGGGTCGGGTATTCCGAGGGGTTCGAGGTTGCTGAAGAGACGGAAGACGGTTCGGAAGCCGAGGGATGAGCAGTGGGGTGTTTCATCTTTTGCAGGGCAAGCTCGTTTTCGAGAAGCCCTGGCTGCTGGGGCGATCCTGCGGACGATACTGCCAGGGCTCCTTGCACGGCCGCCGGGGGCTGGACAATGGCCGAGGCTTGCGCATGAGGGGAGGGCTTGAAGAACTCGTCAGGATGAACAATGGCGGGAGCGGGACCGGTAGGTTCGTTCTTCTGGAACATGGCGGGCAGAGCTGAGTTTGGTGTTTGGGCCGAAGACGAAGCGAGCGAGGATCCGCAGGGTGACTGCTGAGGGGGTTTTTCTTGAGGGGTTCGTTCCAGAGCCAGAGTGAGAGCTGAAACGCCTCCACTTTTGGGCACAGTCGGAAGGGTCTTGAGTTCCGAGTTGGAGCGACTGATTGGAGGGCGTGAGGGCGCCACAGGCTCCGTGGTCACGTCCACCTTGGGTCGTTGTCCCTCATCGAGATTGAAGTTGATGGTATAGGGCAGAAATCTGTGTTAGAAATGGAGAAATGGGGTGGCGGGCGACTAAGTGCAATAGAGGTGGCAAAAAGCGGGCCAGATCGCCTTCACCCTGCCGATAATACTCACAATGACACCACAATTAACGTCATGATGTTGTTTGTAGGTGGTTGGGATGTTCATGCACATTGCTGCATGTTGGAGTGTCTACTCTAAAAGTTAAGCGATGTGAGGCTGAACCTTTGGGGGTGATGGGGGTGATGGATAAGGGAAGGGAACTGGATTGGTGGTAGAAGATAGAGTGGGTTGGTGATTGAATTGATTTTCGAGCACTCTGCGAAAGTCGCCATGTTGATTATGTAATCAACAAGCGAGGTTTCTGGGTCAACTAATGTGGTAAGTAGGGAAAGAGACTTTGGTGGGGTGTGTAGTTGAAGTGAAAGGTTCAGAGAAAATAATATAACAATCGGGGTAAGTGAAATAATATTGTTGCGAGTGAAATGTCAGAACGGCAATAATTCGGGAAGTCGATTTTGGAGATGCACAGATGATTATGAGCCATCAAATTGTACAGGTATTCGTGCTGTAGCTACTTCCAGACAAACGAAGCGAGGGACTGGCAAAGAGTTCACGCTGTGACAGCACGACCAAGAACCACTGCAATCAGACAGCCCAAGGGTATGTAGCGGTACATGCTGACCCAATAATGTCTATAACTCTTTGTCATGAATTATAGCTCGTGTGGACATGTTCTTGGACGCATATTATTGTTAGTCGATGTTGTAAACGCTCTTACTCAAGACAGATACAAGGAATGCCCAAACATGCTGCACTTGAGCTGCAGACCGACGCTATCTTATACGAGACGATGAAGGACAGTGATGTTCTCGGACGGCTTTGAGGACAGCAACTGTGCGGAGTGCTCGGTCTTTTCAGCCACACCGGATTCATCACACCAGTCTAAGCCCCGACAAAACTCTCGCCCACCTGAGCATACTTGTGTTTGACTCCATTTATGCGCTTGCAGATAGCACTGGCAGGATCGTGGCCATGATGTCTTGGAGTACACACGGAGTACGAGTACAAGTAGCTACAAGTACACCGGCAGCTGGTGAAAGGGAAAGTGTGTAGAATATCTTCTCATATCGGCCAGTGCCTCTGTGTACACGTGTGCCATTCACCTCTATCGTGTTTACGACGAACGTACCGGCCTTGAACTTGACCCGCTCCAAACGGCACCACCGTACTTGCAGCTATAGGTTGCCAAATCGGTCTGGCGCTAACAAGACAAGACCTTGGTATCGCTTTTAATTAGGCTTTGCACGCGACCTTTTCTCTTGTCAGCTTAATTTCTTAGGACCTACTAAAAGTGACGTTTTTGGCAGATCCGAGTTGAGAGGGTTGTATCTACCCGTATGTACGTCTGTTTCGCATGTAATTACTCATGCCGTTTGAGAGCCATGGCACACCTCCATCAAAGGTGTACCTGCTTTCATGCCTGCTCTCAAACTCCGACGTGCTTATGGTTTCTTCTGGGGGTGCCGAAAATAGACACTCGACTTTTCGACGATCAAACCTCTGATGCGCAACAGACAAAAAGAGACCTAAAACCGTCTGCTTGTACCTGGAGCCACGGAACAAAGCCAAGAGCGCGGATGCTACTCGTACTCAGTGCGGTCGCTACAGTTATAAGCTTGTATTGCAAACCCCCTTGTGTGTGTGAGGGTGTAGCGCCCAGGTTCACGATGCTACTGCAGGCCCGAGTGCAGTTGTGGAGGTTATGCAGATTTTCCCTTTAGCCGAGAGTGAGCAACTGCAAGTGATGTGGGTGGTTTGTGTGTGTGGCATGAAGTGTGTCAAATGACGTGTGTGATAGCCGTCAGTGTCCGGCTAAAGTGCTTACCCCAATCAGGCGCCCAGTCATTGCCGTCGCAGTTATTAAGGTGGTCGCGTGCACTAGCGGATTTTCACCCTTGATAATATTTACGAGCCTAAGTGTTCAATAGACTTTGGTCAGCTGATCACGTTGCAGTTAGTGGAGAATGATTGGTTGTACTAGACCAACCTGGTGGAGGAGGGGGCTTGTTTTATATTCTTGCACCGACGCGGGGAGGGGAGTGGAAAACGTGGAAAACGTGGGGTTTCCAGAAACACGTGTTTCCCCACCACGGTCGTGTCTACCTCTTTTGTCTCATTTGCCCAACATGACACGTCCTCTCTCCTCCATTTAAACATGGTCTACCGCCGGGGCATAAAAGCCAACTACTAGCTACAGCACCAATGGTCACGCAAAGTTACGCTCCCATGTTCCGGTTGCGGAGAGTGTAATGAGTCGGGTCTCTAGACTTTTCTGGCAGGAGGACGACGTCTGGATAGCGGCCCTTCGTGCCTGTCAGCTGTGCGGGTGGCAGCTCAAAAATCACATTGGCCGTAATTATGCGATTTGCCGAAGTGTATTGCAAAACTATGATAGAGTCGTAGATCGGGGGTTTGAGACACTCTCGCACAGCCACACTGGCTGTGTGAGATGGATAGAGCAGGCTCATAGAGTAGCTCTATGGGTACACTTCAAAAACACGCTCCGAACCAATCCAATATCTCCATGAAACATCCAGCTGTTCATGTCTCTAATCATCTCCGTTTTTTTTACCTTCCCCCAGACTCGTGTCTCGCTTCTGGCAGAAGCCAAAAAGACATCCTAACCCTAGCACTATAGTCAGTGGATTACAGTTTCAGGTAGGCCTGATAAAGACAGAGACCAGCAAAAACCACCCCCACCGTTTCCGAGTGTGCTGCATAGCTTTGTCGTTTACCCGGTCAAACTGTCAGCCTTTTTGCCCGCATCCGACGACCCCGAAGGAATCCCGCTCGAGGATCTCGCCCCCAACACTCCTAGCAGCGACCCCACCACCATGAAGTTCAACCACTCGCTGCAGTTCAACGCAGTGCCCGAGTGGACCTCCGAGTACATCGCCTACTCGCAGCTCAAAAAGCTCATCTACTCGCTGGAACGTACCGCGCTGGGCGTGCCCAACTACGAGGATGAGGACGAGGAAAACTCGACGCTGATCCGAGAGGCAGACTCCAACCCCGAGGACATCTTCAAACGCGCTCTAGACGATGAGCTCCGCAAGATCGACTCCTTCTACATGGAGCGAGAGCAGGACATCTACCTGGATCTGGACCGCCTGATCGAAGACGAGGCCACCTTCCAGGCCGAACACGCCGGACACGAACAGGGATACTGTCCTCAGGACACCGACAATGAGCAGCCCTTCAGACTCGCCCGAAGCCGTTCGTCTCTGTCGGTCGACTCCACCGACGGCGAGGATCTCAACAGCCAGTCATCACCGGTCCGATCTCGAGCCCGACAGGCCTTCGGCAAGGCCGTGGGACCCTCCACAATCCACTCCGATGACTCGGACGAGGACGTGGTGGCCATCCGACGAAAGCGAACCCGAAGCCAGTCTGGAGCCCGAAGACGGCCCTCGTGGTTCCACCATGGAGGAGAAGAAGACGTCTTCTCCAACCTGTACGACGTGCGAATCACGCTCAAGAAGCGAGCCACCGCCGTCTACGTGTCGTTGTGTGAACTGCGATCGTACTCGCAGCTCAACAAGACGGGTTTCTCCAAGGCCCTCAAAAAGTTCGACAAGACGCTCGACAGACACATCCGGGAGTCGTATCTCGAAAACATGTGCTCTAAGACGTATATCTTCTCGCGAGGAACCGAACAGAACCTCGACCATCGAGTTGACGAGGCTGTCGACGTGTACGCCCGTCTGGCTACCAACGGTGACGTCAAGATTGCGCGACAGGAGCTGCGTCTGCATCTGCGTGAACACATTGTGTGGGAACGAAACACCGTGTGGAGAGACATGATCGGTATGGAGCGAAAGGCCCAGGCCGCCAACCTCAACATCATTGGAGGAAACAGAAACGTGCGACTGCAGGGAGAAGAACCCACCAGTCTGCTGCTTGAAAAGGTGGACTACGTCATGATGTGGGGTATCCGTCTGCCCCGAGCCTTTGTTGGACGAAGAGCCATTCTGGTCCTCATGGGTCTGGGTCTGCTGCTCACCTTTATCCATGTCATTACCCCCTTTGACAGCGATGCCCAAAACAACTGTCTGGCCATCATCGTTCTCGCCTCCTTCTTCTGGGCTACTGAAGCTCTTCCTCTGTTCGTCACCTCCATGATGCTGCCCTTCCTGGTTGTCCTGTTGCGTGTCAACGTCGGTACCACTATTGACAAGCACGGAAACACCGTTACCCACCGTCTCAGTGCTCCCGCTGCTGCCGATGTCGTCTTCTCGCAAATGTGGTCTTCCGTCATCATGTTGCTTCTCGGAGGTTTCACCCTGGCTGCCGCTCTGTCAAAGTACGATATTGCCAAGATTCTGGCTACTGCCATTCTGTCCAAGGCCGGCACTTCTCCTCGAGTCGTGCTGCTCACCCTCATGTTCGTCGCCTGGTTCCTGTCCATGTGGATCTCCAACGTCGCTTCTCCCGTGCTGTGTTACTCCATCTCTCAGCCTCTTCTGCGAACCCTTCCTCCGGACTCCACCTTTGCCAAGGCTGTCATTCTGGGTATCGCCCTGGCGGCCAATGTCGGAGGTATGGGATCGCCCATTGCTTCCCCTCAGAACTTGATTGCCCTGGAGAACATGGACCCTATCCCTACCTGGATGCAGTGGTTCGCTGTCGCGATCCCCGTGTCCATTGTGTCTCTCTTCATGGTCTGGTTCTTCCTCATGCTCACGTTCCCTCCCGGAGACCTCAAGCTGACCCCCATTCGACGAATGAGAGAACCCTACACCGGCAAGCAGTACTTCGTTGTGTTTGGCTCGCTTCTCACCATTGTTCTCTGGTGCATGTCCCAGAAGCTCGAGCCCGTGCTTGGAAACATGGGTGTCATCGCCCTCATCCCCATTGTTCTCTTCTTCGGAACCGGTCTGCTGACCACCGAGGATTTCAACAACTTTCTGTGGACCATTATCGCTCTGGCCATGGGTGGTGTGGTTATGGGTAAGGCTGTCGCCTCCTCCGGCCTGCTGGCTACTATTGCATCTGTCATCTCCTACAAGCTCAGCGATCTGGACTTGTTTGGTGTCATTGTCGTGTTCGGAATGCTGGTGCTTGTCGTTGCCACCTTTGTGTCGCATACCGTGGCTGCCCTCGTCATTCTGCCTCTGGTCAAGACCATTGGAGAGTCTCTTCCCGACCCCCAGCCTCGAATTCTTGTCATGGTTTCGGCCCTGCTGTGTTCGGCTGCCATGGGTCTGCCCACTTCTGGTTTCCCCAACGTTACCGCTATTTGCATGACTGATGAGATGGGACGACGGTACCTCACTGTGTCCAACTTCATCACTCGAGGTGTGCCCTCTTCCATTCTTGTCTACGTTGCCATTATCACCATTGGATACTTCTTCATGATTGTGTCTGGCTACTAGGTACCGCAGGTATATATGTATATGTATAAAATAGATATTTGATGTATGTGGGTGGTCGTGTAGAAACCGGTACATGCCGGTATGTAGCAGTAGCTTGAGGTGGAATAACAGGCTCTCGAGCGTTATCTACAGCTCTGCCTATCTTCTTCACAAGGTGACCTAAGCCATTCAGTCAATGTACAGTGTGTAAGTGTTAGATATCATTCAATATAAATAGTTAGTACCATTTACTGCTTGGAGGCAGCGATGGTGAACTTCACGGGGGTCTCGCACTCGTACTTGTCGCCAGTCTTGACGTAGACAATCTCGGGCTTGAGATCTCCGCTGAGATCGTCGGCACAGGAGTAGAACTCCTCGGAGCCGTTGAACTCGAAAGCCTTGACGGGGCCATCTCCCTCGAAGGAGAAGCCCTCCTTGTCCTGGGGAGGAGCCTTGAAGATGAGAGCTCCGTTCTGGGCCACATCAAGGGAAAGGTCAGGGAAGCCCTTGGCGGTGATCTTGATGTACTTGCCGCCGTCCTCGACTCGGAAGTCGTTGTAGGTGGCGGGGTCGGTCAGCCCGTAGACGACGGTCTGGCCGTGAAGCTGGAGAGGTCGCAGGCCAGTGGCACCGGGGCCGATGGAGGCCTGGAGGGAGTACTGGTTCTGAGTAGCGGCACCCTCGATAGGGGCGGCGAAAGCGGCAGTGGCAGCAGTGAGGATAGAAAGGGTCTTGAAGAGCATTGTGTTGGTTGTTGAGGGGAGAATGTGTTTGTGTGATGAGAGATTGAGAAGAGAGGGGATCCTTGGGGTTTATATATTGCATGACCTCACACGGGGCTCTACGTTATTTCAGGACGCCTCTGCGGCATTTCGTCAATCACGCCAATCTCTGTGAGGCTCAAAATAGCACACACATCTCGAAACTTTGAGGGTAGCATTGAGGCCTGCATTTCTCAGGTACACCGAGGAATGATTTCAGGCACGCTCGTTTTGGCTGCAAGGTGGGGTGGAGAGGCGGGGACTTTGGTGAAGTGTTGGTGTGGTTCCTGAGATTAGTTTCTGTTTGATTTTTCATCTCACCAGTTGTTCCCAGGCTAGCTCCATTGTTGCGACTATAGCCTGTCCTTGGCCAGTCCTTTCCCAGCCCGAACTGTTTTGAGTTAGACGTTGAGGACAGACTCCGACCGAAGGGTGCACAGAAGTGACGTCACTGTCTTATTTTTAGCGAGCAACAACGTTGATATTCGTCAAGACAATGTGAGCAGGGTGGGGGGACATCAAGGGGTAGCAAGTATAGCTCTACGCGATTGACCGGAGCTTTTTTCTAGAATAAAAAACTAGGGAAGCTGATTATGCGATATCTGACACGACTCTTAGATTTCAGATGATGTTTGATTCCATCAACCTTCACGCTTCTACTGTACTGGTACTCTGACTCTGTCACCGATCAACATTGACACACCACTCCCATGGAACCTTCCACCAACGCACGAACGACGATCTTTGGGGGGGGATACACATTTGAGTTTTTTGAAAGTAATACTCGAGGAAGATATATGTCCATGACGTTACATTGCCCCAAATAACTGTCCGCTACGGTACAGAGCAAACGGCAGTGGCGCAGTCTTGAGATCGAATGTCTTCAAACTTCAGCCTGCTTCGACTATCCTCTTGCCATTGGAGCAAGCCTGGAAAGGTGTTCTCAGTTTCACACGTCCAACTCCAGCTACTGTATAAGCTAGACAAGTGGCCATAGACCTATGGTTACAGTGGATACAAGTATAGGTGTACAATTTCTACATCCGGTTGTTTCGATTTTCATCATACAAGTAGTCATTAAATATATACAAGTGGTTAGTGTAGCTGAGCTACGTGGTATCTAGTGTTTGAAAGGGTAGAAGCGTGGCTTACTCAGAGAGCTCAGAGAAGTCAGAGTCAGGCACCTCCTCGAGAGTGACATGGTAGACAATATCAGAGGAACTGGTGTCAGAAGCAGAGTCTGCAGAAGAGTCAGACTCGCTGTCCTCCTCAATGCACTGCTTGTAGTAGTTTCGCTGCTCCTTGAGCGCCTGCACAACTGAGTCAATGGCCTCAGCTGTGCCAACAGACTTCTTGATCAGAGCAGTTCGCATAGCCTTGTCCTTCTTGTTGTCGGTCTTGATGGAGTCGAGCTGGTCGTAGAGTTGCTCAAGCTTCATCTGAGCGTTCTGGATGACCTTGAGTCGAGACTTGGTGGAGTTCAAAAGAGACTCGTAGTCGTCGGAAGAGTCGGAAGAAGGGCCAGAAGCTGACTTCTTGATTCGCTCATAGGTATCGACGTGTCGCTCAACGATAGGAGCCATCTTCTGCAGTCGCTTGGTGACGTTCTTCTCCACAGCGGGCTGGGGAGTAGAGTAAACAACAACAGTAGGAGGGAGCTCCACGGACTCCGTCTCAGAGTCGGAGTCTTCGTCCTCATCATCAGAGGGGTCAGCAGATTCCAAGCTGTCGTAGAAGACATCGTTTTCGGAATCAGAGTCGTCATCCTCAACATCGGTGTTTGACTCGGAGGCAGTAGGGGAAGTCATGGCAACATCCTGAGAAATGGGTGCAGCGTACTCGTCCTCGGACTCATCAAAGTTGTGGAAAGGAAGAGAAGAGGGGTGGTTCATGCCGAAGAACTGGGCAAAAGGATCAGAAACGTATTGTTGTCGTCGAGCCTTCTGCTGCTGCTGTCGAGCCAACTCATCGTAGTAGGCTCGGGCCTCGGCCTCTCGTTGAGCCTCAGCCTCACGCTGCTGCTGTCTGTAGACCTCCTGTCGCTGCTTGTGGTAAGCTCGAGCCTCGGCTTCTCGTCGAGCATACTCTCGAGCTTCGGCCTGTCGCTGGGCTTCCTGTCGTCTCAGCATCTGCTGCTGTCGAGACTGTCGTCGGGGCTGTGGTCGGCTGTAGTAGCCATAGTCGTCGTTGCTGTAGCCGCCAAAGTTAGAGTAGGGAGAAAAGAAATCCATCTTGTGTGGTTGTGTTGTGTTGTGTTGTGTTGATGCGTTTTGGTAATTTTCTAAACCTGGGCAGGACCTCATTGTTATATACTTATCGTGCATATCTCATGCAAGCTCTAGATTTTTCTGGAAACCTCCGGATGAAGTTTCGCGATGTCCATAATTAAGGTTTCGGTTATTCTGGAAGGGTCTAGAACTTTGTCGAAGGTGGGTATGACTAAGCTTCTAAAAGACACAATACTAATGCCAATTGTCTAAATGCGTGCTGCGTACAGCTTCTAAGTACCGTAGTACTTGGTGTCAATAAATCGGCCATGACTGCCGTCGAGAATCTTACCGACCACAGTATGCACATTAGGGTATGCGTTGAGGTATCGCTGAAGACCTCGTTTAGATGCAAGGTAGCAAACAAAGACAATGTTTTCCTCCTTGACGCCGTGGTCCACCAGGACTGTCGTAGCCATGATAGCAGCAGCTCCAGACGACAGCTGTGCGTCACACAACAGGACTAAGGCGTCGGGATCTGAGATGCGGGTGGGGAGGTTCAGATGATGCAATTTGGGCTCTCCGGTAGAAATGTCGCTCTGGATCAAGAGCTTGCCCATACGGACAGCAGGGATGGTTCGCTTGACTGAGCGGTCGAAGCACTCACCCGCTCGAATGATGGCCACAGCACAGGTGTTGTCGGTTCCGAGACGTCGCACTCCGTCAAAGGTGTTTCCTGTGGGTGTTTCGACGGTGATGTTTTCATATTTGGAATGCTGCAGTGCATTTTCAACCAGCAGAGTAGCGATTCTGTCAAAGTAAAACACGAAATCGGCCCGTTTGGTATCGTCTGAGCAGAGGATGGTGTGGATACCAATCAGCTGAGAAGACTGTTTGAGTTCATGAATCTGCGTGTTCCAGGTAGCTTCCTCGGCTGCCAGCTCGTCGTCGTCGAGCAACGAGCACAGATCGGCTAGATGCCGTTCACTCTTGTCTGTAAGAATCTTGGTGATGTGTTGTGCCACCATGTCGATAGCCACGACGTTGTCGCGCCCTCGAGGAATCAGAACGTCTGCGTTAGCCATTGTGGGTCGCACGTAACGCTCAAAGTTGGGCTTGACTGTCTTTCGCCACTGATTGAGGATTCCCGACATTTCTCGTCCTCGATGGAGCATGTCTCTGGTGAGTCGTCGAGCCAGACAGGTGTCCAGATCGGTGTCGACAAAGATCTTCATGTCGATGAGATCCAATAAGCCTGGGTGGTCGTAGAGCACGTAGATTCCCTCAAGGATCACAATGTTGGCGCCGTAGATGCTCACGGTCTTCTCAGTTCGGGCGTGCTCGACGAAGGAGTATGTGGGGATGTTCACCCGCTGGCCAGCCTTGATGTCCCGAAGACACCTGACCAAATCATCTGTGTCGTATGCAGTGGGTGTGTCAAAGTCGTGCTCGTTTCGGTGAGCAGCGGCAGATTCTTCAGGAGTCAGCGTTCTGTAAAAGTTGTCCATGGACAAGAGAACCGTCCACGGCACGTTGAGCTGCTTGATGATGAGCTGGGCGACCGAGGTCTTTCCCGATCCCGAAGAACCCGCCACTGCAATGATGTAGGGCTGTTTCCATGGCGGCACGTACTGTTTGGCTTTCATCTTCGGAAATTGGTGTAGGGTGGTGTACTCGTAGATGCTGTATCTTTTTTTCGATAACGCTACGATTGGGACCCAGCTGCAGCTTTTATTAAAGTTACATTTTGAAACTAGCGGTGGGGATAATTATCCGCCTAAACGGGAGGGTCAGAGAAGTGATTAGTCATACGATATTGAACGCGGTACACTGACAAGATGTGGTCGAAAGCATTGCATCAATTTGCTTACTTCATGACTTCAATAAGTCTCCTTTTTTGAGGCTCTACTAACCACTAAACTTACCCCTTCTGGACGAAGCTAAATATTCATGTCACTCTGTTGCATGGAACGATACGTACAGTGTACAAGCGACTTGCATCTATGCTCGTAGATGCTGTATGATATGAAGCGCTCCAAAAGATCTGTTCTCTAAGAGTAGCAAGGGAAAAGAGTATTCGCATTCCGCGTATAGTGCTGACTGGATGACCCGTCCTTAATACCCTAACCCTCTCGGTGATGCTTGTTTCTCAAGCTCGAGTATGACCTCCTCACCTTCCCCATATCTACACAAGTACAGTACATACCATGTTTGATGCCCATTGCCACCCTACAGACACCCCAGATACCCTCGAACTGATTCCGAGTATGGAAACGGATCTTCTGGCATGCATGTCCACCAACTTTCAAGACATTGGAAGAGTGGAATCGATTGCTGATTGGCCCAAGGTAGTGCCTTGTTTCGGATACCATCCTTGGTTCACATGGAAGGTATCTACGGAAGATGAGCTGGAGGCAAAAGAGCATTATGGCCGAGCTTTTGCAGGCCCCAAGGACTCCGAAGAAGAATTGCAAGCATTCATAGCGACTTTGGAACCCCCAGTGCCGTTCTCCAAGTATCTGGATCGTATGAGACATGGTCTGGAGAAGTACCCCCATGCTATGGTTGGAGAAGCTGGGTTGGACAAACCGTTTAGAATCAAGGATACAGAGGAGGACAGATTGACGCCATTCAGAGTGTCTCTGGACCACCAAAGGACGATTTTGGGCCTGCAACTACAGCTAGCTGTGGATTATGGCCGACCCATTTCGTTGCATGGAGTCCAGTGTCATGGAGCGTTACTTGAGAGTGTCACCGAGGTGATCAAAAAGAACCCCGGAAAGCCTCTCACGGTGTGTTTGCATTCTTATTCCGGTCCTCCCGACTTTCTGGTGGGCTGGTTCAAGCTGGAGGGGTCCAAGAAGAAGCCCACCAAGGTGCGGGTCTTTGTATCTGTGAGCAGTGTTATTACCTGCGGACACATTGATCGGGAAGGAGACCGGTTTGAGCAGAAGGTGGACAAAATCGCACCATTGCTGGCCAAGATTCCGGACAACCGGCTGCTCATTGAGTCCGATTACTACAAGGCAGGGCCAGTTATGGACGAGCTCATGCAGGAGGTGTTGGATCTGGTGGCCCATGTTAAGGGTGTTTCCAAGGAGGAGGCTTTGAGGTCGTTGGACAGAAACTCGCTGGAGTTTTTAGACTACAGAGACAAGGCAGATATGAGCTGAACACTACTGTAGACTGGACTACAGTAACTATAGCTACGCAGCATTTGGACATGATGGCATGAGTCTCCCCGAAAGGACAGCAATGGAAATAATTTGAAAAATGATATTGTCAATCTCAAATCTCGTGTACACTGTGCACTAATTAAGCATCTGCGGCAAATCTTGTAACAAAGTGTGCGAATCGCCGAGTCGGAGCAATGCATGGATGTACCGTACGGGTACAAACAGTACGGAATAATATACATGAAGACGCTTGCCCCCCACTCGGCCGACATCGCACAGCTTACCCGCACTGATAACCAACTTTCTCTTTGTGCGGCGACGGTCCTGAATCACCGTGAGACCATTCGCGCCATTTATTTGCTCGTTTTGTGCCTGTCCCAACGGAACTAGACTCAACCAAAACCCCTGGCGGGGAAATTACACTAGAAGTATAGTTTACCCTTGAATCAAGACTACAGTAACCATGCCACAAGCTAAGATTGTCTCTGGAGGCTCCAAATGAGCTATTGTCGGTGACTGAGCAAACAATTCTCTTAGTAAGCCTTTAGCTACGTCATTGTTATCTTGACGTTCAGATATGTCATGTATGTCACAGATGTCACAGATGTCCCATTCTGCTGTCACTCTGATACAAACAACGCGTCTCCGTACAAATATAAACGACCGTTACTGGGCTGACACACACGTCAAATGTGCCATCCCGCGACGGCCCAACAATGAAGGTTGAACAAGCCCTTGTATAGGTTTGTTGTAGCCGCACCATCTATGACAAGGGCGCTAATTAAGTAGCGGTGTTTTAGGGTGAGACATGCATGATGGTCATCTATAGACCGTCTAAATTAAGAGAGAAAATAAATACATTCTTATGTAGTGTTTACCACTTGTCGAGTCGCATGGTTCCGTTCTCGGCAAGGTTAGTATGCATCTTGAAGGCGTTCTTGAGAACGTGGGGCTCGTGGAGAGATCGGCTCTTGGCGCACTCAAACTCGGCCTGCTCGACGTAGGCAAGCAGCTGGTCTCGGTAAGAGGGGTGGGCACACTTGTTGATCATCTCTCGAGATCGCTCCTTGGGAGACAGACCTCGCAGATCGGCCAGACCCTGCTCGGTGACAACAATGTCCAGATCGTGCTCGGTCTGGTCAATGTGGGTGGCGAATGGCACAATGCAAGAGATACCGAGGGGGTCGGTCTTGGAGGGTCGAGCGGAGGGAGTGTGCATGATGGAGAGCTTGGCGTTTCGCAGGAAGTCACCGGAGCCTCCCAGACCGTGCAGCATCTTGGAGCCGTTGACACAGGTGGAGTTGGCGTGGGCGTAGATGTCGACCTCGACGGGGGTGTTCATGGCAATGACACCGAGTCGTCGGATGATCTCGGGGTTGTTGGAAATGGCCTGGGATCGCAGCAGCAGCTTCTTGGAGAACTCGTCCCAGTTCTCGAAGAATCGCTTGAAGCCGGGCTCGGTCAGTCGGATAGAGGTGGCGGTAGCGAAGTTGAGGTTGCCGGACTCAAAGAAGTCCAGGAAGGAGTCCTGCAGGACCTCGGTCCACACGTTAAGATCCTTGAAAGAGGCATCAGCCAGACCCTCGACGACGGCGTTGGCAATGTTTCCGATACCGGACTGCAGGGGCAGCAGGTTGTCAGGCAGTCGGCCGGCCTTGACCTCGTGCTTGAAGAGCTCAATGAGGTTGGCAGCAATGGCCTTGGAGCCCTCGTCGGCGGGGGTGTTAGCACCGACAACGTCAGCGAGGTCGGACTCGACGATGGCGACGACCTTGCTGGGATCCAGGGGGATGTAGGGGGTTCCCAGCTTGGTGGAAACGTCGGTGATCTGGTAGGGCTGTCGGAAGGGAGGCAGGACAGGCATGCTGATGTCGTGGAGACCCTCGAAAGAAGGAGTCTTAGTGTTGAGCTCAATGATGATCTTGTCGGCCATGTGAACAATCTCGGGGGAAGCTCCAACGGCAGGACCGGGGATCAGGTGACCGTCCTCGGTGATGGCGGTGGCCTCAATGACAGCAATGTCCAGAGAGTTCTCCTTCTTGTCTCGGGTGTAGAAGCCGTAGGTGAGATCCTGGGCCCACATGGACAGATGCTTGTCGAAGAAGTCGGTTCTGCCCTCGTTGATGGCGGCGGCGATGGGCTTTCCGACCTGATGGGGAGATCGTCGGGCAATCATGCTGTTGTTGGCCCATCGAGACTCAATCTCCATGCCGGCAGAGGCTCCGACGAACAGGTTGTATCGCCAGTTCTCGTGTCCCTGCAGGTTGTTATCCTCCACGTGCTTGGAGACGGCGTCGGGGACGACCTTGGGGGCTCCGACTCCGGTGAATCCGGACCATCCAATGTACTGGTTGGGCTTTGCGCCGAACATGTCCACGCACTGGGCGGCAGTTCGGATCTTGTCCAAGTAGGGCTTGTATCGAATTCGCTGTTTGAGAACGGCAGACATTGTGTGTATGGAGTTGGGGTAATACGGGAAAAGTCTGGGATCAGGACACGCTGCCTTTATATAGGCCTCTCTCTCTTGGATATTTGTTTGCGATGCGTGTGAAGCTATTAGCTTTTTGACTTCTTTCAAGAAACGAAAAAGTTGACGGAAGCCAAAAGCCAAACGCTTGCAAGCCTTGCAGAATGTTGAGCCGCAGTCCCTGAGTTGGGGGGTGACTACGGAGCAGTCTTGTAGGGTCGTATGAGATATTACGGTGTATATATAGGGGGTGGAACGGTGACATCAGTTGTGAGGTGGGTCCAGGTCAGATTCAACTTTTTCCCATGTTCCTCCTGTCACTACTGCTCTCCCTATGTGTGACATGACTCCCACCATAGACTACAAAAACATACACTTTTCACTTACAGTAACTGCGCTTCCTTCTTCCCCAGAGTCATTCTGAAGCTTGTCATTGGTGTGTGCGCCCAACAGGTGATACACGGAGACATGGATGGAGACAGCGGAAATAATTGCCCCTGGCGGCAGATTTATATACGCTTGGGGATTGAATGTGGAGACGTAAGAGACGTAAACGATGCAGGTACGTGGTGCAATTGTTCCTCCCTCTATGGTGTCTTATCGTCTCTTCGTGTCTCTCCGTGTCTTGATCCACATGCCTCCTGGCACCACATGGACCGCCGGAAGTTCGGATAATCATGAGACAGGGTAACTTTGAGTCTCGGATCCCACCCTTCCGAAGTGGAATAGGGCTGCTTTCATCTGGTACCAGGTGCACCATAGCTGTACCCCGGGATAAATTGGGTTCTGTCCGACGGCAAGAAATGGAGAAAAAATGGAGAATATGGAGAAGCCGGAGAAAGAGAAAAGCAAAAGTGTTTGTGCGGAATTTGGGGTGCGTTTATCGCGCAAGCTGGCGAAAAAAATTGGAGCCATCACACGTTGTCCTGTCTTTCATGCCTCGGTATGGATCATAATTATGGATCATCTGGATCAAGGTTGCTTCAAACAGTGCTATATTATCACCAGAGCAATGAGTATGGTACGAGTAGAATGGCGGTCATGGTGATAAGAGACTCTTGTTATTGTATTGTAAGAAGCACACCACCAGTATCATCCCCACCACCACCCCCACCACTCCCTCACCTGGCCCTCAACCTGCTTAAACGGGCAACCGCTAACGCCGAACTCTGTCAAACGCCGCCAAACAACGGTTTTTGCAGCTCATCTCGCGATACAAAGCAAACGGCCTGTGGGGCCAGATGCACCACCACCTCTAAAAAGGAGTCATAAGCTGGGGTAATGAAACGAGGATGAATGTGTGTGGACATTTCTGGCGCCGTTGGTTCTCTCCGCGGCGCCTCAAATCTCCTTCCATATCTGCACTCCCCTGTCTTCACTGCTACATTTGTGTGCACTTTTACGGAGTAGCTACAACACTTCCGTTTGGTTCCGTTACCTTACCAGTGCGACCTCACCATAGCTACCCACTCCCCCAGATCGTATTTTACATTATGTTACATGTAACGACACAACCGAGAGGGAAGGACCGGAAGAAACCTGCAGCCTGGCTTGGCAGGCGTAGGCGTGCTTACGAAGGAAATATGTACGAGTACATACGCTCTTCTGGACCCGCTTTGCGCGTTTTGGGGCCCACGTCGCTCGGCTGCTTCTGACTAAGCGTTGCGCTGAAAAATCTCGACAGAGTTGGATGAGACAAGACAAGACAACCCAAACTGTGAGCATATCGAGCAACGAGCAATTGAAAGGGCGCAAGCGAGGCAGAGAGGCGAATGATCGACTCACGTGGGGGAGAGTTATGTCGTGAAAGCCGCCTCAGGAATAGGTCATGTGACTGGGAGATCGTTCACGTGACTTTGCAACCAAGCACCATCCTTCCCTCTTCCTCACGGGTCTGAGACCAAGACCATAGCTTAACGTCTTGTTATTTAGCGGCGCTTGCTTTTTGCAGGCTAAAATCACACTTGAGTTATTAAACGTGTTTGAGCGGTTGTGAACGTTTGCCTTACGGGTACTGGTACCAGTGCACTCCATGCAATACTCTGTACCACATTTGATTATACAGCCGTATCTCACATTCAGGTTAGCCCAACTGTGTCTGCAACACACTTCCTTCGAACCTCCCCCCGGATAAGCACCTGCTGTTTGCCGATCCCTCCGGTCGTCCGAACGATAAACAGGTGATCCAACGTTGAGATAAGGGTGTGTTATAGAGGGCAGCAAAGGGGGCACAGAATCGATTTTATGAAGACGAAACTACCCTGAAATAAGATAATGCACCGTTGCACGTGACCAGGTTTTCTGCTGCATCTTTTCTGTCTGTTACCACTGGTCCAGATGCACTCATACTGAGTCCTATATGGGGTGTGTATCTTGTATCGTAAGGTCGGTTTTTTTAGCTTGAAATTCAAAGGCAGTCCAAAGCGGTGAATTTTCAGACCATCCAAACCCAAGCACCAATAGGTTGGACGACGAGGTCATCAAGAAAAGAAACAGCCATTCTCAGCTCCAAAAGCATCACCACCAGCACCACCACCTCTCCCACCCTAACCCACGCCCGTCACCTGAAAAAGCCTGGATCCACATGCACCGAACACACCTGGAAGCTGTTTAGCTCGGCCCACCAAGACGCCAGACCACTGTGGGTAGGCCGACAGATGACACTGCATAACGAGCGGACTAAATACTGGAACCGGCGAGAGAGTGAAGCAAGAAGCGACTTTGACAGTTGGTGCACGTCACCTCTGTCCCTGCCTGTCTCTTTTCGTCACAGCTGATTCCATGGATAGCCCGCGACTTGCCCTATTCATCACCGTCGGTTCAGAGGCCTTTACAGTAATTATCGTGGCTGCACTTGCACTTCCCTTTTGGCCTTCGGCTTAGTGGGGCAGGCTCCTTAGTGGATAAGCCCCAACCCTATCAACCCTATCGTGGCTCCCAAAGACACTATCTTTAGACCCGCCTGCGATCGAAACGGCAGTGTAACAGGTAGCTAGGGGCAGGGTATCTAGTGGCCCCTATAGGCACGTGATATTTCTATAGTTATGCCCCATTTGTCACTTGTTTCTCCCCTCATTGGCCCCAAACCCTCCCACAAGACCAAAAGCCACACTATATAATCCTCTCCCACAGACTGACTCGTGCCCCCAACGTCCTTGTCATAACCTCGAACCTTAGACTTCCCAACGCAACCTTGGCCAACACCATCACCACACACTCACGCTCACATACACTCTCAGTCACAGTCGACAGTCGCCCCAAAGCCACCCTCGTCTTGAGCTCTCTCTTCAAACTAACGCATCACGTGACCGCTCAACCCCGCTCACTCACCATTAGAGCTCTGTAACCTACACAGCTCAAAAACACCACACGCCCACTCCTCACACCACACCCCAGACCCACACGACAATGGCAGCACAGCGAGCGCGAAAAATCGCCGTGGTAGGCTCCCGAGCCGTCGGCAAGTCGTCCATGACCGTGCAGTTCGTCGAACAGCATTTCGTGGAGTCGTACTACCCCACAATCGAAAACCAGTTCTCCAAGACCATTGTGTACAAGGGCATTGAGTACAACACGGAGATCATCGACACAGCCGGCCAGGATGAGTTCAGTATCATGAACCAGAAGCATCTCCTGGGCGTCCACGGATACCTGCTGGTGTACTCGGTCACCTCACGATCCACCTTTGATGTGCTGCCCATCATCCACGACAAGATTCTCAACGCCACAGGTTCGTCGTCAATCCCGCTGGTGATTGTAGGAAACAAGTCGGATTTGGACTCCCAACGACAGGTGTCCGTCGAGGAGGCAAAGGAGCTGGCTGCATCTTGGGGCGGAGCCTTCGTTGAGACTTCTGCTCGTGACGGCACCAATGTCGCCAAGGCATTCGAGCTCCTGGTGGAGGAGATTGAGAAGACCCAGAACAAGACTGACCCTGCTGCGCAGAACAAGAATTGTATCGTCATGTAAGTTAATGAGTATCCTGAGTTATTGCAGTTGATAGCTGGTGGGTGTACTTGTAGTGAGACGGCTGGTGGAGCACGCACCTACACCCTTCTTTATAGACGTAGTTGACGATAAGCATTCTTAAGAGTCACATGGTTACAGGATCGTTGTTTTTTCCCATATGTATATTTTTTCCGCTTCATTTAAACAGACTCATTCGCTGCTGGTCAGTCGCTCTCATCCATACAGTTTAGTGCCCCACACGCACCAAAAGTGGTCACGTGCAGATACCATGCAGTCTCCAAAACTAACCTCCATCACCGATATCTGACTTACCGAATTCACCCTGGAACGCCTCATACCAGACGCAACAACACGGAAACAAAAATGGACCCTCTCAGCGCGTCCCAGAGCGCAGCTATGAAACCCAAACCCGTTTCGTCGGTCTTCAACCGTCGACCCGGATCTGGTGTTCACCAGGCTGTGCCTCAGCGGATGCGAACCACACCAGTCAAGCAACAGACAGCTCCGCAGCCCAAAGTCCGACCCCATAGACCTCAGAAAGTCACTCTATCGTCGGTACCGTGCTCGATTTGCGACCAGAGGGTGCCGGAGCACCACATGATGTGCTGCGGGTGTGCTAATTACTCCATTTTGGCCCACCGGGTGGCGCAAATCAAGATCGACGCCTCTCTGGACACAGTGACGCAGAAGATTGAAAACATCGACAAACTCGACTGCCCAGAGGAGAACTCAGACACAAATCCGTTCCGGCTGCGACTGCTGAAGATCAAACAGCAGGGTGTCAGGAGAGAGCTGGAATCAATTCGAAAAGCTAGAGACATACAGGCAGACGAGATTGCAGCAAAGAAACGGCAACTGGCGACATTGAGAAACCAGGTCTCTACAATGAGAGAATCTGCGGCTTCGTTACACACCCAGAGTGTCAACGAGCATCAGAAAATCAAACGAAAGCTGTCTCAGGATGTCCAAGAGTTGAAGACTAAGGTCATCACGGAAATACCACAAAGCCTGCTCACCAAAAGAAGTGTACTCTGTCGCGAGCTGGTTTCCTTGTACAACATTCGGTTGAGAAAGGTGAGACGAGGAAGCGGCAACACCTCTGTTGGGTCAACTACAGACACATTTCCACTCATTGGAACACTGTCTCTTCCTGACATTATCACATTGTGCATGTCGTCTCATCGAGAGATAAACACTGCGCTAGACAGACTTGCATCTTTTACCTGTCTCGCAGCATACTATCTGGGTGCGCCTCTTCCGTACGTCATTCTGCTCCCGCAGAAACGACATCCCTACATCCGCATCTCCAACAACAGCTACCCGCTGTTTTTGGAAGACCCCCTACCTCAAGTGTCTTCAGAGAAGCCGGCAATGTTCAACAAGTTTGCACACGCCCTGGCTATGCTGTGTCTCAACTTGGCCTCCATTTCCCACACGCTAGGTTTCCATTCTCATTTGAATACTTCCGAGGAGATTGTGAAGATTGACAAGATCATTTCTCGCATGTTTCTGACAATCGAAGAAGAAGATCCCGACGGAAACGAAGTGACCGACGTCGAGTTGTCCTGTCTAGCAGACTACATCATCACTCAAGTCTATCTTGAGGTTGATGGAGGAGGCAGTGAGTGGGTCAGCCTATAGAATATATATTTATACATAATCACTAACATCATCATCATCATCGTCATCATCGTTCTCCAAAAAAACATAAATACAATTTGTTCAGTATATAATAGCTCAGTATATATGCCAGCAACCTTGAGCATTGGTTCAGGCAAATGTAGATGCGAGTGGGTTTGAAAACGTCTAACTAGACGCTCTGAGGGGTGGCAGGGGCACTTCGGGTTTCCAGACTGAGTCGCCGCTGATGCTTTCCCTTTTTCATTTCCTGCTTCAATGCGGCCGAATCCAACGGTTTGAGCAACTCAAAGGAACACAGCAGCTCCTCGGACACGCTCATGACGGCGCCCCAATTGTCGAATTCTCCACAGTAGTTGGGGGCCGAAAAGACTGTGACAAGAGAACGGTCGTTGAAGAACTCGTAGCCGTCCTCAACCACCATGTGTGCTCGGCAGACCAGATCGAACGAGAACTTTGTGAGGAACTTGTTGATGGCCACCTTGGAGAAACAGTACGAGACTCCTCGCTCGTTGTCTTCCCACTCGTTTTGTGTGTCTGCTGGGTCGGACCACAGCAGATCGTTGATCAGACCATAGTCAGGCACGTCTGTGGGACGCACAATGGATCTGATTTCAGACATGCTACTGAGCGACGGAGAGAGACCGCCATGGACGCAGAAGATCTTCTGGGCCACCACCGCGGCGATGGGAAGCGTGTTGAATGTGTCGACGAACGTCTTCCATGTCTTGATGTTGCATCTTCGCTTGCACTCGTCGTAGAAGCCGTAGACTCGGGTGACCTTGGCGCACTCGTGGTTACCTCGCAGAATGAAAAAGTTCTCGGGGTATTTGATTTTGTAGCACAGCAGCAGCAGGATGGTCTCCAGAGACTGCTTGCCTCGGTCCACGTAGTCTCCCAGGAACAGGTAGTTTGCTGCTGGTGGGAAGCCGCACATGTCGAACATTCGAATGAGGTCGCCAAACTGGCCATGGACGTCTCCGACAATCTTGACTGGTGGCAGCAGCTCGAGCAGCGTTGGTTGTGACAGCAGAATGGACCGGGCTCGTCTGCAGATGAGGGCAATCTCCGAGTTTTTGAGACACACGGCCTTTGTGATTTTGCCCGAGTAGCCGGCGTCCAGCAGTCGCTGGATCACCTCGTCGATGTTGAGCGTCATGTTGTTTTCGCTGATGATGTTAGGGGTGGACGCGCCCGAGTTGTTGAACGGGTCGTTTCCAGGGGTGGCCGGAGTGCCTGGTGGGGGTGAGAAGAGCTGTCGTCGAGCAAAGTAGTCTGACCCCGAGCCCCCAGGGCCAACACCATCAGCCGATGGTGGGGCGGGGGTTGCGTCTGTGGGTGAGGAACCTGCCGACGGAACGGCTGCTGGGGTCACGGGTTGTGAATGGGCGTCGACTGTGTCCTTGCTGTCGGGGCCACCGGAGCCATCTGCGCGCACGAGAATGGGGTCTTTGGGCTCAATCTGCTGCATGGATGGTGGCAGGGTGGCATTGTCCACTGGTGTAATGTGTTCGGTGCTCACATTGCCCGGGTCCTGGGCGGTGGTAGGTGCTCCCGGAACGTTCTGGGGCTCGGTTTCGCCTCCCGCGGTCTTGTATGACGCCTCCGAGTTGTTGGACATGCTGCTGAGTCGCGACCGGATGGACCGGCCCGACCGCGTCGAACCCTGGGTGTCCGATCGTGAGAACGACGGGTACGACTGCAGTCCTCCTTTGGATTTACTGGGGCTGTTTCCCATCGTGTGAGTGTGAGAAAATGGAGAAGATGGGGTCTAGGTCGTGTTCAAGGGCTTCAGTAGACGTTGTTTTCTTGGACGTTGTTTTCAGCACGTTGTTTTGGGCGTAGTTTTCTTGCAAGTTTGTCTTCTTGTCGGTGTAAGTGTGAGAATGCTGGGTGAGAAAGGCAAATGAAGCAGAGTCGACGTAGTCGGATGCAGTGGGATTCAGCTCGGTTTCGAAATCCAACGCTGTGCAATGATGTGTGGTGAGTTGTGATGACTCCCGCGGTTGACGTTGGTCGAGTGTGCAGTTTTCGATTTGCATATAAGTTGCAACAGCAAAGTTAACTTGAGCCCGTGTGATAGACAGACAGGAGGAGGCTGAGTGATTGTCTGGCAGGTGAGCCAAGTGAAGTGTCACTGGGCGGGTTTGTTTTTTGCAACAAAACCCTCTCGTGTATTTCGGCACGGCCGTCCATAATTTTGCCATTCTCGTCGCCTCGTCTCTCGTCCATCCACCTATTAATATTCATCTACTCGGCCGGCCCAGATGCCCTCGTTAAGGCAGCCGAATGCATGACGATGGGCTAAAACCATAACAGGCTCTGATGGAACAACTGCAACCATGCTGTTTACACACAGTTTAGTCAAGACACAGCTTGTGGACCAAGTGGTGATGCGGCTGGAGAGCGGACAGTCTGCTACCCGAATAGTATTTCCAGCAGGATGGCGCGACGAGCAGCTCATATCTATATATATACCTTGTCAGCCCGGACTCGGAAATTCGGTTAATGCCGCACCACAAGGTTATCGCGAACCTCGTTATCCGAAGGGTTTGGATTAATGCCGTTCCTAACAGCCGTTGCAAGACATGACGGGGCGCACCTCAAGTCTCTTCCCTGATGCTTGGGAAAGCAACGTACGCGTGCCCATCTATTATATACCCATTGGAGCAACCGGGAGGCACGGCCCTGTCACGGAGGGTACACACACGTGGGCTAAAGTTGTTGTATCATGTGATAATAACGACCGAAACCGAAAAACCGACTTTATAAAGGCTGGGCCTGAAAATTATTTTAGGCGAGTCTTGGCTCATCCCTGTCTCCGGAGCCCTGCCAATCACCCTGGATCCGATGTCAATATCATCAGGCTCCGGGCGATTTAAATTTGACTACGTGTTAAACTGGCAATTTAGATTCCCCACGCACTTATCGATAAGGTCACGTGCGCCATCTCCGTAGAAATGGTGCTGTGTGATAAGAGGGTGGCTTGGGGCGGTGGTACGCAACTAAGGTAGGGCTTGATGCGAGAGAGATGAACTTGTTGTGAGCAACGAGATTAGACTGGCTGTGACATGTAGATCATTGAATTGCAGCGGTGAGGTTTTCAGCTCCTCGAGGCTCTTTTCTCAGTCTCATCCATTAGCTACCGGTAGCTACGATGCTTAGAATGAACTTTTCAGGTGAAGTCAAGTTTGTACTGAGTACATACCGGTACCTGTAGCTCACTGGACTACAAGTGTTGATCTGCTCTATCGTAGTCGCACAATCGGTCTAAAGACACGCCCAGGCTACTAGTAGCCACCTGAAGCACTCTTGGAGACCAGTATACCCTTGTTGTCCGAATACACGGTCTGACTGTAACTCTCAAACTGGTTCATGTATGTATGAACGTTCGTTTAACACTGACATTCCCACTTGAAACACCTATTTGATCTGCTTTTTGCGTAATAGCAAATAATGCGTTATCTAGCGAACTGTCACAGTTGATAACAGCAATGAGTTCAATATGACAGCCGGCTTCCTGCCATTCTACAAGAACCTACAGCTTCTACTTTCTAATCGTGTGTACTGATACACACTCTGAAATATGTCATTTGTTTCAGGCCCAACCGTGTCACGAACACCACTAATTATACTTATACATCAGTTCATTTACATACAAATCCTTTTATCGTCGCTTCTTCCCAGAAACAACATTCCAGTCCCCATCATCCGCAATCTCCAGCTTCTCAACGGCAGCGGGCAGATCCACATTTTCCTTGGCAGCCTCCTCAACAGCAGGCTGGGTCTCGGCAGCAACAGCGGCCGAAGAAGAGTCGTCCTCGTCCTCACCCTCAACGGCCAGGGCAGCAAAAGTGGCCTTGGTCTTGGGCTTGGCGTCGTCCTTCTTGGCAGCTCCGGCTCCGGCGGGCTTGGAGTCTCGGGCCTTGGGAGGCAGAGGGCCTCGTCGCTCCCAGGTTCGCTCGGTCTTGTCCTCCTTGACCACCTTGGGCTTGTCCTCCTTCTTTCGGGCCAGAAGCTCCTGTCGCTCCTTCTCCTTTCGGGCCTCAATGGCGGCCAGTCGCTCGGTGGTGTCGATGGGCTTGGCAGAGCCAAACAGAGAACTTCCAGACAGCTCCACGGTCTTACCGGGTCCAGAGGGCTTGGCATCTCCTCTCCAAGAGTCGACCTGGTCGGCTCGGGTGGGAGATCGCTCCTTTCGAGCGGGTCTTGGTGCTCGCTCTCGCTGCTCTCGCTGCTCGGGCAGAACAGCCTCTCCCTTGGGGGGTCCTCGTCGCTCCCAGTTGGAGAAATCTCGAGGGTTCTCGGGGTCCTCCTGTCGGGTTCGTCGCTCTCGGAACTCCATTCCTCGGGTCTTTCGCTGGTCGTTGTCGTTGGAGGGCAGAGGACCTCGTCGAGACCAGTTGGAAAAGTCTCGGTGGTTCTCGGCATCCTCTCGGGCCTCTCGAACCTCTCGGGTCTCTCGAGGACCGTCAAAGTCGGACACGGGAGGAGCAGGTCGTCGAGACCAGTCTCGGGTGTCGGATCGAGACTCTCCCTCAATAGGAGGCAGAGGTCCTCGTCGGGTCCAGTCTCGCTCGGTTCGAGTGTCTCGGGGAGTAGAGACGAAGACTCGGACGGGTCGACCGCCAAAGCTCTGGCCAGACAGAGTCAGAGCTCGCTCGAGAGAAGCCTTGTCGCCAAACTCCATGTTGACGGATCCTCGGGGCTTGCCGGTGTCTCGGTCCATCACCAGAGTGATCTCCTTAATGTCGTAGCCGGGGCCAAAGAACTGCTGCACAGACTCCTCAGTGATGTCGTAGGGCAGGTTGACCAGCTTGGCGAGCCAAGGAGCAACGTCGGGGACGGGAGTGTCGGGGTAGTCTCGCTTGGGGGCTCCGCCGTAGGAAGACTGCTGAGACGAGCCGTAGGGGTTGGAGTTGTTGTTGGAGGAGTATCCACCGCCGTAGCTGTGGCTGTCGTAACCTCCGTCAAGAGGAGTCTCGTCCATGTCGTCGGCCCAGTCTTCGTTCGCATTGAACTCGAAGAGCGACATCTTCTGCTGCTGCTTTTTGGGAGGCATTTTGAAGGGTTTCTTTAGTGGTATCACTATTGTTCAGGTCCACTTTGGATGCTTGGTGCAGGATATGTAAATTTCAAAATTTTACAGGGTTAGGGCTTGTTGGGAGGTCGGTCAGGTCTGAAGTGTAAGTAAGAGTCGTCTTTTCCCATAAAGGCTGGGGAAGGAAAAAGGGGGAACGGTGATTGTGACTTTATGGCGTTTGTTACGTGACAAAATTTCGGTACACGGGCCGTCACGTGACCAACACAACCGCTGTGTGTTATTTTCAGCCGACTACCGGCTACGGGCCCCAAATGGCGTCTTCTGAACATTGACCACAATTTGCACTCCGCCCCTTCAGGAGAGAAAGCCTCTTTTGCCCCCTGGTGCGCCATAGTGAGCACTGGTAGGAGCGGTGGGAGCGGTAGGAGCCATGGTGCGTTTTTGCGCCTCAAAAACACGGCCCCAAGTGGCCATTATCTCGTGGGTGATTGCTGTCTATATATCAGAGTCAGAAGAGACATGTGGTTCGAGGAATATTGGGCATGGAAGGCAGTTAGGCTTTGGAGTCTCTTGATATTTTCAGTGTCAAACTTTCAGATCCGAGAGTGTGGGAAAAAGTGTGGGAAAAAGTGAAAAAAGCAAAGGAACAATGAGGCTCGTGATGCGTCTTGAAATGTTTAGACGTCAGGAGATTAAATTCTGTGGTTGAACTCCGCACTTATACGAGTTCCGGTGCTTGAGGAGGGGAATGTAGAGTCAGGGTTGAACTGATGCAATGCTCAGGGCTTCAACTGAATGTTCTGCCATAGTGCTTTTACTACTGTAGTAACGCCTCAGCAACATCTTTGAAATAGACCATAAAGAAGGCGATAATATTGTACTGGTGGTAGCTACTGGACGATGCATACCGTTGAAGCATCTCAGAACAGTACGATACGATACAAGTATAGGCAGGGGAGGGCAAAGACAGGGAGGCGTTTTTGACGAGAAGTACGAGCAATTGAGCGAATCTGGAGATGTGGAAATTACCATTCGGCCTTCGGCTTCTTCCTTGACCGCCAATTCACTTCAGAGCCCTGTCACCGTATTCATCGTGCGATACCACCACGCCCCTACACACGCTAAGCTTGTAGCTATGGCTAAAATAACTCACGTGTAATACAGTAGCCTGTACCGGACTGGTAAATACTGTGCTTGTAATTAGTGTACTTGCACGTCGATAACGAAACGGTATTTGTATTTGGCGCTAGTAATGCGGCTTTAATGGTTGATTGGAGGTCAACGATGGGTCTTCCTAGCAGTACAGTATGCGCTCGTACCGCTACACATGCACGGTGGTCTCACAGCGTCCAATTTGGCTGACTAACCACGAAACCACAACTTACCTCATCTGTCTCTTCTCCTCCACTCTTGTGGCGGATCTGAACCGCATGTCCAATGTGGTTCCAAAGATGTTCATCAACCTTCGCCGGTAAACATATATTAGCTCAGAACCGTATCCGTCGTTGTTCATGTTGAATCATGTGTGGATTGTGTTGTGGTCGATATCGTGGCCACTTTCGACGTCGGCTTCGGTTTCAAATTCAGGGACCGCCACCCCCGTGTCTTGACAGGGCTATACCTGCCATTCTGCAGGGGACTTTGACAGTCAAAACAGACGACGAACAGGCGACGAACAAGCATCGAACAAACTACACTTTAGGTTCCTCGGCAATAACTATTTCCGCGTCCCTGTTGGAGTGTGGGTGAGTGTTTTGGGGGTGCCCATTGTGGTCACGGAAAACAGCCGGGCTTTGCGAAAGCCACTAACCCCCATCCAACTAAGAACACCCCTGCCTCACCATGTCTCGCAGCTCAGAAGTAATATACATTCTGACCAAGACAAGACGCATCTCGCATACGGCATGTCTGCAGGGTTTGGCTTGTCAACATGAGCCGGACCACTCGACACCGTTTGACTAGTGCCTGTCAGTGTGTGTACGATAATCGTAGTACGAGGGATTTAAACGTCGGAAATCTAGACTCCCGGAGAAGTCTGTATTATATCGTACAGTAATCCCTCACGTTGACTCGTCCGTTCTCCGTCAACTTCCCCACAAAGCTCAGTTACCCGACTTGGCCAAATAGTCTTCAGCCACCCGTCTGCAGCCCGCACGCAGCAAGCTCAGGCATTAACCTCGACTGGACCTGCGGTCTTTACCATTGCTCGACGACTTTGATCACGACGAGTTTCGTCTTGTTGGAGGTATTGCGCATTCTGCTACAGCGCCACACGTGAGTTTCTGGAGCCTTGAGGCAACCATCTGACCCGTCAGGACACTGTACTAACCCAGCCCGTGAAGTTTCACCCGACCGACATCATACAGGACTACGATACAGAGAACTACAGAGGACCACGAGACAATTGAGCTATTGAGTGAGTGACGATACCGACTATACGGCAACAATGATGAGGTGACGAAACTAACACAGATATCAACACAACCATCACTCACACGCCCACACTTACAACCACACAACTTCAACCACCACCCATCTGATCTACCCTGAAAAGACGGTAAAAGTGAGTACCGGTACCCGTACCATGAACCACCACCCTCCCCTACCCCTACTAACGCAGTGCTGGACTTGAAAGGACTGGCCATGACGCTGGTCAAGTACCTGCTGTACACATACATTGCGTCGTTCGTGCTGTTTGCCCTCATCCGACTCACGACGGGAATCTCCATCAAACGACTGGGATACCTGTGTCTGCGGGGCATCTCGTTTTCACCCAAGGCCGGCGTGCACATCAACATTGGCAAGGTGGGATTTCTGCTGCATAGGCCGTCGTTTGCGCGGCCGGGCTGGATCAACTTCTACGTCTCCGGTCTCGATATCAGCATAGATCCCGTGGAGCTGGAGGAGAGCAAGGCTCACCCCAAAAAGAACAAAAAGCACAGATCGGCAAAGTGCACATACGAAAACAAGGAGTGGACGTTGACGCCTCCCGACAATACCGCTACGCGAGTGGCTCGGTTCTTCATGTCAATTACGCGGTTCATCGACTTTGCCATCTACTCTACTACAGTCGATGTGAAGGACGTCAACACCTTCATTCTGGCCCAGATGGTGTTCCAGCTCGATCTGCGAGCCCATATTGCCAACCGAAAACACACCGTGACGGGCACTCTGTACGAGAACCTCAAATTGGACGGAGAGCTGCCTGCCTTCTTTACTGTCATCTTTAGAGAGCTTCTTGTTAAGCCCTCTGGTGACGACTACGACGACGAGCAGACGGAGGAGATTCTGGACTCGGTGTTGCTGGAGGTGCGTGGATTTCTCAAGAAGAAGGATCTGAGTCTGAAGCGACTGGCCGTCAACCTCAAGCTCGGCCGAATCAACATTCTGGTCGACAAGCTCATGGAGATGAAGGAGGCCCTCAAGAAGGTCAAGAAACACGAGCCTGGGCATGAGCACGTTGCGGAGGAGAAGCCCGCTGTGGCTGAGGAGGATGCCAAGTGTGCCGAAGAGGCTGCTCAGGCCAAGGCCAACTTTGCCACGCTTCTGATTCGAACCATTCGAGAAGTGGAGGTCCATGTGGTCCAGTTCGGCGTCTACCATATTCCTGCATCGCTATTCAACGACTCGCCTACCGACAAGCTGTCGTTTGCCATCATGGCCAAAGACTTCAACCTCGATTTGCGACGACTCAATCCCAAAAGTCCCGCCTTTCGAATGTACTTTGACTCGGACGACACGGCCCACCAGACCATCTTTTCGGTCATTTCCGTGGTGGTCGGTCTGTCCGTCAACAAGGACGTTCCCGAGGAGCTGGTCTACGTGCCCATGGTGACGCTCAACTCCAAGACCAACATGTTCTCTCGAACCCTGTCGATTCTGAGTGATTCGGGATCCGTGTCTGACGCTGGAGGAGACACCTCTAGTGAGACCGACTCTGATGATGCTGCTGCCCCGATCTATTCTGGTCAGCTCATCACCGGTGCTCTGGCCATTTCGTCTCCTACTGTCGACTTGCAGACTCATCACGTGCCCCTCTTGTTGACTGCTCTGAACCGGTCTTCCAAGAGCAAGCCTCCAAAGGTTTCTGACGAGCACTTTTTCATGAAGGGTCTCAAACCGGCCACCAATCTCAAGGTGACCATCGAGGAGCCTGCTGCTCGAGTTTTGGTGACTCGGGCGTCCAAGGACAACAAGCTGCGAAAGATGGTCATCTCCTCGTGTGAGGCCATTGTATGCAACATGCATTCGTCTCATGAGAATCTGTTTGACAGTGACCTGGAGACCAAGTACAAGCTGCAGACGTCTTTCAAGGTGGTGGGATACTCCACGTGGTACCGAAGCCCCGAAGGAGATCGACACGATATTCTGGACTCGCAGATTCTGCAAATCTCTGTCAACGCTGACATGGCTCCCAAACTGCTCATGAAGGTGGACGGACAGCTGCTCAAGGCCCGGTTCGACATGACAGAGGCCGAGGTGGTTCGAGGTCTACGAGAAGTTGTTCAGAACGTGCGACGAAACGACGTGGCTGATCAGGAGCTTCATGCGGAGGCTGAGGCCAAGGCCAAGGAGGAAATCGCCCATGGTCATGATCTGGAAAGTGAGGAGGAGGAGGACCCCAGCCCTTACGATCCCACGTTGCCCAAGAAGCCCAACGCTCTTCGAAAGCTTCCTTGCTGGCTTCAGAATGTCAACTTTGAGTCTTGTGAAAGTCAGATTGCTGTCGGCTTGCTGTTTCACGACGACACTTACAAGGACGTGTCTACTCTGATGGTGATTGGCGTTGAAAAGTGTGTTTTGGACTACAAGAATGGAGTCACTCAAGATGGGCTTTCCAACGAGGCTGCTCGACAGTATGCTCTTGAGCACTCTGACCAGGTTGTTGACGATACTGACGATAGACGATTTGTGGTGTCTGTCAAGAACGTGCTTGCCAAGGAGTCCATTTCTTCGTCGGCTTATGAAGATGAGGACGACAAGGGATTTGACAACCGAGAGATCCTCAACCTCCCTTCTTTGGACATGGCTGTGTTCACCACGTCCAACAAGAAGGGTCCTTACACTCAGACATCGCTGATGCTCCCCAAGGTGTTGATGCAGTACTCTGCGCATGTCCATTGGTTTGTGACTGTTCATCTTGGTCTGCTTCTTTCCATTTTCCACGAGGAGCTAGGCACCGGCAAGAACAACGCTGAGGACGAGTCAGAGGACGCCAATCTCGTGGAGCCCGATACCAACATGTCCGAGGCTCTGGAGGCTCTGCAGCTTCGAAAGAAGACCAACAAGTTCAAGAAGCTGATTAGAGAGCGACGAAAGCGACGGAAGGTGGTGAGGGGCCCCAAGGAGGAAGTGACGGTCAATCTGGCCATTGCCATGATGCGAATCAAGTGGCACCTTCCCCACGACTTCTGGGCCATGTTGGAGCTCGACACTCTCACTCTGGACGGTCGAGATCTCCAGAAGCCCGTGGTTTTGGCCAAGTACCTGCGGCTGTATGGTACTTCACCCACTGTGGAGGACTACTGGAACCGAATCATGGTTTTCCGAGGCATGCGAGTTCGGGCTGACGTTCCCCTCATCAAGGAGACTCTGGCTTCCACTGAACGGGTTCATGAAGAGCCTACTCCTTGTGACGAGCGTGACGATGCAGTGACCGCCTTCATTGACGGTATGCAGCTGTGTATTCCCAACCAGTTCATCTGCTACACGATTCTGGACAACATTTTGTCTGGAGTCAAGTCTATTGCTCATATCAGTCAGCGTCTTCGTCTCAACACGTCGGATGTGGTTGTTTGGCCCAAGGTGATGAAGCCTCGAGCCATTCCCAAGGTCCGAATCCACACTCCCCGTCTTCTCGTCATTGTGGAGGACGATCCCTTCGAGTCGCAGCTCAACCTGATCTTCCAGGTCGGATACAAGGAGCAGCAGACGCGTCTGGAGAAGGAGAAGGCGTTCGAGGAGTACACGGACCGAATCATGACGTCGCGGCTGCCCAAAAAGCGGCCCACTCGAGTGGCCACGGAGGATGAGACTCACAAAGATGGGGGAAGCCATCATCACAATCTGACCAGTATCGGCACCGGGCTGAAGGACGTGTTCCACAAGAAGCACAAGAACGACAACAGTGACTCTCAAAACTCGTCGTCCGAGGGCTACAAGGACACGTCGACTGTGTCTATTGACCAGGCTGAAGAGGAGCTGCGACGCAACTTTGCCACGTCTTGGATCATCAACTTCAACGCTGCCTCCGATGAGCGTAAGCTGGCTGTTTCCGATCTCTATGGTACGGTTTGGGGAGACGAGCAGATTGCTGAGGACACCGCCAAGAACGAGAACATTCTGGAGTACTCGGACAACCCTCCGTTGATGTCCATGTACCACAAGGATGTTGACTGGGTGCTTGATCGAGTCCAGTTCCCCATTGCCGAGATCCCCGACTTTTTGTACGATGTCGGTAAGGGCCAGCCCAAGGATACGGTATACACCATCATGTTGCCTTTCTTCTGGAACGTCAAGATGGGCGAGTGGCGAATCAACGTGCGTGACTACCCCTTGCCGTTGGTGCATTTCCCTCCTCTGCATCCATCTCAGGAGGCTTCTGGACCGGCAGTGTCGTTCCATGGTACCTTTATCGTTGGAGAGATGCTCAGTGAAGGTATTGAGTATGTTCGACGAATCAAGGTGCCTCTTGCTCCGTTTGTTCATCCTGATGAGATTGCACCCTCCACGTTCATGATGGAGGTGTTCCGAACGGTCACCAGTGTCAAGGTGTTCACCAATCTCACGTTTGAGGGCCATTCCATCTCGCCCACTCGAATCAACTGGGGCTCCAGTATGTCTCCGGGCATCAGTGCTGGATTTGGCGCCATTGACACCTTTTCCAAGCCTCCTGCTGACCACTCTCCCAAGCCTGGTTTCTGGGACAAGGCTCGGTTGATGGCCCATGGTCGGTTCAAGCTCAAGTGGGACAAGTCGGACATTCATTTCGTCATGAAGTCGTCCAAGAACCCCTACGCCGTGCTTGGTGACGACGCCGGTTTGGTTTGGGTGTGGAGAAACCACGTTGTTTGGGATATCAACGGAGAAGACAACCCCAAGGAGTTCATGCGGGTCGACAGTGAGGAGTTCATGCTTGCTGTGCCCAATCTGGGTCTGTCGGAACGAGAGTATCTCATGCGAGCCTTCAACGCCAAGGACTATGGTTCTCAAGGCCAGTTCCTCAAGGTGATCATGAAGGTTGTTGGCAAGGTGCGATGGCTGGCTGGAGTGGCGTTTGAACGAGACGACCCCGAACATCCGGGAGAGCGAACCGACAAGTTCAAGCCTCACTATGACGTCATCACCAAGAACTCGGCCGAAATCAACGACCCCCATTGGGACGCGTTCCGAGGCTTCCGATCAGAGTACATCCATCTGGGTCTGTCTGTTCGAAACCCTCAGGGACGAGACTGGATCAACGCCCAGGAGCCCGCGCAGCAGGCCTACAACGCCATCCACTTGTCTCCCGAGACTTTTGCTCACTTCAAGAAGTGGTGGCACATGTTTGACTCGTCTACAAGCATGCCTGCTCGTCATGGCCGTCTTTGGATGTCTCCTGAGGAGCGACGAGAGCTCAAGAAGGCCCCCAAGAAGGTGTCTTTTGGCAAGTCCATGCACACTGTCAAGTACATGATCCAGCTGTCGCAGCTGTTCATCTGTCATCTCTACAGACACCCTGAGAACGAGGACGAGGCTTCCAGACACACTCGAAGTGCCGCCACCGGTATCAAGCTCCGAACCGACGCGTACATGATGGAGTTGCATCAGCGACGAGAGCCGGTCAAGGGCAGCGACGTGTGGAAGATGAAGCTCAACCTCGGCGAGATTGACTTCCAGAGCTGTGACATTCGAGTCCTTTCGGCCGTGTTCAAGGAGGAGTCTGCCCACGGCGTACTGGCTCGTCACATGGGTCTCAAGGACGACGTTTCGTCGCTTGGATCCAGTACCAACAACACCAACTCGCAGCAGTCCGGAACCACCAACACTGGGTCTTCTCGAGTGGGCACTTTCCAAATTTCGGACGGGGACTTTTCGTGGATCGACATGGACGATTTCGTCGAGATCAACGAGTCCACGCCTGACGGAAAGTCTCCCGAGGTGGCTGTTATCCCCATGCTCTACACTCCTCGATGGACCTATTTCCGAGAGACTGATCATGAGCACAAGGAGTACATGACCGACTCTCGAGGCAACAAGTACCGACGGTTTGGAGACGAGACCAACGTCATGGACGGCTTCCTGGGCAAGATTGCGCCTCAGCTGACCCAGATTCGGCTGTTCGAGGAGCGAGAGAAGGACCTTGCTGAGCAGATCAAGACCCATGAAGCCATGCTGGACTCTCTCAAGCACGGCGGCAACGAGGCCGGTCAGGCTGTCAAGGAGCGTATTGCCTCGGTGGAAGAGACTCTGTTCAACCTCAAGACCCGATACCACGTGATTGCTCACACTTGTCTGGGCATTCGGGCTCCTGGCGAGTCTGAGTGTGGGCCCAACTCCATCTCCGAGCGAATCAAGAACGAGCTCAGCGATGTCAACGAGACCAAGTTCAACAACCGGTTCATTGTGCACAACGTTCATCTCAAATGGAACAACATTGTGCGTAACGCCATGTTCCGGTACCTGCATCGAGTGGAGGAGCGCAAGAAGCTGACCTACTTCATGTCTCGAGGAGCCGTCAAGCGAATCGAGGATCTGCTCAAGGATCTGGACCAGACCATGGCGTCGGACCACTACACCAGTGAGCAGAAGCAGGAGCGGGCCAAGGAGGTGACCACCAACCTGCTCCAGGAGGCTGCCCACATGATTGACAACCGGGCCACCTGCCAGGAGCGTGTGGACACCATGGAGGAGGGTCTCTACAACACGTACAGCGACCCCGACATCACCATTGACAACACATATCTGGTCAAGCTGGTGTCTCCTCAGGTGCAGCTCATGTCTGAGCAGAACCCCGACAAGGTGGTGATTCTGACGGCGCCCAACATTTCGCTTCGAATCACGTCTGCCATTGACGAGTCGGATATCGACGCCGACTTCAAGGGAGTGGTTGAGAAGCGCCACGGAGTGCAGCTGGAGCACGCCAACTTCTTTGTTCTGGACAAGGAGGCCGTGATGAACCGGTCGGCGTTCCTCATGAACAACAACAACTACGGCTGCCATCGCAACAGTCTGTGGCCTCCCTGGTTGGCCATCGAAATGTGCTACGATGCCACGGCTCTGCGTGACGACGTGGTTGTTTCCGACGCTACGGTTGGTCTTCGGTACGACAAGCCCAACATGCTGCGTCTCAAGTCTCTTCGGGAGTCTGCACGTGAGGCCCGATGCACCGAGGACGAGGAGAAGGAGGCTTTCAACCGGTTCAACCGAATCGAGGTCGACTTCCCGAAGGTGACCGCCTACTGCACCTCCGAGCAGTACTTTGCCGTCTACACCATTGCCATGGACCTGCTCTTGTACTCTGAGCCCATCAAGGAGTCCAACAAGAAGGCCATGGACCGAATGCTCATGACCTTTGATCCCAAGCGGCTGCACTCCGCCCCAGAGACCATTGAGTGTCTTCAGAGTGAGATGCGACGTCTGCGAAAGATCCGAGAGCTGATGCAGACCCAGAAGGACGGCAAGAAGGACGTGCGACAGATTGATGTCGAGCTGGCCTCGGGCTACCTTGAGCTCTTCACCATGATGGCTGCCACCACCAAGATTCTGGTCACGTCCAAGGAGACTGAGGACTTCACAGACACCATGAAGTGGGCCATTGGCTCCGACGAGATCATCTGGCATTTGCTGGAGGACGACCATACTCCTCTGGTGGACTTTGGTATGGCCTCCCCTTCGTTTGTGCGATTCCAGGAGCCCAATGGCGCCAACACCAACTGTGTGGAGATCCAGATGATGCAGGGCTTCAACCTCAAGCCCAATGCTCCCTACCCGGAGATGCTGGGTCCCTATTTGGACGGCGATACCAACAAGAACCGTCGAAACGCCAAGCTCAAGAAGCTGGACGAGCCTGCTCTCGTTTACGCTGCCTGGAAGATGCTGGCTCCCATTGGTGGTATCCCCGTCATGGAGCTGTTGGAGGTGCAGCTGCAGCCTCTCAAGCTTGCTCTTGACCAGGACACGGCCGAGAAAATGTTTTCCTACGTGTTCCCCAAGAACAATGACTCGCCCTTCAATGTGCACGATCCCACCAAGCACAAGACCATGACTGACGCTGTTGCCATCTATGCCGACAGTGACAATGGCAGTGATCTTACTGGAGGCAGTGAGTCGTTGTCGTCTTCTCTGGCGTCTCGTCTGGACGCTTCTCCCAACAGCCGATACCAGGTTGTTGGTGTGAAGATGCCTGGAGGCGATGCCGAGTCTTCGTCTGGGGTTTCGTCTACTCGAAAGTCGATGGATTCTGACTCTTCCGACGAGTCTACTGGAAAGTTCAACATTTTCCGAAACCGTCGACGTCAGGATGACCCCGATGAGGGCACCCAGATGATGAAGCGAGC
Organism: Yarrowia divulgata; assembly: GCA_900519045.1. Classification (NCBI taxonomy): domain Eukaryota; kingdom Fungi; phylum Ascomycota; class Dipodascomycetes; order Dipodascales; genus Yarrowia; species Yarrowia divulgata. The sequence goes on along the minus strand of ULGQ01000001.1, from coordinate 3,788,218 downwards.
CAGTGAGTACACGTCCATTGTGGACATTCGGCTGCACTCTGCTGTCATCTGCATCTCTCTCAAGGGCCACGGAACCAAGGCTCTTGCCGACGTGCACAACTTTGTCTTCACCATTCCCGATCTTGTGTACCAGAACAAGACGTGGACCAACTTGGATCTGGCCGATCAGGTCAAGAAGGACGTGATTCGAGCTCTGTTGCAGCACACCGGCTCGCTGCTTCGAAACTTCATCAAGCCCCATCGACGAGACACCAACTCCGCTCCCCTGCGGCAGATCTCCGAGTACACCAAGTTCACTGCTGTGGACGATCTTCGGGCAGACAAGGATTCTGTGGACCATCAGAATGGCCGAGCCGGTCTGGGCTCAAGAGCGGGCACCTTCACCCAGCCCTCTTCTGCCTCTGTCAGCCGAAAGCCTTCCACGGATTCGTCTCTTCGAAAGGTGATCTCTTCCAAGAGCAAGGAGTCCAATGGCAAGGAGCATCGAAAGAGTGGTTTCTTCCATCGTTTGAAGGAGTCTCTTTAGAGTGGTGAGGATGGTTATGGAGGATACATGAGGAGGATACGTGAGGAGGATGGGGAGGATAGAGAGGAGATAGAGATTGACGTTTTTGTATATTAATGTTATTGAATTGTAATTGATTGGTTTGTTAGTACAAGTACCGGTACTTGTAGTTTTGTGGACTAACACCATACTGTTCCGCACTCTCACGATACAACCCTATAAATCGGAAATCTTAATTACAGTAGCTAGCTAGGATCGTCCCGTGTATCGTCAGGGGGGTGATAGGAGGCATATTGTATTTATAGTAGCTAACTACATTGCACTAATTTGCTGGTGGATAATCGACGTTGACGACGCGGCCGCACTCCCCTCACGTGATGCGGTTCCGAATCCTGAGCATGCTCTTGCTCGCCGTGGCCACCACCTGCGCCGTATTCGTCTTCCTCTTCATCACCGGCTACTTGCACCTGGAGATCGTCGACACGACCCGTTCGCTTCTGAAGACAGGGTCCAAGGAGGTGAACCAGGAAATCGGGAGAGTTCAGAGTGCCGACTTGGCGGTGGACAAACCCTCGGCGATCGCACATCCGCCTGGCCACGTGATTGCCTTTGAGTACGATGACGATGGTGAAGTGAGAGGGCGGTGAATGGTGGTGTGGTGTCACGGTGCTAAAATGCTAGCAGTGCTCACACTTGAGAGAGCTTGAAGGCTGGAGACAAAAAAAGGTCAATTGAGATCTGTGTATATAATAAAGAGATTGCTTAGAACTGTGTTGGTGATTGTCTTGCGTTTTCTTGATACTGTGTGCTTCTCTATATGAAGTCTTGTGAGATCCCATAAAAAAACGAGCTTATCTCCAACTCAATCGGTTTACTGTACTCGTACAAGTAAGTGATCGTACAAGTAGATGCGGTGGTAGGAGGAGGTGTATATGGGGTGGGCTTAGTGAGGTGGGGTGTTTGATGGTGTAATCGTTGTGTTCCTGTCGCCGTTGTATTTCGAGTACTCGTTCTATAGCTGCTTTTGATGTGATTTGTTCAACTTTTTTTTGAACAAATTCCTTTTAGTTGGCATTTTTGTTATGTTGGATCGACACATTGGTGTATCTCACCGACTCAATTCACAGTGATGGTGTCAACTGCAGGAAGCATCAATGTCGCATGCACAGACACTGTAAATACCGCTAATCACTTTTATCGTATTAAACACTCAAAATATCAAGTTCAATAGCAACTACTCGCCACTTGCTACTTTTCGAACGTATTCCACTCTTGGTTTATTGACATGTCTTCAGCTGCGTGTATTGCTGTATCTTGCTAAAGTCAGTTGGTGAAGAGGGCACATGAGACAGGTTCGATATGTCCCTCAATAAGAGCAGCTAAGTACGAAAAGCAAGCCAATGAGCCTGCTACTGTCGTCCGCCATTTTCACCTTTTCGGCTCCCATTGAGTCAATTGTGCTCGTAGTCGTCCAGTAAACCACTCAGATCACGATGTTGACCTGCACTGAATCATCCATTACATCTCCAAGGCACGCACGGGTCTCACAGCAATTGACTTTGATCATCCTTGACAGATAGGCTTTGTACGGAGTATGTGAGCTGAACTCTTGATCATCTGTGCTGTTTTACTACAAGTAGGAGCAGTACGAGGACAGCTACTTACAGAGTCTTATCGCAGCCGCCACCTCCACGGAACATTGGTCTAGACAAGACGCCACTTTAGCCGCCCAAACTCTATGATATCACGGCATCCCCTCCTGCGATGTCTTCAGCGTCCGGTGAACCTTGCCATCAACTCTACCAGATCCCTCTCCACAACCAGAACGCTAAACATCATGGGTGAGAATGGCATCAACGGAACAAACGGCGCAAACGGCGCAGCAGACCCCTCTCTGTCTTCTGAACCCGAATTGTCCATGAAAGTCATCAAAATCGGAGGATCTCCCTACGACATGGGCTACCAGCATGGCCAGGCTGTGCCCCAGCTGGTCAAGGGCACACTCGAGTTCTACAAGGCCTTCCTGACCTCCTGGAGCGGTCTCACGTGGACAGAGATCCAGCAGCACGCCAATGGGTTTGTGCCGTACCTGCAGCGAGAGTGGCCCGACTTCTACGCCGAAATGGAGGGCATTGCGTCGGGCTCCGAACAGCATGTGGTGGACATTGTGTGTCTGAACGTGCGGACCGAGGTGGCCTTTGGACTGAGCAAGGCGTTCAAGAAGAGCGGCCCCACGGCTCCTGAAGCCGCTTCAGACGGATGTACCTCGCTGGCCTGGGCCAAGGACGGACGATCGATCCTGGCCCAAAACTGGGACTGGATGGCTCCCCAGAGAAACAACCTGATCGTTCTCCAGGGCACTCCCGATAACCTGCCGCGATTCTTCTCCTGCACCGAGGCCGGAATCATTGGCAAGATTGGCTTCAACGAGTACGGTGTCGGAGTGCTTCTCAACGCCATTGCCGCCAAGGGTGTGGACTCCACAAAGACCCCCGTCCACCTGGCTCTCCGAAACGCCCTGCAGTTCAAGACCACCGCCGAAGTCGTGAAGGATTTCCGTCTCAGAGGAATCGCTGCTGCTGCCCACATTCTTGTTTCCGACGCTGCCGGAGACGCCGAGGGAGTGGAGTCGTCTGCGTTCGACATTGAAATCTGCGAGAAGAACGACATTGGCGCCGTGGTTCACTCCAACCATTATCTCAAGGAGCACAAGGACGTGGAGCACTTCAACTTCCTCCAATGCTCTCCTGACCGAGTTGCGAGAATCGACACTCTGGTCCACGAGCTGGCAGCTTCGGGAGCCGAGCCCACCATTGACAATGTCCAGGCGCTGTTTTCAGACACCGAGGGCGAGCCCAAGTGTATCTGCAAGCCCGTACAGACCACCTCTCTGGAGAAGAGCACCACTCTGTTCAACATCACCATGGACCTGGTGAGCAAGAAGGCCAAGCTCATTGTTGGGCGGCCCGTTGATCCTGAGGGAGAAATCGACCTTGCTTTCGAGTAGCCGGAGAGAGCTTTATTTAATTGATCACTGACCAAGCGTACATTTACGTAGCGCACCCTCTGGTGAACACTTTGGCCTACAGCAGCCCATCAATCATGCGTCTCATATGCACAATGTGTTATCGTGATGGCGTCTGGAGGCCCCCCTTACGTAGAACTCGCAAGAGCGAACTTATAGATAGAGATATACAGGAGATTGCTCGCCTCATAACTGTTAGTACTGTGAAAATATCACTTTAATTGTATGGCTGAAAATGAAAGATTGTCGACGGTCAAAAAGGGAGCTGAACACTGGGCTTCTCTTCTTCACTGCGACTCTCTGCACTCTGACGTAATGGTCTGATGACAGTCCCCATACTGTGGTTACACAATTAAAAAAAAAAAGAACCAAGCTAGAAGTTCGTATTCCGGTCAACAGATTCTCCTATTCCCGTTCACTCCATCCACTGCCCTGACTCGTCTCTAATTAGTCTCCCTGAAAGGTCTCCTGTCACCAATGTCACGTGAATACACCCCTCAGAACAGTTCCTTCGTTAGTCCCACCTATTAAGGTTTAATCGTCACAGTAACTGAAGGGTGTAGAGGTGATTCAAAGCGGGTGTCCGGGTGCCTATCTAGAAGAAAAAAATACATAGGATGAGTATTGGAGTATCTTTATTTCATTTTTTGCAAAAACATTACCGAAAATACCCCTCAAACACCCCCCTTTAACATAACCACCCTGCCCCGCCGGTGCACCTTATTTGGGTCCCAGCTGAGTGGTCACGTGCTTTTCCCGTTTGGGAACGCAGTCACAAACCCAAACGCCGACCCACTCTGGTTTTTACTTTGATCACTGGAATTCTCTTTCTATCCAACGACAACACACGACTAAAGGTGGGTATTGGCACGACGATGAATGATCAGTGGACGTAACGGTGACGGCATACACGACACGGCGACGACACGAGGATACGGGAAAAAGCGGATACAGAACGTCTCTGCGGTGCTCATTTGGAGTGCTCCTTGAGATTGAGAAATCGGTACAAACGACATGAATCGACGAATCGACCGTTTGTTGAATCATCAGCTCATTCTCTCTCTCCCTCTGCCTCTGCCTATGTCATGTGTAAGGCTGTTTGAGTGACTTTGTGGTTGTGGTTGCGGTTGTTTTAATGCTGCTGTTGTTGCATATAAAAACTTCAACCTTTCACATCTCTCCTCTTACTCCACCACACGAACACTGTAAGGACACAAAGACACCAATCTCAAGAACCAAACTAACACAGATGGCCGCCTCTAACCCCCATCCCAAGATTGTCAAGAAGCACAGAAAGGCTTTCAAGCGACACCAGCACGACCGATTCGACCGTGTCGGCGAGTCCTGGAGAAAGCCCAAGGGTATTGACTCTTGTGTCCGACGACGATTCCGAGGAACCATCCGAATGCCCAAGATCGGTTACGGATCCGCCAAGGCCACCAAGCACATGATGCCCTCCGGCCACAAGGCTTTCCTCGTCTCCAACACTGAGGAGGTCGAGCTCCTCCTCATGCACACCAAGGTCTTCGCCGCCGAGATTGCCCACAACGTTTCTTCCCGAAAGCGACTTGCTATCCTCGAGCGAGCCAAGGCTCTCGGTGTTAAGGTCACCAACCCCGCTGGTCGACTCTCTCTCCAGGCCTAAGTCAGTCACCCTGTGGCTAACTGAAAACCGGTTTGGTGGACACACCAGACTTAATAAAATTCTTGTATCATCGCATGTGAATGTCTCAGTTGTAGTGTGTTTGTACGTCTAGTTTTGTAGCGCTTTTGGATGCCATGTTCTGACCTTCCGTTTCTCAGTATACTGTGAGGAAAAGTTTTCCTGTCACGTGACCTCGTTGAATCCGCAACCTTATCGTGTGGGAGGAGTTGATAGCCGCCAAACAACGTGCAACGATGTGAGTGGAGTCAATCAGTTTTACACCCCGTGGAAAAAATGTGGTGTTCAACTGAGGCTTTGCGGGTGTCTTACATGAGCACAGTTGCCGGTTTTCTTGTCTAAGACAGTGTAAGTGCTGGCTGTCTTGTCGCAGTGACATTCTTCAACAAACTATCTAACTGCCTCCACAAAATACCAACTATTTGTGGTATACAAAACAGCACACTGAAGGGGATGAAATGGCGGAAATGGCGTGAATGAAGTCTGTGACATCTCAAATATACCATGGTGATTTTGAGACTCTGATAATTTGCGTGACATCTTTTTACAGACAGGTACAAACACATGCACACTGGGCATATTGGATGGCGAAACTAGCAGATGTACAGAACGTCGTACGACGAAAGTCTGGACTGGTATTTTTTCCTACGGTACTTGTAGCAGTGTTTCACCTGTCGTCATACTACATTTTGATAGTAGAGGCCATCAAACCCTACACATACCACCAGTACAATGCCATAAACACCCATGCATCATTAAATAGTTGGCTAGTATACATCATTTGCGGACCTGCATTGCTCCGTCAAGTTCCAGTGCTGCTTCGTCTTCTCTCGACACTTCTTTCAGTCAGCCCCTTTCCAATTCTGCACAGACTCTTAGACAGCACTTTGGCCATGCCCCACGTATCTAGAGCCGACAGTACGTCCGCCCAAAAGTACGCAAAGCCTCCAGCGTAAGAGTATGTCAGCACGTCAGACACCCTGTTGGGTTCTCCGTGTCGCTTGGCCAGCTCATGACAGCTGAGCTCGATGCCCGAATCGATCAGACTCGTCTGGACGGTGTTCCACAGGATTAACTCACGAGTGCTTAGGTCTCGTCCGATTCGCTTTTCGATGGAATCGATCCAGACAATGAACACCAGACAGATCTCAAACGTCGAGACAATGTTCTCGTCAATCATTCCGAACGTGAGAGGCTTCAGCATGAAGGACTGGAAAATCTGAGATCCACAGAGAAGAGGCACATGGAACAGCTCGAAGCATTTTTCGATGATCTTCGTCTCGGTCACCATGAGCTCTTCACAGTGAGACAGCTCAAAGGTGGCCAGACTGAGGGTCTGACGAGGAGGGGAGTGGAGTTTGATTGAAGACAGAATGGTCAGAATATGGCCCTCAAGAATCATGGGATGGGCCCGGAAAAGAGACACGGACGAGACTGTGGAGGGGTTGATAGACGACTCGATGATAGCTCGAATCATGATCATCAGACGCTCACTGGCAAACAAATCGACTGTTCCAGATACAGTAGGAGGAAGCTGTTTGCAGCAATGTTGCCATTTCAGCAGAGCTCGACCTAGATGGCCAGTGTAAGACGATCCATTCTGAGCAAACTCTCCACTGCCGTCTCTGTTGCTGTTGTTGTTGCTGTTATGGGCTCCCTCTCGTTTCTTGAGCTCCCAGACCTCGAAAAACAGAGCTGTGCCTAGAATTCGAAGTCCATAATGACTGGAACTTGTGTCTCCAATACCGCAAAGAGCCTCCAGACTTGATCTGAAGGTCTGAGGAGGGACAGTCTGCGAGTAGGCTTGCAGCCACTCTTGCTCCGACGAAAAGGAGGCGTTCCACAAGGACTCTGAGCACGGCAAAGTGAGATTGGAACGCACATTTTGGTTCCAGATGGCCGGTCCATGGTTGAACAAACACGTCATGGTTCCGTACAGTACAAAGACGGCAAAATAGGTGCGTCTGGACGACTCCTGCATGATCCAGTTGCTCCATCCAAACTCCAGGTTTTCCACCTCCACCACCCGCTGGGTCACCAGCTCGGACAGCAGCGTTTTGGTGCCCTCCACGAACTGCAGACTGGGCTCATCTCCAACTCGCATTTCGTACGAGACGTTGATGAGTAGGGTTTGAGTCGCCCAGATGGGGACGGGGCTAGCCCAGGACATTTCGCTCTGCTCGAAAACGGTGCGTCTTAACGAGCAACTGAGATCATTGAGCTTTTTGGACATCTCAATCTCAGAAGCAAAAAGGGCTCCCATGGCACACACTGCAAACAAAAGAGCTGGAGAGGCTGTTTGGGGGTTGAAGGACTGCGGGTGGATGATGGGGGTCGTCATGTGGTAGCACGTAAAGTACACAGACAGGTATCTGTTAAGCTGTCCTTTACTGGGCAAGAACCGCAATCCGCTCTTTTTGATCTCGTACTGAGACACTGCCGACAGGAGGGTTGACAATGGGGGAGAATGAGGCGCGAACTGAGGAATGACAATTGGAGCAGGTGGAGTTTGTGGAGGTGGATGGAATGCTGCTGCTGCTTGTGCTGCTGTCGTTGCTGCGGCTGTTGTTGGCGCTGCGGCTATTGTCGAGGAAGACCCTGCCACTGCTGCTACTGCCGACGCCCCTGTGGTTGCCGCACTGGCTGATAAAGGGGGCGAAGGCTGGGCAGAAATGGGGTCCGTCTTCATTCCAAACGTTTCACTGGCACTTCGCACGTGCATCGACGTCACGTGCTGTTGGTGTAGATGCGAGTGGGCGTCGCCGTTGGTTCCGTCGCGATTCTGGGCCTCTCCAAAGATGGCATTGTTGATGTTGTCGATGCCCGGGATGTTGACGCTCTTCTTGCGTCCAAGATCGGTGATGAGGTTGGCAGCAGACAGCTCCTGATCGTACAGCATGTCGTAGTTGAGCGGCGACGGGTATCTGTGTGGATACTCGTATTCAAACTCCCTTCCTGCGGCCTCTGCCAGCGTGCTCAGCGACTCCTTGTCCTGAGTGTTTGAGGGCGAGTTTGTATTGGCAAAGTTCCCAAACACGGACATGTCCACCTTGCCGGGCTGCTGCTGCTGCTGCTTGACGTCTACTGGCGAGTGTTGTGTGTGAGCTGGTGAATGCATAGCTGGGTCCATCTTGCCCAGATTGTTGGTGCTGTTGTTGCTGTGTAGATGCGGCTGGATTCCATTGTGGTGTGGCGGCGGTTGCTGCTGGTGTAGCTGTTGCGCGTGCGGATGTGGAGGTGGTTCCGGTACAATTGGCTGCTGTAACTGAGGCGGCAGAGCATTGCCTAGCGGGTGTTGCTGAGGTGGTGGTGGTTGCTGCTGTGGGGCCATATGAGCCTGGATCTGCTGGTTCTGCTGAACCTGTGACATTTGCTGAATGCCCACCGACGACTTCCTCCTGTCCTCCTTCTTCACCTTGTTCTCATTGTGCACCGTTCGATCGTGTCGAAGCAGAAGATCTCGTCTAACAAAGCTCGAGGTGCACTTGGTACACTGGAACGGTCTCTCCTGGGTGTGGCTCCGTTCATGGCGGGTTCGGTGCTCCGAGCGCGAGAAGGCCCGGTCACAGAACGTGCATCTGTATTTTTTGATTGGGGCGTTCATGATATGATTTCCAAAAAAACGACTTGAGAAAGACTGTGGGTATCAGGCCTGAAAAAGCACCAGTCGAAAAGTGTGTAAGGCTAGATCGTACCGTGGTTGATGTGTAACGTCTATCCCGTGTGTCCTCCACCTCGCGTGCTCGGGTGTGAGTCGCTCCGTATTAGCTGGTGTTTTGCGCTCGATCAACGGTCGCTTGCAAGTCTGGTCAAGACCACACTCCAGCGCCATTATTTTTCTCTCCTACACCACCTCTTTGCCTTTGCCCGTACCCCGCACGACAAGCCTGTGGGGAAAAAAATCCAAAATCGCAACAAAGGGAACCTTAAGCAGCTATCCCGGTTATATCCCTTTTCTTGTTCCATCTTAGCTACAAACCTGTGGCAGCAGCGCATTGGTAAGCCTGGACAGCTCTCTAGCGGGGGAGCAGACGTCGTACTCAGTCCTACCCCGCCTTTTCGGCCACCTCATCAGCTTCCCCCATCATCTTCCCCATCAGCTTCCTCTTCTGTATCCCCCCCACTATTGTACACTCCCCGCTGGACGTCAAGTCCAAGACATTTATTTCCGAGTCGCTTATGGCGTCTGTCTTCGGAATATTCTATCCGAACTTTATCATTCGAGATGTGGGTGTAGAAGTACGAGTATTCTTGCCAGTATGTATCGTGCGGAACTGCTGACTTCCGTGTGGTGTCGTTGTTGAGCTGACCTCGACACAACTGTGTGTAAGTGCCGTGCAATTATTCTACTGTTAGCGTATGTCGTAATAGTAGACGTTCACCTATCAATGTGTCTAGACAGTCTACAAGTGGCTACAGTATGTACGAACCAGGGTAGCCACAGAATGTACTTGTGCGGAGTGTTAAAGATACAGGCCGCTCATACGATACCATCCACTCTCTAGCCTGACACTGCTGTGCAGTACGACCGAGTTTCGAACTCGTGTCGTACGTACATACGATACTCATAGCCCCGCTCTTTTTTCCGTCACCCTTTTTTTTTCCGCTGGCCCTGGTTCGCGTTCCCCAGCCGCCATTAGTTTGGGCCTTGTTGTGCATAACGTTGAGTGGAGCCTTGCAGCAAGGGATCGATGAGACGACGATGATCTCTGGGGAAAAAAGGATCGGCCACCGCGCGGTCCGACCGCCAGACAGCCCCTCGAAGAACAGCCGACGCGAAATTAATTGCCACAGAGACCACACCTGGCCCCTCCCTCTTCCGCCACCTTGCACCTGGTGCACGGAGCTACCCCGCCTCCGAAACAACGGTTCCGCCCCTCTTCTATAATTATCCTCTTTTGTCGGTCGCAAATCAAGCCTTGCAACACCCACATCTCCGACGCTTGCGCTGGAGTTTAGCTCGGTGGACGTGAGACGAGTTGAGGGAGGCTCTGTAAGAGGTTTTGCAGGTGCAAAAGTACGATACAAGGGTCATACACGGTGTTCAACGTATGCACGAGTGAAACAGTTTTGCTGACGCTCCCTTTTCGTACCATATACACCTGGCGAGATCTTGGCGATACTACAGTAAGGAATCGTACAAGCAGGCACTAGACGCGTACAATACCTACCCCCATAATATCGGCACAATGACGGGCTCGTATTCAGGAGAATAATTTCCCACTTTTTTTTAAATGTGCCAGAACAAGCCACCTTCTGGATACAGTCTTGTGCGTCTGGTTATTTTAGGGTGGCGTCTGATGTCTTCTGCTGCTTTTTTTTCCTAGCACCTTACGAATCTGTTGATATTGGGGGTAGACGTGTGCATGATGGCGGCAGGTGGTGTTTGACCGTGGACGTCCGTGGCCTCTTCAGGACAAATTGCGCCTCGATTGAAAAGGTGGCAGTTGACGGATGGCAGTTGGCGGGTGGCCCTTGACAGCTGCCGGGACTCATTTTAACCCGGTCTCGTAACGGCCATGATGCGTTATGTCAGCTACAGTACTTTCGCCCTGCTAAAAGCTCGCTTCAGAGGGCCCGCCTCTGAAGAGCTCTTCTCTTGCAACCTTGTGTGCACAACAGAGTTAACTTTCAAATTGCAGCGCGCAGTCCCGGACGAAATATAGCGACTCAACAGGACCTGAGACGAGCAGTCGGAGATACGATACTATACGTGGTAAAGCTGGCTGTAGAGAGCGCCATATTTTGACGTGTCACTACCTGAGCAAGTGTCAGTCCATCGAAGGCCTCGGCGGATTATGTAAGCACACGCTTACCCACGACTTCTACATGTCCACTCCATTTAAGCAACACAAGAACAAACAACAAGCTGAAGTGAGACGTGATGCAAAAGACGAAAAAAGGGAACAGCGTTGAACCTGGCCACCCGCAGACCTCCTCTTCACCAAACTACACGCGCCATATTACCCTAGATCTCTCAATATTGAGCGACGCAAATTATCCACGTCTCCTCGCTCAAATAGTCCAAAATGGACATTCCCTAACCCTGACACAGGGGGTATGATTATCACCATCCATCCACCAGGGACGATAAACCGTCAAACCATGGAGCAGCAGATCCAAGAGCTCGTGGTCAGACGCATTCAGTACATTGAATATGTTCGGAGAGTGTGAGTATCACGAAAAACACGCGCCAAGAAAAGCTGCTAGACAAGTTCTTGTCTCACGCGAGACATTCACGATATGGCACACGACACAGCACGACTCAGCGCGACTCAGCACGACTCAAGACAGCATACGCTCCAGCGAACAACAACTAACATAGCCACTCCGGGTCTCTGTACTGGCTCAACTCGGTACATCTATCACGAGATGACATCGAGGCCATGCATTACGACAACAACGCTGCCCAGCATCTGTTTTGCCTAGGAGCATCTCTGCCGCACATGATTGTTTCCAACACAACCCAGCAGAGCTACTTGCGCTCGTTTCTGGCTCTGATGAAGGAGTACGACACATTCTCGTCCGCCGAGACCACCAAGCATCGACTTTCAGGCGTGGGAAGACGGTTCTTTCGAACCAAGTCCAAAACCGACAAGAGCGAAGAGTCGTCTACTCCGCTGGAGTTCACACATCTCACAATCTACAGACTGCCGTTCGTGCCAGACATGTACGAGACGTTTGGATCTGTGTGTGCGATTCTGGTGGACGCATATTCCAAGATTCTGGAGCTCCCTGGGAAGGCACCGGATAGCTACGAGATGCTACTGAGGCTGGACGAGCGAGTCAAGAGAGGAGTGTTGGATGCATTTGTCAAGGACGTCGACGCAATGTCCAAAAACGTTGTGAGAGACGAGGCCATGAAAATCGAGTCTTTGTTGGTCAACATTTGATCACTTGAACTTTTGATTTGATCACGTTCTGCGAGTAATCGCACGCACCGGAGTGCACTTGCTCCTGGTGTTTATATATTGGAAAGGGTACTTAATAGGGTAATACACAGTTTTGAATGGCGTTTGAAGTGGCGACAACAAGTCCACTGGTGGCTACGATACGTACAAACGCTCGTACTCGTACATATCCGTACTTCCCTCCATCATGTCTTAAATAAGGACCCAAAGGCCGAATGCATTATGACTATAGTGTGGTATGACATGAGGGTCCGATCACAAGGAGACAGCCCCCAGAAGGCCACTGAGGTTGAAGGCCTTGCGGTCTGTGATACGGAGCTTCTTGGGCGACGACCAGTCCACCGCCAGTCCCCATACTGAGTGTTAGTATTGCTGTTTCGATGTTCCTTCCCTCTCCGAATGTACTCACCGTAAAATGCAGCTCGACGGCCAAAGAACTTGCCGATGAGAGGAATCAGAACAAAGCTGACCAGTTGCTCCAGCTGTCGTAACGACTCCTCCCACTGTTCCTGAGCGTCCGAGTATCCGTCGTCTGAATAGTCACTGATGTCCGAGAACTCAGGCAGATCGTAGACTCTTCCGCCGAGTCCTTCTTGTGCGAGTCGAGCAGCGACGCCCTCTCCGGCACCCGCAAAGTCCACGTCTCCTATTTGGCTTGCCACGTCCACCATTGTGTTGTATGTATCGCTGTCTGCCGAGATGGTTGGGGTGTTGTGGAGCACAGTAAGGTTCGGTGATAATGACGGGGAAGAGCAACCAGCTGGCACGTGTGGGTTTGGTGTAGAATTTGATGTTGGGGTGGTATTAGTATGTAGAGATCACAGATGAGTTAGTGAAGACGGGCTAGATGATTCCGACTTTCGGGATCGGGTCATTCCCATTATCTGTGTAGCTAGGGGATGTGTCTGAGGGTGTGCTCAATCAAGTAAGTAGCCAACTAAATGATTGGTTTAGTTGACTCACATAAGTAATTCATCACAGATCACATGAGATCCTCTGGGATCACTTCCCGACCTTGCACACGTGACCCACATTCACCACAGCCCAGACGCATCATTCCACACATCGTAGCCAGCTCTCTCCTCACTCAAGAGCATTTTGCTCACGGCCATGTTCACGACCCTCATCTGTGGGTGACATGCATGAAAATGCAAAGTTTTGAAATTTTGTGAAGTGAAAATCTCCATCCATCAAAGTGTTCCGACGACTATTATCCCGAGCAAAAGTCGCCATGACCGACGCAGACAAGTACACTGTGATTTCCGAGGGAAAGGCCAACATTCTCTTCCCCAAAGAGAACCAGGTCTTCTACAACCCCGTCCAGCAGTTCAACAGAGACCTCTCCGTCACCTGCATCCGAGCCTGGTCTGAGATCAGGGCCGAGGAGAAGGCCAAGAAGAACAAGAAGCGAAAGCGAGAGGGCGAGGAGGGCGAGGAGCCCGGAAAACCTTACATTCCCGAATTCAACATTCTCGAGGCTCTCTCTGCTTCCGGTCTGCGAGCCATTCGATACGCCAAGGAGATCCCCGGTGTCAAGAACATTATCGCCAATGACTTCTCCAAGGACGCTGTAGCCAGCATTGAGAGAAACGTGGCGCACAACAAGGTCGAGGAGCTGGTCACCCCCAACGAGTCTGACGCCAACCTCGTCATGTACGGCAAGCAGTTCCAGGTCATTGATCTCGATCCCTACGGATCGGCCACTCCCTTCATTGACGCTGCTGTCCGCAGCATTGACGACAACGGTCTGTTGCTCGTGACGTGCACCGATCTGGCTGTTCTTGCTGGAAACTCCCATCCTGAAAAGTGCTTCTCTTCCTACGGAGGTCAGACCTTCCACGGGGGAGATGCTACACATGAGAGTGCTCTTCGTCTCGTTCTGCATATGATTGCCGGTACTGCTGCCAAGTACGGAAAGTGTATCGAGCCCCAGCTGTCACTGTCCATCGACTTTTACGTGCGACTCTTTATCCGAGTCAAGACCTCCCCCATCAAGGTCAAGGAGCTCGCCTCCAACACCATGGTCACATACCACTGCACCGAGACCGGCCAGTGGAAGAACCAGTACTTTGGTCGAAAGGTGCAGCGGGAGAAGGGGCCCAAATTCACATACAACACCATGGACCGGTCTCTACCCGACTTCTCCGACCCCGAGCTCCACTACTACATCAACGGACCCATGTGGGGAGGTCCTCTGCATAACAAGGAGTTCATCGACAAGGCTCTCGAGGTGCACTCGACCCTCGACCCCGAGGTCTACGGAACCCTCAAGCGAATCAAGGGTATGTTGACGGTGGCCAAGAACGAAATTTTCGAGCCCTTCTACTTTTCGCCTGCTCGAATGTGCCAGCTTACCAAGTGCCCTAACTTCAAGCAGGCGGAGCTGGCCTCGGCCATTCTGAACGCCGGCTACGACGTGTCCATGTCCCACGCATCCCACGAGTGTCTCAAGACCACGGCTCCCTTTGACGTCATCGTGGACATCTACAAGTTCCACCTCAAGCAGCAGGGTGTGGAGCTGTCCAAGAACCTCAAGCCCTGGGGCCGAAAGCTCATGGAGACCCCCATCAATGGCGAGTACGACTTCACCATCCACCCCAAGGTGCAGGAGATGGAGAAGATGAAGAAGAGCCGAACCCTGGTGCGGTACCAGGAGAACCCCACCAAGAACTGGGGACCCAAGGCCCGTGCCCAGGGAACCCACGTCTAAGTGTGCATACAGGGAGTGGAGGCTTTCAGTGGTGTTAGTGCAACCCACACTGAGATGACCTCGCCGCCCCAGTACAAAAAAAATGCAAGATAAAACATGTAATATTATTATGATTCAGCCTCATATAGCTAGCTGATGTATCGCAACAGGCGCACATGCAGGGACCTACCCCCCTCACCTTATCCACTTACATACAGACTGTATATATCCCCATGGTAACTGTCGTGACCTTGTTTGTGTGACCCCCCTAAACAGTCTATATATACCTCCTGATCCACCCAACTCCTCTCTTCTTTCTACACAACGGATTTCCGCAGTCTCACAAACACATGTAAGTATTCGACACATGATACCACAGACACAACAGCCATTGATACCACCTGAAACACGACACTGATACCACCTGAGGCACACCACAGTGGATACCTGCCCCCCTCCTCAACCCCCGATACTAACGCAGTCGCTACAAAAATGCCCATCGAACTTTTGCTGTCCCCCATCATGCGGCCCCTGGTTCTGGCCAAGGCGGTCCTGTTCCACCCCCACCGTGAAACCTCACGGTACGTTCCCAACATCATCGACGTCGGCCCTGTCAGCACCCGAAGCAATCCCACCTCTGTGAGATCTTACACCGTGCGCCGAGAATTCGGCCAAGGTGCCAAGATTTACGGAGTGTTTGACGATGCGAATCCCATAAAGCATATCGACCAGAGACTCTATTGGTTTGTGCGATCTCGTGCCGTCAAGGGAGCCTACAAGATGTACACCACCGGCGAGGCCCAGGCCACCGCCCACATCCGGGCCGGCCTCCGTTCCAACATTCTCATGATCCAGTCCACGTCGGACGACGACGAATTCGAACTGGGCTGGCATGTCATGGGCCACAGAGTGGACGCGATTGATTCCTACCGACTGTTTGAGCTCAAGGATGGCTTCACATACCAGTGGACCACCAAGGGCAAGTTCATGGAGAAGGTTCACAATCTTGGAGAGAAGGAATCGGAGGTCAGAGAGCGGGTCGCCTCCGTGACGGTGCTCCCTGGCCACGGCTTCCAGATCCAGATTGACGAGTCCAAGGTTAGTCGTGAGATGGCTCTGACGACAGCCATGATCTCGTTCATCGACCAGTGGAACACCCAGCTCGGTGTCGGTGGTATCTACTACCCGTACCAGCCCTCGCAGGTCCGATGGAAGCGAGATTAAGCTGGTCTCCACTGAGTCGGCCCCGTTTGGCTGATTAAGATGGAATGGACTTTACACGTTCGCAGCACACAGGACAGATTCATTGTGTGATCCTGAGTCTCACCTGCGTCACGGGCTAGGCTGTTATTTATTCTCGTGTGTTTGGTGCATTAGACTGCATTGCATTTAGTTTATATAGAAGATGGCTACATATTTCCAATACTTGCCCGCTTGAGAGGTGTATGTTTGAGAGTTAGTTTTGTACGGAGTCGTAATTTCTTTGTTATGCGTAGCCTCAAAGTTTTCCGTAACTCTACTGAGACCAGTCTTGGGCTCTGGAATGTGAGCCACCGGGAGGGCCAAGTGACTCGAAAGCCGTCTCTTGCGATAAGATAATGCGGGCTCGTGGGCAGAATGTTGACATAATATCAGTGGCATGGTCATGTATACGCGATGGCGTTTGAAAGCCTCCCAAACAGATGGCCTGCAAGGGCTAGGCGCACGAATAGATAAAGCGCCAAAGTCACGCGTGGGCAGAATTTTATTTGGGGGTTACGCTACAGTGCCCATTCTCTCCTTGATACAACACGGAGGGGGAGAGGGTGCATGTGGGGAAGTGCAATTTGATTAAACCCAGGGTCTGGATCAACGAGAGCGATCGCCGCCAGGTTGCTGTTTATCGGAGAGTGTTTCTGATCCACGCGAGTTTGTTTATTTTCCATGTCTGAACTTGATTAGGTATATGCTTGAAGGCTCGTAATCACCGAGGGTTCCACCTTGTGCATGCATTCTGCCTCGTACCAATGTAAATCCCACATGATTTCGGGCGATCTAAAAAGCCAAAGAAGCACAGGTTCGTAATAGGGGGCAAACAAGGCCAAGGCAAGACAAGAGTGCGTAGGGGCTAAAAGAAGGCGATCTTTGGCGAGAGACAAGAGGGTAAGAGGCGGCCGGCAATGGACTATTTGTACGCGTAGGAATGCACGTTTTTATTACCGTGCGGTGGGAGCTGCAGGTCACAACAAAAAGGGCGGGGAGAGGGCCCATGTGCTTGTGGTGCATTTAGTTGGCTCATCTTCGTGCACATCTGTTGCAAATCATCTCACTGGCTTTTCGCTTCACATCTTTGATGGGTCTCCCCCGCATGATGAGGGTGTGGGTGTTTCTTTTTGCTGCTTCTAAGACATACGGGACCGGCCGCTTTGGCAATCTCCTTGCCCATGTAGCGCGCTCTTTAGGGCCTCACCGAAATTATATGAACCATCCCTTTTGGATTACCTTTTTGCATAATTAGAGACGCCTTGTTTGGACATCAGGCTTCCCTCAAGCTTCCCACTACATATGTCTAGTGGTTTACCCGAAACAAATCTAGACCACGCTCTTTGTGCCGAACCCTCACCATATATACATCCTGACCTTTCAGTGGTAGTCGCCAATGTTAGACGAACGCCCCAAAGAAAAGATCAAAACCACGGCAGACGCCATCCGGGCCTACGAGGCCGCGGCCAGACGGGCCAGTGAGTTTGAGAAGAACAGGGCCATCAGTCAACATGCTCGCAAAGACAAGCCCATGAGCTTCGACTCGTCCTACCCGCTGCTTCCTCTGGTGTTTGCGATTCTGCCAGCAGTGGCCAGTGTGCTCTACGGTGACATCGCCAGCGGTCTACTCAGCGACCTGCTCACTCTGATTGTGGTCGGCTGGATTCTCTGGTCCGTCAGCGAAACCTCGTGGAAGTTCTACGTCAACTGCGCGCGCCACGATGCCAAACTCCGCAAGCAGGCTGCAAGCCCGGTATCAACGGCAGCAACAGCATCAGGTAGTGCCAATGCTCAAACTACTACAACACAAGTGCCAGGTGCACCTCTCGCTACAGGTCTGCCTGCTTCATCTTCTTCTACAAGCCAGCAACCCGAAAGCCCCACTACAACAACGCCACCCGCAGCTGCCAATGGGCTTCCAGGATCCACGACACGGCCCCAGTCACGGGCTAAGCCCCAAGGTATGCCATCACGCTACTTTGCTGCAGCTACGTACCTCGGTGCTCAGGTTCTTGGGGCATGCATAATCCACTATGCACGACAGAACCTGTCGGCGGGCACCAAGCTCGTCTCCAACTTCAACATTTTGCTCTACCTGACCGTGTCTCTGGGCCGCGGCTTTATGCGCCTCAACAAGTTTGACCCTACCAAGCGAGAAGCTTCGTCATCTAATGGCTGGTCCGACACCGACGAGCACCGCGAGTATGCCAAGCTGACTGGTCGACTCGGAGACCTCGATACCAAGATCACCAACAACGACGCGGTGTGGGAGCGCGAGATCAACGAAATCTGGAGCGCCATCAACCACGTCGCCGTGCAGCTGTCCAAAGTGAAACAGCGCGAACGTGACCGTGAACGTGAAAGAGAGCGAGAACGGGAACGGGAACTACAGAAGGAGAAAGACCGAGCAGGCAAGCTTCCCAAAATTGACGAGCGAGCCGAAGTCAGAAGAGTTGATGACAAGTCAAGTCTGCTCAGGGATCTCAAAGAGCGACGACGTGATATCCGAGACCCCACATACCGAAGTGATACTCTACTGAGAGAATCATCATCTGGCTCAGCCAAGGAGTTGAAGCGTCGAGAAGTACAACGACGCACCTCCCGTGAATTCCGAGAGAAAGATTCACATCTAGAAAACGGGTCCAATGGATCACACCGGTCCTCAAAATTGTCCCGTCCGGGCACAGCTTCAGCTTCTCCCACACTTTACGAATTTGATTCTGTTAACGACGCAGAAAAGGCCGGGGGCGACACTATTTCCAAGACTCAAGTCAAGGTGAGGCAACCTAGCCCATCTTCGCCGTCCCCCCAGTCTGTTTCTGTGTTAGGCATTGCACTTGCCATTATGAGGGGCACGTTTTCCGCTCCTCTCGTTGTTTGCCGGGCGTTAGTCAAGGAGGCTCTAAGGGTTGTTTATGTCATGCTCGCTAAGAGATTTGGGCAGCTGGAGGTCCAGTAGCCTGATCACGTTCATGCTAAATACCAACAACGCGCTATTTATATTTGGGTACAAAAAAGAGGTTCATATGGGTTTAATATTATTGCTATTTTGTTAGGGCGTAGCCCGGAGGCGAGGTCCAGATTTGGGGGCGGGAGAGTCAGGGGTGGCTGTTGTACTAGTACCAGCACATACTACATAGTTGGATGCGTACATCGGAGGGTAGAATTGCGAGCGACTCCCGATGCAAAACGCTGTACATGAGATGTGTGGCTAATATGGCTATTGTGAAGACTCCAGCCAAATGATCTACAGTAATTTACTGTGAGGTTTCTTGCACTGTATTATCATGAGCAACTGTAACCTCTCTAAGCGCAGGGGAACATGTGTGCTGTGCACCTGTATGCACATCTCAAACAGGAGAACATTGATGATGGGTTGTCTGCCGCCGTCGAACGTTCTCAAACCAATATTTATTCCTCTACTGAGTAACCCCGCTTGCCCATTTATTTCCACAAGCTCCCCTATTTAGCAAAGGTATTCTCGATTTGGGCGGTTTGAGAACTTCTTTAGCCTCTGGGGGAATTAGCTTCGTGTGTATTTCCATTACCCAAAACGATTTCTATTTATATCCCAACCTCTATATTTGGTCCCATCAATATTATCACCAGTTCGTCACAGCACTCACATTCGCTTTACACATCAACCTGACACGATGAAGTTCTCGGTATACGTTTTGGCGCTGGTGGCCGCCGTCGCCCTGGCAGCAGACGGCGACAACAACGACAACAACAATAATGACAAATCTACAGCCACCACCGGGCAAAAGTCATCACAGTCGCAGGCCTCCAAGACTCAACAGCAGAGCGCCTCAGCAACGCAGAAAGACGACAAATCGTCGACCAAGAGCGCAGAGAACTCCAAGACCACTAACAGCTCGGACAACAAGTCGGACAGCAAGGACAACAAGTCAGACAGTAAGGATACCAAGTCGGACAGTAAGGATAACAAGTCGGGTTCTGACAACAAGGACAACAAATCAAGCAGTGACGACAACAAGTCCGGCGACAACAAGTCAGGCGACAACAAATCGGACGAGAAGAAGTCCTCGACCACTTCCAAGTTCTCGACTTCCATCGACCCCCGACTCCCGGCCGGTGGTGTCGACCTCCTTACCCCAGAGGCTACCACCTCAACCTACATCAAGCTCGGTGAGCAGGCCACCTTTGTGTGGAACTACACCTCGCTCTCGGTTACTCCAACAGCAATCAACATTGAAGCATACTGTTCTCAAAACAGACACTACTACACCATTGCGGCCAACCAGAGTGCAACGGAAACCTCGGTGGTGTGGGACACCAGCCAGTACTCGGACAACAACACCGATGACACCCCCCTCATCAACTCCAACTACCAGCTCTACATCTACGACGCCGACGAGGACATGAATGCCGTCGCCAGTGCCGGTTACTTGGCCTCATTCAACCGATACCAGTTTGGAATCTACTCTCCTCAGCCCTACGTTCCCATGGATCAGTTCCAGTGCAACGGCTGTCAGGGTAAGGCCAAGAGTGCCGCACCTCATACCGACATGCTCGTCGTCAAGATGCTCATGGCCTTCTGTTTGGTTATTGTCGCAAGCTTCATGCATTTTACTATTTAACCATAGATTAATTTAAATATATACCGCAACTGCACGTACAAGTACCGTAGCTACAGCACAGACTACCAGGTACCAACCGTTCTAATTCTACATTCATTAACTATCATATAACATCCTACCAGTTCTTGACGGCAGCAGCCATCTCGACAAATCGCTTGAGACCAACCATCCACTTGCCACACTCGTCAGGTCGAGCAGTGGCAATCTGAAGCTGCAGAGCCTGGGCAGTGGGAAAATCCCGCTGGGCAATGGCATTGGACAGCTTCAGCAGATCCTCAACCATCTCGGGCTGAGCGTCGTCGTTGTTGAGATGGTCGTACAGAATGTTGAGTCGTTTCTCAGCATCCCGCACATGCTTCGAGTACTGCTCAGGAATGAGAGGCTTGAGACCAGCCCACTGGGTGGACAGAGTGTCGAAGATGGGCCGCGAAGTGGCGGGGATGTGTGTTCGGTCTCCTGCGGGGTGCTTGGAGGCTGCTGGTGGGGGAGCAGGCGATGAAGGCACGGGGTTTCGTGCAGCGCCCCCGGGGGGAGGAGCCACGTTGTTTCGAGGAGGACCAGCGGGAGGAGGAGCAACCTGGGCAGGGGGAGGAGCAGTGTAGCCTCCACCTGCGTGAGGAGCGGGGGCTCCAGTGAAGCCGCCAGTAGGGGGAGCGTAAGGGTTGCTGGCAGGAGGAGCGCCAGCGCCAGGAGCAGGGGCGTAGGGGTTGCTGGGAGCAGATCGCTGAGCAACAGGGGGCACAATGCCAGCATGCACGGGGGGAGGAGACACCACGGCTCCGGGGGCGGGAGCGTAGGGGTTAGCGGCGGGCTGGGCATTGCTCTGAGCAGGCGAGTGAGCAGGAGCGTAGGGGTTAGGAGGAGGGGGAGAGGTGACAGCAGGCACCGGGGGACGAGCTCCGTAAGCAGCCTGGGCTCCGTAAGGGGAGGGCACGTGACCACCTCCAATGGGGAAGCCGTAGGCGTTAACACCTCCGCTGGGCACACCGGGAGAGGTGACTCGGTTCACAGAGGGAGGTCGGGGACCGCCAACAGGAGGAGCCGAGGGGGCAGCAGGAGTGGGAGGAGCGTAGGCAGACTGGATGGGACCTGGGCTGGGAGCAGACTTCTTAGGAGGGGGAACAGAACCTGCAGGCAGATCGTTGTAACCAGCAGTGTCATGTCGAGGAGCTGTGGTTCGAACGTTGCCGCCGGGAGTAGATCGTCCGTAAGTGTTCTGCTGAGGAGCAGCACCGTAGGCGTTACCCTGAGGGGCGTAAGCATTAGTCTGAGGTTGGGGGTTGTAGGGGCTGTATGCGTTGTGCTGGGGGGCTCCAGGGGACTGAACAGCAGGAGCGGCACCGGTGACAGGAGCAGGAGGCTGGGGAGTGTACATGTTCTTGGCAGGGGAAGGAGGCACAGCGGCAGCAGTGGGAGGAGGAGGGGGAGCAGCAGGAGAAGCGGCGACGGGGGCGGCAGGTGCGTACATGGAACCGTAAGCAGGAGCAGCAGGTGTGTAAGCAGAAGCCTGAGGAGCAGCAGCGCCGTAAGCAGGCTTGCCGTAAGCGGAGGTCTTGGTGGTGGCAGCAGCGGCAACCGAGGGCTTGGCAGCCTTGTTGAGTCGCTCCCGCTCAAGACCAACACCCTCGAAAGAGGCAGGCAGCAGGGCAAGGAACTGCTGAGCAAGCTCCAGGTTGCCCTGAGAAGCCACAATGTTGGCAAACTCCCGGTACTTGTTGTAGAGACCATCGACGGATCCAGAGTCCACAGCGTTGGTGGCCTTTCGGAAAACGGAGATTTTCTCAATGAACTCCTTGAGAGCGGAGAAATGAGCAGTGTAGGGAGCCACCTTGTCCTTGGTGAGCTCCTTCTCTCGAGTAGTGATCTCGGACTCCCACAGAGCAGAGACCTTATCGAGCTTACCAGACACAAGGTAACAGGTGAGGGCATTGTCTCGGTCGGACTCCCGAAGTCGGTCTCCAAGAGCAGCAGCCAGGTCGCCAAATTGAGCTCCCCCGTAGGTGTACAGAAGAGCCAGAATCTCCTTCCAGTCCTTGAGATCAGCGTTCTCGACAACGTCATCAAGCTTGTTCGTGTTGACAGCGTTGAGAAGTCGAGCAGTGCTGGAGGTCTGCTTGGCGAAGTATGCATTCTGAACCTTGGCCTTGACAGCGTCAGAGGCCTTCTCAGCCAGAGCAAAGGCGTCCAGAAGTCGATCCTCCTTGAGACACAGATCAACGGCGGTAGACAGGTTGCCGTTGATGATGGCCTGGTTGATGGGGTCAGAAGACTCCAGAGAGAAGGCACCGGAAGGAGACATCTTGCTGAAAACGTCTTCAGAGTCATCCTCCACGGTGGGCTCCTCCTTCTTGACGGGAATGTCCAAGAAAGATCGGACCTCCTCAGTACCCTTGCTGAGAGCCTCCAGAACCTTCCACTCGGCGCCCTTGACCTTGTCAAATGCCGAGCTCAGGTCTCCCTTCAGAACAACCTCAATGCTTTCAGTGTCGACCTTGTCGCCCACAAACTTTCCAACCTTCACAGTGCTCTTGCCGTCGGCGGTGGTGACAATGACGATCTTTCCTCCGAAACCAAACGAGTTGGAAACGGGTCGCTGCAGCCACGAGGGAGCCTGCTTGAGCGAAATCTTGGCCTGCGACTGTGTGCCGAGGTTCTGGAAAAAGTCGCCCTCCTGGGCAGGAGCGTCTCCTCCGTTGACATCCTGCAGGGTCTGAATGACAATCTTGCCCTCGAAAGATGCGGTAGCAAACAGGTCGGGGGTTCGGTCGTTAAGCTTGGTCTTGAAGGTCCAGTTCTGAGCAGCGCCGTACTCGCCGAGACACTCGTGGGTGTCTGGGTTCCACAGCAGGGTTCGGTTGTCCTTTCCACACGACAGCAGGAACCGGGGGTCCAGCTGGCACCAGTCGACGGACAGGATACCCTTGGAATGGCCTTGCAGCACTGCCTCGGGAGCATTGGCGTTCTTGAGGTCCCAGATGAGCATGACGGGCTCGGCGTCGTCGGCCACAGCGGTGATCAGCTTGGTGGGCTTGGAAGGGTGCCAGGCAACGTGAGAGACGGGCTTGTCGTGCTTGACACGTGTAAGTTCCTTGTTCTGGTCCACGTTCCAAATGGTGGTGATGCCCTTGGACGACGAGGTGGCGAGAATGTTTCGGGTGATGTTGTTGAAGGCCAGGGACTCAATGTCGGCGGCCTTGTTGTCGGTGCCGAGTTTCTTGGCAGTGGGCTTTTTGGGGTCCGACAGGTCCCACACGAAGATCTCGCCCTTGGTGCCTCCGGACACCAGTCGAGTGGGGTTGTGGGGGTCGAATTGCAGAGTCTTGATGGGGCCGGAGTGCTCCTTGACAGACACTGATGTGGAGGAGGACGTAATGTCGTCAGCCTCCCACACCTCTAGAGCGCCACTCTCGGTGGCTCCGACAATCAGGCTGTGCTTGCCGGTGTTGTGCCAGACGAGATCGTGGAAACGCGTGTCAGCAGAGATAGACACGGCGGGCTTGGTGAGACGGAATCCCTCCGAGGATCGGTCCAAGAGATCCACGTCCCAGATTTCCAGCTGAGATGAAGAGGAAAAGTCCGCATCCACAGTACCAGCCACGGTTCCGGTGGCAATGCGCAAGTTGTTGGGCGACCACGCAAAGGTGGCCGTTCTGTCAATTTCCTTGAGCTTCATTGTTGGTGGTGGTGTAACGTGGATCAAGCCGCGAGATGGGAGGTGAGGTGACGTGGCCGGGGGTTAGGGTACACACTGTGAGCTTTCGAAGGTTAGCAACGATGAGGGGGGAGGTTGTTGACGAGGTTGTGGTGGGCAGGGGAGGTGCGGTTTGTGGATGACAGTAAAGTCAATGGACTTGTTATTTATATGTATAAATTTCCAGTTTCAATTTCCGCTCTTGTGGGTGGCTTATATTAGTATACTTGTAGGTGTCCCTCCACCTGTAGTTGCAGCTACAAGCATTTTACATACTTGCAGTTGGACGTGTTCTTTTTAGACTTCAGACCAGTTGTCGCAAGGTGGTGCTGCAGCTACGGACTGTAACTTGAGGATGTCCATCAAGGCAGGGATGGGCAGAGTAAGTGTGGATGTGCCTGAGAATGTGATTGTGGGTATATGCAGTACGATAATTGTAAAGAGGTGGTGCAGCAGATGCTGTAAAATTGGAATTGGGTGCTTCCAATTGGCCTCTCCCCCCAACCACGTGACATTGCCATCAGTTGTATCAGTGCATTTGGTGCAGACTAAGCTCATGGCAATTTCATTTCAGCCACAATGGGTCTTCTGACAGAGACACCATTCTGAACGCTAAAGGCGCAGGATAACCAACCTTCCAAAATATTTTGAGATCTCAACATCATAAACATCAACACAGCTAACATGTCTCGGGTCACGAAACCAGAGCAGAAAAAGACCAACGTCAACGCGTCGGAGCTCAAGAAGCTGCTCGCAAACCCCACACAGGAAATCTCCACCGCAAAACCACCCCCACCATCAGTGGCTCCTCCTCCAGACGTCATTTACACCTTCACGGGATCCACAGCAGGAGCAGGATCAGGAGAGTTCCATGTCTACAAACACGCTAGACATAAGGAGGCCGAGCGACTCAAATACATCAACGAGGCTGCCCAGAAGGATACTGAGCGGGACGAGTTTCTGAAACGAAGGGACGAACAGCAACAGAAGGATGCTGAAAAGACCAACAAGAACCGAGCAAGGAGACAGAAGCGAAAGCAGGCCAACGCTAAGAAACCAGTGAGGGCCTCCGATGAAGCAACACCCAATACACAGAAGGATTCCGAGGACTCCACACCAGTTCCTGAGTCTGAGCTGAAGGTTGATGCTGGGGTGGCAAAGGATGAGGCAAAGGATGAGCCCAAGGTCGAGCCCAAGGTCGCCGAGTCAGCAGCTGCTGAGACTGAGACCGAGCCCGAGCCTGAACCCGAGAGAAAGATCATTGATGCTGATGCTGCTTTCTAAAGTCGTATGTACCCACAAGCGTCGGTATGTTCGAACATGTACAGTTAGATAGATTAATTTATAACAACAGAACCACATATTCAGTTGACAATGCAGGAGAAAGGATAGTTAGCTATGTACAAAGGTTAGAATGAGATAATTGGTTTCAAAAAACACTACATCTGCTTGGTCTGGGTTCGATCATCTTGCTTGTGAGCAGCCCAACAGTCCTTGAAGGCTTTCATCTCGTCGGTGCACTTTCGCCAGTCCTTGGTGTCCTGGTAACAATCGGTGAGAGCCATGTTCTCGTCGGCACATCCGGTCTTGTTGATTCGGGCATCCCTATGTTAGTAAAAATTGAACTAAGGTGATACTGGGTGGTCTGGGCAAGGAGCGGCCAAAACAGCTCCCAAGCAGTGAGTTGCTCTCATTGAGAAGCAACCAATTCACACCCACCAAAGGCGGAAGCAGTACTCACCAGGCATCGGGCTCGTCGTCATCTTCAATCTCTTCCTTCTTGCTGGCAGGTTGCATTTTTTGCGTTAGTGATGGGGTGGAATCAAGCTGTAAGATCGAGCAGTTATATCAAGCCATACTACTGAACCTAAGTCGAGGAGTCGAGTGTCTGATTATGCATGTCCAAAAGCTTCGGGGACGAACCCACATGAAGACATAAAATTGCAAAGATGGGGGCCATTAAAAGGCCGTAGCTATATAATACTACTAAGGGCATCGAATTGTATCAATAGCCAGACTCTTTGCCGCATTTTCAAGACCGAAACCATCCCCTTTATCGTCACGTGACATTAAAGTTTTACCCGGCCTTCCTTTTTGGATACCCACTCAGACCCTAATATAAGCTTCGACGTTCTCAGTTGTACACGCCACCCGATTGGGACCATGCAAACTTCTCAACCTGATATTCTCGTTTTCTTTTCCTGTACAACTTCACGACACATACAAAAATGGCTACCAAGTCCGGTAAGTTATGACAGACGACGATAGGAGACGAAGCGAGGAGCACAGGCGGATGGACGAGCAGATGGATTGGCGAGCTGGATATTTGGTGTCGACGAGAGAACAAATTCGGTGGTTGGAAACGGTCGTGTGAGGACCACTCACCCAGAGTGGCGACACAGGGCTATGACCACACCACCGACATGTTCGAAGGGAGACATTGATACGTTTCAGGGTGATGACGGTTTGGCGCCCGCTCGTTTATGACGAGAGGGCCTCATTCCGTTCGTCTACTGGTTGGTCATCCAGGCTCCCCATCCGACCATGAAGATGGACGCATGTCACCGAGCCAAGCCCACAAGAAACACAAACTAACATCAGGAATCGCTATTGGACCCAACAAGGGCCACAAGGTCACTGCCCGAACCCCCGCCACTCGAGTTTCTCGACGAAAGGGTGCTCTCTCTAAGCGATCCGCTTTTGTCCGAGACCTCGTCAAGGAGGTTACCGGCCAGGCTCCTTACGAGCGACGAATCATTGAGTTGCTGCGAAACTCCAGTGATAAGCGAGCTCGAAAGCTCGCCAAGAAGAAGCTCGGTACTTTCGGCCGTGCTAAGGCTAAGGTTGAGGACATGAACAACGTCATCACCGCTTCTCGACACGCCTAAACTAGCTAGCATATGTATTAAAAGTATGGAAATACACCCAAAAATGTTTGATATATCACCGGAACCGTAGGGGGCGCTGTATATATATATAGCGACTGAGGACGTGTGGTGTACGATGTACGCGTACTTCGTACTCACAATTTGTCCTGTGCTGAGTAAAAACTTTTCCTACAAGTAGTGTTGGGTGGGCACATTCCGCTGGGAAAATTAGTTATGGTGGGTTACCGAGTTCTGCCTCGCCTCCGAGATGTCATAATGTGGCTTCAGAAATACATTGTTGTGAGCTGGGCTTTCCACTGTGGTACAGTGTGACTAAGTAGCTTGCTTACTAACATCGATGTAGACGTATTTTCAACACTAATGCCAATCACAACAGCTCTTCTATCTGGCACCTCCAATGTCGAATCTTGTCAGTAAAGTTTCTTAGACTCCGTACACGACTTTACTGGTGGATCCGAAGCTGGTATCTGAAGAGGTGCATGATCATGCAGCCCTTAGTTCCCCACATACCGATCATAGCCGGAAACATCTACCGAAAATTCTCCGAACACTCAGTCGAATCCAGCAAAGAGCAATGAACGTGCTGGTATACAACGGTCCAGGATCCACCCCCGAGTCAGTCAAGCATGCCACTGAATCTCTGCGAAAGCTGCTGTCTCCCTACTACTCTGTTCACAATGTCGACGCCGAGGTGATCAAGAACGAGCCCTGGACTGAAAGCACGGCTCTGCTGGTTATGCCCGGAGGAGCAGATCTTCCCTATTGCACCGACCTCAATGGAATTGGAAACAAGGTGATCCGAAACTGGGTGCGAGCTGGAGGCAAGTACCTTGGATTCTGTGCTGGAGGCTACTATGGAGCCCAGAGAGTGGAGTTCGAAGAAGGAACTGATCTGGAGGTCATGGGAGACCGGGAACTGTCTTTCTACGGAGGCAAGTGCGTTGGATCAGCATACAAGGGCTTTGTTTACGACTCTCATGCCGGTGCCCGAGCTGTGGGTGTGAACTGGAAGGGCAGCCCTTTCAAGTGCTACTTCAATGGGGGAGGAGTGTTTATTCCTGGCCAGAACATGGACGCGGAAAACACCGAGGTGGTGGCAGAGTACGCTCAGGACACGGAGGTGCCCAATTCTGGACGCAACGCAGTTGTCAAGATGAACGTTGGTGAAGGAAAGGCTGTGCTCAGTGGAATCCACCCTGAGTTCAACCCCAACATGATGAAGAAGGGGGATGAGCACATTGACGTGGTCATTGGAGAGCTGGAGAGCTTTGAGAAGGAACGGGTGGCTTTTCTGAGACACTTGATGACTCTTCTAGGTCTCAAGACGAACCCTGATACTACAGACATGACCCTCACCAGCCTTTATGTCACCGGAAGAGGTGTTGAGAAGCTTCTGAAGGACCTTGATGTCTCAGAAGAGAACCGAGTCTTCTCTGCGTCTAACGATACCTTTTTCTTCGGTGAGAAGTCTTCTGGTGACGCCAATCACACCCATGTCATTCCAATGGTCGGTGACGTTCCCGCATCTGAGCTGACTTCCCATTTTGATCACAAGCTTTACTACCAGAGCTTGCTGGCACCCGAGCTGGGATCCACTCTGCTTTACGGAGAGGTTCTCACATCAACCTCTACTCTGTTAGACAAGAACTACAACTTGTTGAGACACCTTCCCAATGGTTTCACTGCTGTTGGTACAGTCCAGCTTTCTGGAAGAGGCCGTGGAAACAACGTGTGGGTCAACCCCATTGGTGTTCTGGCAGTTTCGACAGTTCTAAGAATCAGCTTCAACCCCTTTGGCCAGAACACCAGCATCATCTTTGTTCAGTACCTTGCCTCGCTGGCCATGGTTCAGGCCATCAAAAACTACGGCCCCGGTTACTCGGAGGTCCCAGTCAAGCTCAAGTGGCCTAACGACATCTATGCCGCCAACCCAGGAAGTGAAATGGTTGGGTCCACTGACGCCTATCTTAAGATTGGAGGCGTGATTGTCAATTCCAACGTCTTTGACGGCCAGTACATGCTTGTTGTGGGCTGCGGAGTCAACGTCAGCAACAGTGCTCCCACAACTTCTCTCAACCTCCTGGTGAACTCCATGAACGAGAAGAACGGAACCCATCTGGAGCACTACAGAACTGAGGTGTTGCTTGCCAAATTCCTTGAAACCTTTGAGGCTATGATGGATGCATTTAAGAATCATGGCTTCTCCATCTTTGAGCCTCTGTACTACGCCAGCTGGCTTCATCAGGATGCCCAGGTTAGACTGGAGCATTATGGTAACGTCAAGGCTACTGTGAAGGGAATCAGTATGGATCAGGGAATGCTACTGGTTCAGGAGGAGGGATCTGGCCGTGTCATTGAGCTCCAGCCCGATGGAAACTCATTTGATATGATGAGAGGACTTCTTAAACGTAAGGAGTAATTGTGTAACACATTACGACAGATAACGATATAATGACATTATGTTCTACAGTATGGTGTATGGATGGGGATTGCACGAAAGCGATTACAAGTAGCTCGAGTCATTCGTTTGTTTCACGTGACATTTTCTCCAATGTTTCATTTCCGAAATATGTGAAGCATCACTCTCACTATCTGCATACAATTTGACTTCCCTACTTAATGAATTTGGTGGTGGTTAAAGTTCGACGATGCAAGCACTGGAAGTCTTCGAAACAATATCTTCACGAACATCGGCATCACAATAAAACATGAGACTCAACGCAGACACCATTCTCAACGCGCAGTCATACATCAACCCCATTAATGATCGAGAGCTGAATCTGCGCGGGCTTCAGATCCCGGCTATTGAGAACCTCGGTGTCACGGAAGATCATTACTCGTCCTTGGACCTCACTGACAACGAGATCCGCGTCATGGGAGGCTTTCCTCGACTCGAAACTCTTCGAACACTGCTGCTGAGCAAGAACCGCATCACAAAGATCAACGATCTCAAAAATATCGCCAAGCTGGAGACCCTAGTTCTCACACAGAACGGAATCGCTACTCTTGGAGCATTACAAAGCCTGAAGAGCCTTGTCAACCTCACAGCCCTTACTCTCGACGGCAATCCTGTCCAACACGTGCCCCACTATAGAAGCTACGTCATTTCCATTCTGCCCTCTCTTCGCATGCTTGACTTCCAGCGAGTCACCCAAAAGGAACGTGATGAGGCTGATGCCCAGGAGTTCGACGTTGAGCCCGTGACGGAAACCAACAACCTCAGTGCTGTTGACAAGGCTGAGTTGAGAGAGCGACTCAAGAACGCAACCACCATTCAGGAGATTGAGGAGATCGAGGCCATGCTGAAAGCCTAGACCCAGCCACTGCATCATATTTAACATCACTTAGCATTGTAATATATTCACACTACTTGTACAAGTCTTTGTCAGTAATAATTTATGTTCTATGTGTAGCTCCTATCAAATGGAGGAGGTTTCAGCCCGAGCTCTGATGCTCATGGGATCGCTGTTGTAGGACTCAAGAGCTGGGTGGATCTGAGGAAGAGGAGGCGGAGGAGGAGGAGGTGCATGATTGAGATGATGAGAGTCTCGAGCAGTTTTGTACGCATCCTCCGTTCGATAAAGAACATCGAAATGCATCAACTTGCGCATGGGTTGAGAAAACTCGGGGAGACCAATGCTGAGGTCGTCATGCTCGATTTTGTTACCATGGAAACAGCCGTGACAAATATCACCCTCCTCAGTCTTTCGCCAGAATGGAGAAACACCAACATTGCACTTGCAGCACTGTTTGTTGAGTTCCGGCACATCAGGAGGCGGCCGAGGATCGTGGTTGATGTCGTAGATGAGCTGCATTGCAAGTGAAGCATCGCTGGCACACTTCTTCCAATGAGGGTCGATCTTGTATGTCTCAATGAAGAGCTGCAGGGCCGTCTTTCCGAGCTTCTGGTCAGTCTCGGCAGGCAAAATCACGGACTGAGGGGCATGCCAATAACAATAGCTCGTAGCACACATGCCTCCCCTCTCACCATTAAACTCCACAATGGGGTAGCTGGATCGAACCTCGCTCTCCGGCAGAAACTCGAAACCAAACACATAGTCGTGTCTGTAAGCACACCCAGCATGGTATTCCACGCCACAACATCGGCAGTTGATACAGACACCCACGCCTGTCTTGCAGATGAAACAAATGCCGGTTCCGCTATGACGAACGTCCTGGGCAAGACCAAGAACAGGTTCCAGGTTGGGGGTGCCGTAAATGAGCTTGTTGTTCCAGACACTGCATCGAATGTGTGCCCAATGGTTATGCTCGGTTCGCTTGAGAGGGTCGGGAGGGTACTGCTTGCCGTTTGGCTCACTGTCATTGTCCCTGATGGGGCACAATACACATTGGTAGTGTGTGTTGACGTTGGGCTTGGCATCGTTGGTACACAAATCACAGTACCATCCTCCAGACATCAGCTGAGGCTCCTCTGCAGTCACGCCATAGCACTCTCGGTGGACACATACCTGACAGCCTGAGCAGCTCAGAACCACACGCTCATTGGAAACGCCGCAAACATTGCATGCATCCTTTAAGACTTTTCGGAACGGGAACTTACGGGGAGGGGGAGGGGTCTTGTCGCCCTTGAACACATGCCCAGGTCGTTGTCTTTGCTTGTAAGACTCTGTGGAGGGACTGGGGCTCAGCGTTGCGGAGGTAGAAGGGGTCTTGATCTTCTTTCTCGCCTGTTCCTCGGCCTCCCATGACCGTTTCTTGGACTCTCGATCCTCCTTCTTGATCTTGTCCTCCTTGATTTTCTTTTCCTTCTCCTTTCGCTCCTTGTCTCGCTTTTCCTTCTCCTTGCGTTCTCTGTCTCGCCGGTCTCGATCCTCCTTCTCCTTGCGTTCCTTTTCTCGCTCCCTCGCCTCTGCTCGCGCCTTGCGGTCACGCTCCTCCTCGGCCTTTCGCTCCTCTTCCATACGCTGCTTCTCTTCTCGTGCAGCAGCGGCAGCAGCCTCTCGGGCAGTGGGGATGTGGGGAATTGGCATGGGAGGTATGGAGATGGCAGCAGCAGCCCCAGTGGACTTTTTGCGTCCACCCTTCTTGGAGCAGCTTCGTTGACGTTCCTCGATGATGCCTCTTGTGTCGTCCAGAAGTTCG
Source organism: Yarrowia divulgata (assembly GCA_900519045.1). NCBI lineage: Eukaryota > Fungi > Ascomycota > Dipodascomycetes > Dipodascales > Yarrowia > Yarrowia divulgata. The sequence continues at coordinate 3,755,900 of ULGQ01000001.1, read as the reverse complement.
GCCTCCACCTTCTTGGCCCACAGCTTGCCTCCTCGAGCAATCAGCTTGCGGTTGATATCATCAGAGTCTTCCCAGATGATGGCGTAACGTCTCCAAAGCCTAGCGCATCGCTGGCACAAGGCCTGGATCTGGCTGCCCTCGTCATCTCCACCTCCTGGAGCACGCTTCCAGCAAGGAGATGTGGTGGTGAGGCAATGCTTGCACTCGAACGCCTTCTTTTGGCGAACTGCCTTGTTGACATCGTATGCACTTCCATCACTGTCGTCGCCAATGTCAACCTTGGGCTTCTTCTTCTTCTCCTCCTCTGCAGCTCCGCCTTTCTTGTGCTTTCGACCTGGGTAGTTGCCCCAGATCTTGCGACCACTCGGCGTCTTCTTCCAGTTGTAGTAGTACCGCACGACGTGGCCAGGGGTCTGCGTACCAATCTCGAGCGTCACAGGATGCAACTCACTTCCATACTTGGCCACCCCCTCCTCAAACCGACGCTTGTCTTCAGCGCTGAACACGGGCTCATCGATGCTCTTGACAGTGAGTTTGTTGACAGTCTTGAGAGCGATAGCAGGGTCAAAGTTGGCATCCATCAGAGCCTTGAGACACAAATCAAAGTAGTTGGGAGTGTCATGTCGAACACCCAGCTTCTTTGCGTGAGGGGCGCACGACTCAAGGAAATCCTCAATGAGCATTGGCTTTTTCTCTTCGGCTCGGGCACCTGCTTCACAGTCCCACATGAGCTTCACGGTATCGTCTCCTCCTCGGTCAATGTATCCAATGGGCCGATCTTGAATCCAGGGCTTTTCAGGATCGAAGGTGAAGCCATCATCATTCTTCTTCTTGCCACGCTTCTTGATGGGAGCGTCTCTGAAAGGCCCCACATACTCCACCGGCCGACCGGGCCAGTTATCAACAACGGCCTGATGCTTGGGACCGAGTCGAGACACCGCTCGAGGGTAGATTCGGTCATCGACATCAAGAACGTCCTCAATCTTGGCATATACTCCGAGATATCGGAATGGCCACAGCTGAAGTTGATGCTTCTGTTCATCAGATAACGAATTGTCCTTTCCGAATGCCTCCGCAAGCTCTTCGTACCTACTCCTGTGCTTGTCAGGCGACGTGGATCGAGACATGGATGGACTGGTCTCAGGCTTGACTTCGGTTTGGATCTCTGTGACTTCAGGGATGACATCGTCGAAAAACTCGCCCTTCGCCTCCTTCAGTCGCTTCTCAACCTTTCGGTTACAGGCGGCGCACGACCACCCAAAACCTCTGGTTGGCTTCTTGAACAACGGCGGAGTGACACACATCATATGGAAGTTGGTTCTGCAATGCGCACACTCAACGGAGTCGTCCGGCGAGCTCCAGTTGGAGCAAGTGACACACTCCTTGGGGGGTTCACAGAACTCCTGCTTTCGGTTGATCTCCATAATGGCGTACTTGAACCGTTCACACAGCACCTGGCACACCTCCTTGGGAATGTTCACCATGGTGTGGGTGGGAACGATCTCGTAGAATCGCAGAATGTATCGGTCATAGAATTGTGTGAAGTAAAAGTGGTTGGGCTTTGTGCGGTAGTCCTCAATGTCGATGATGTCTGTTCTGTGAGTGACGGTACACTTGCCTCGCATGCTCTGGAGAGAACAAATATCCGAGTGCATGGTGGCGTACAGAAGACGGCTATCAGCCACATGCTTGGAGATATCCTTGGGTCGGTAGAACCAGTTGACCTGGAACAGAAATTGTGATGCAGGGTATTTTTGCCGGGGGTTCAGGGTGCTCCAATGCTTGTCGGGGTTGCCGTCAGTGACTGGCGGGTTCTCTTCATTGATGACAAAGTCCATGATACGGCCAATGTAGTAGGGCTCACCAGGAGGCTCAGAAACAATGTAGCAGTGGTCGCCGGGAGCATAAGTGGTTCCTGAGCTGAGATGCAGTTTTCCTCCTTTGACATATGCGTCCTCCAAATCCAGCACACCTGTGAGGGCGTCACTGGGATGCGACCGAGGCTGCCAGTTGGAAGGGACCAGATCATGTCCAACGCCATTGGTAGCCACGTCTGGGGTGGTTTGTTTGGAGGTCTTTTTACCTTCTCCTTTTGGTACCTTGGCAGGCGATTGTGTGGATGATGCAGAAGATGGAGTTTGGGACTGAGAAGTGGGCTTTGTGGTATCCTCTTCCGCCTCTCCTTCAAAATCCTCCTCTAAACTCTCATCATAGATCTTCTCCGAGTAGTTCACCACCTTTGTGGTTCGTCTTCGCGACACTGGGTTAGTTTAGTTTAGGTTTGTCATCATGTGAGCCAGGCATAATAATGGTTTTGTCAATATTGGGAGGTTGGAGGTGCATGGAAAAATGGGGAGCGAGGAGCGGTCCAAAACTGGCCGTCAGTCTGAGCAAAGAAAAGAGACGGTATTTTTCTGGGCCGAAGCGATGCGCAAACAAAAGGCCCGGCCTCGCAGTACCGAATCCTCCGGGAGGTTGCTCGAAAAAATCGAGGGGGAGGAAAAACTTCTTGGCAAGGACGGGCTGGAACATGAGCTGCTGCTGCTACCCCCAACATGCGCTTGTTGCCGAACACAGCGACACCAATGCCCCATGCTTTGAACCATATAGATCAGGTGTTATCAACCATTTAGGGTCTTGGTGATAATTCGGGGGAAGGCGGAAAAGACGCTCACCATGACCAAACACAAGACACAAGAGCTGTAGATGGCAAAAACTGCTGGGCGATGCAAGGGGGGCCCATCGTGAGAGTACTTCTGTAGGTAGAGCACATTTTCACTCCGAATGAACCCCTACCCCTCTTGACGTGACAGGGCATTGCATTCGTAGTCGTGGAAGTTGCACAGCCCTCTTCCCCCCACGAGATGGTGATGATGGCGATGAAAATTCAAGTGGGTGTAGCCGTTGATGAATGTGCCGTAGTTTTCGTTTGCGTTGCGTCTTTCCCCTGATCATTGCCGTTTGGTTTCGTCTTGCTCTCCTTCCGTAACATCCTCCTGTTGGCCACCCCCCAGATGGGGGATTCTCTCAATGTTGGTGTGGGTCATCCTGGGCCAATCGAGAGCCCCAAAGCCGCCCGATGATTGATCTCTGGCAATTTCCAGCTTCCTCGCGGTCCCTACGAACCGGCAGATACTCACTTTCTTCTCGCTCTGGCGTGACTGGTGGGTAGTAGAATGGAAACTTCACTGGCCAGAAAAACTCTGTTGATGGAAGCGGCAAGGCAAGGACGTCACAATCCGGAAAGCTGAGATATTTTATGCTGTTTGGACGGCGGGGACGGGGCAGATTCGCGTCACTCTAACTCCATATCTGTAAATTAATGTATTTCTCAGTCTCTACATTGTGGGCTCTCTACATTGCAGAGCGAAATGAAAGTGGGGCTACTTGAGGTTGAATCCTCCGATTTTGGAATCGAAAGTTTCCGTCGACATGTAATCGAGACGTTGATGAAGCAAGTGAATCGCTCTTACTGTTATCATTCGTTTTCCAAGTTCACCGTGCGACTTGACCGCGACGTCAGGGCGACCAACATCACATACGCACTTGCATGTGGGACGGAAAGTCCGGATGCGACGTAGTATGATATGACCATATAATGCCGCGGAAGAAAGATTCTTTTCGAGCCGCTCGGAGCGCCATAGACTGGCGTAAAGAAGCGTTTACCTATGTACTATATTCCGAGCAGATCGTTATGTAAGCAGTTTGGGGGGAGGGTGAATTTTCATTGTCAGTCGGATACAAGCCTTGAATGATAGACACCCCAAGTCTAATTTCTGAGCCATAACGCTCGAACCTTGGACGACAGGGTGGGCCGCTTTCTGCAGTATCGTATCGTTATGAAGCAAGACATCCATGGCATTTTTTTCCCGCGGGCCTCCCATCCGAAGAAAGAGAGTGTTTTTTTTCCCCGCTCATGGTATCGCGCGAATCTTCTTCCGTACTGCATACTGAGCAAAGAGAAAAGAGATGGACAGGGAATGGCAGAGCCCACCAATCGGTCCGAAGCGTTCCGATGACTATTGAGTGGCCGAAAGACGCTGCTACGTGAACTTGCTGACGAACACATATTAACCACACCACGATGCTGTTCACGACGATGGGCAGTAGCCAGAGGGTGTTTTCACCTATATATCCTCGCGCCCTCCTGAACTATTGGCGGATGCAGATACCCAGCCTAACGCTGTAAACCAGTCCTTGTACTCGTACATACCAACCAATTAGCATGTATCGACGCGAGCCGTTCATATCAATACTCGGTCTGCCTCGACGACCCATTTTGTCACTAGCTAGCCCACAGTCACCAGCCCTAACCCATACCCCCTTCCTTAATTATTGCTTCTCTCTCCCTCCGTGGTTGGCCTGCAATATTTTCTTTTTACGCGCCTAGACCACCTCTGTCTCTACGCTTTAAACGTGTGTCATGCTTGGCTGGAAACCCTCATGCCAGCATTTAGCATTTCATAGGCGTCACTATTCACACGGTAATTACGGTAATTACCACTCTACTTTGGCGTAGGTTATACGGTGCAGAACAGCTACACGCAATTGGGTTTATGCACACCCGATGACTTTATTGTCCCAATACGATAACCCGATTACATTCAAACCAGAGTTGTACAAGTGCACATGTTCATGCTGATAATCTAATTAATTAATGGAAAAATGAAGATGACTGTTTACTGTCTGCTGTCTCTCCAAACCTCGTCGTAACTGGGCAGTCCGTCGCCCTCCTGAGGAACAGGATCCACCATGGTGGCCTCGGTGGAATAGGTGTTCATGCTGGAACCGGTGTTGTGCACAGTAGTTCCCATAGATGTGCTAGTTGCGGTAGATCCAGTGTGATGTGGTGGAACTCCAAGACTCGACGAAGGACCACCTGTGCTCGTGGACGTCATTGTGGAGCTCGAGTACCCAGCAGGTCGAGGGGTGTGTGAAGCGTAACCTCCAGGACCTCCAGGGGCAGGAGCTGAGCCTGTGAACGACGACGTGCTGGAAGAAGGTCTACCAGCTGAAGAGGGTCCAGCGGAAGAAGGACCAGCAGAAGACGAAGGGCCGGGAACACTCAGACCCTGTGCCTGAGCCATAGCTGCACTTTCCTCAAGAGCAGCCTGCAAGCTCTGTTGGTACTCTCGCTCTTCCATGTCAGCGTAATGCTCCTCCTGTCGTCTCTTCTCTCCCAGCGGATCGGATGCAGGTTGAGGTCGATTAGGCTTGGGCGGTGGCATCTTCTCAGGTGGGTATCCCGAGGGAGGCTGTGGTCGGCCCTTCTCAGGAGGGTAGCCTGCAGGGGGACCCCCGTTCTTCTCCGGAGGATAACCAGGAGGAGGAGCAGAGATGGCTGCAGGGTTCGGGGATGTAGGCTGTCGTCCCTTGTAGTTGCGCGAGCCAGCACTGATACCAGACCAAATTTCCTGGGGCTTACGCAGCTCAATGACCTCAACGGGGCCGTCGTTGAAGCAAAAGGCGGCAGAAACCTTTATTTCGTAAGCCTTTGCAATGTTCTGTGTGGTGAAGGTGGGCGAAACATGTGCGGGGATTCGGGCGTCCTTGTACACAGCGGGGTCAATCAAAGCAGCCTTGAGACGAGGCTGTCCGGGTACAGGGGTGGCCTTGTTCAGTGGCACCGTGTAGGGCAAGTTTGTGGCGTTGAAAATGACCTCCTCGTTGAAAAACGTGTGTTCGTACTCCTCAATGGCAACCTGGCAAGTGGTCACCAGAACGATGGTCAAGCCCTTGAGAAACAACCGCTGTTGAGGCGGAGGTTCATCAAAGACCACAAGAAACTTGAAAGGAAGGAACGGGGCGGCCTTGGCAATAACCGGGCAAGACATTTGGAGCTCAAGGAAAAAGTGCCAATGGGGAGCACCGCTTCCCCCTCCTGCGCCAAACATCTTTTTGAGGAATCCTCGGTTGTCGTCAGGTCGGAAACCTGCAAGGGTCAGATTGTGATCTCGTCGAATGAACGAAGTCCGCGACATTTCAGCGCTGTTGAGAGGCCGCGAGTCTAGAGGAAGGAACAGAAAGGCGTCATGGTTTCTCAGATTGATCTTGAACACCGAGGGGCGTTGGACAGTGATCTTGATGAAGTAATCGATGCTAGCTGCCTTTCCGGCAGTGGGGGCCATACTGGGGGGCAATCTGTTGCAGAAGGCATGTCCATGGTCAATGTCGTCAATGAATCGACTGACACTCTTACCCTTCAACAGTCTAGCTCCTCGGGCCTGATCAGGAGTGTCTTCTGGAATCTTGAACCGGAACTTGTACTCATAGGTACCTGCTCCGAGGGTCAGTTTTCCTGAAGTCACTCTCGATGTCTTTGGATCGGGGAAAATGACCTGTTGAATGTGTAGAAAAGTCACTGTAGCCTCCTTGTCCTTCTCCTTGTCCTTCTTTTTCGCCCGTCCCTCGGCATTGACAGATCCTGCGGGAACCACGATCCGAGCAACACCTTCCAGCTTGGCTACGATCTCCTTGATCGTTTCATCTTGGTTTAACTTGACCACCGCCGTGCCTGAAATGGTGTCTCCATGTGAATAGTAGCGTTTAGGGTCGTCGACTTTGTTAGCTGTGAAAAGCAGGTTTTTGGGCGGAGCTTTCGTTGCTGGCGCAGATTTCGTCTGTTCAAATGCTCATCATACTCACGTCTGACCTCGACTCGGCTGCTCGAGAAACTCATGAGTGATGGTCAAAGTGACCGTGCATGAGATAATGCCTATGTTTGTCACAGGGTTAGGGGCCGAGCATACGATATCGCTGCGGAGAGAATGTCTTAAGCTGACAGAAAGGATTGAATTCCGTGGGATGCACTGGAAATGGAAGACTGTGGGGGGTGAATTAATGTGGATGATCTCAATTGCTGGAAAAAACCCCCGACTCCACCCTTTCTCGCAACTCGTGATTTCTCTACTTGTACTTGCACGGCTTTTTTTTGCACTGGTGCTTTTGCCACTCCACAGAGTTTGGGCATGGCCGTGGGGCGCAGTATGGAATGGCCTAAACAAGCGGCGTCGTGAGTTGCGCCTTTAAGCGAATGGTTAAGTTCGGGTCTAGTGTGGAGCTCCGATGTCAGAATGTCGGCATATCGGCAAATCGGACAGGGCCGAGCATACCGGTCAATTACCGAGTCGCGGCCGGTTCGCGTGTCCCCAGACCACGTGGGCGCGTTTGCGTGGGTGAGAGTGGTTCAAGTACATACGATAGACTACGTCATTTCAGCACTCCCGTTATCTCCTTGTTCTCTCCACAACTCCGTTTGATTAGAGTTGTGCTAATCAACGGGGATGATGTCAGGATGCGGTGTATTTTCGACGAGCAGCTTCTGAAGTTTTCTGATCAGGTGAGTAGCACGAACAGATGCGAAAGACTCGACGTCACCTTACCTTTGACATCTACCCCAGCCTCATCTTGGTTTCATATCCACATTTCAACGGAGTCCGATATTATGAGCTCCCTCCCCCCATCTCGTACCACAAGCACCGAGTCTATTATTGCAGGTGTGCGATACTGTATGTATTCATGCTCGATAGCTTTGGTATGCGCAACAGGGAATAGCTCACAATGAGACACTCGTGGATACATTCACGAGCTTGTATTTTCGACACAGTTTCACATGTAGCCTCGATGGGGCTGACGAGACCTCACCTGGCTACGCTTGAAAAGCCCTGATTATGGGGCTCTACTGTAAAATGAGTGTGCCCCATAAGTGAGCATGCAGGCCGCCCCACATGATGACAGCCCCATAGGGGAGGTGTTCTGAGAGGTCGGCCTGCCTCAAAGCACTGCTGTATGACGGGAGGAAATTAGCTGTAGGCCTATATAGATACACCGGAAAGAGAGAGGGAGAGCAAGAAAGAAACAGTAGCCTTACACACAACCATACACACCACACGCACTCCACACGCACTACTGTACACGGCATCTCCAAATGAACGACACAAGAATCTTGTGCAAGGATGGACATGTTCACACGTCGTCCCGGACTATCAACGAAAAGTGGAGCTGGGTGAGCTTCAGACTCCAGTCCACCTACGATGGATTCTATGCGGAGGTGGACTACCCCAAAAGCTGGGTCCAGGGCTTTTTGTCCTGGATCTACAGAAACTCGCTTCCGGCCTACGACACTCTGGACGCGTACACAGGCATGTTAATCATGGCCGCAGAGTCCCTGAAGTTCGACCTATTCACCAGTCTCGAGAACGTGTTGGTTGAGTGGGACATTCTAAGTGGCTCCGAGGCTCTTCTAATGTGGGAGCGAGCTGGCAGAGCGTCTTCCGCTCGGGTTCAAAACCACATCGTTGAGTTTGTCCAAGCCGACCCTCTTCTTGTGTTTGCAGACAAGAGCTTTTTCACCTTGCCCGCTGAGATGCGAACCCTGCTGTGCAAACGGGTCAGTGATGGTCGCAAGATAAAGACCCAGCGATCCGTGTATCTCAAGAGCGAGGACTCGGACGAAGACGTGAATGAAACCCTTGATGGATTCACTCTAGGAGGTCTAAAAACCAGTCCATGCAGTTCGTATGGCGGCTCCATGGCCTCTACAATGCCTGCTGTCAAGTCGCCCAAATCCAGCTTGACCTCGTCGAATGGAGGAGGTCCAGGGAAAGCCAACCACAAGAAGAACTTGTCGGTTCCAACCGACCCGGATCTTGTCACTGTTCACACCAAAAGTTGGCACCTTCCGTTCTCGTCGTACAACTCAAACTGCAAGAAGGTGCCCGAGGAGATCGTCTTGAAACTGAGAGAGGAGGTGAGGCTGGCTGCAGAGGCCAAAATTAAGGCACAAGAAGGGGCAAAGAAAGAGGCCAACCAAGAGGCAGAAGAAAGCGGCTAACAGGAGGAGAAAAGGTAACCTCAACATATTTATTCAGTAATAATTCCTAACTCATTAGTGTGGTGCTGTGTAAGTCTCTGGGCTGAGTGGGAACAGGAAGACCCTGCACAGACAATGAACTTGAAGAAAATAACCTCCAGCTAAGCCGAGGTTGTTCCTGAATGGGGGTGGGACAAAATCAGGTATGAACCAAGAACTCGAGTTCTGGCTACACAAGATGTTTTGCCATCTGCAATTGATCCCTTACCAATCCCCAAGAAATTTACAGACAACCCCCAGAGCATCACCTATCGCCCTATCACTCCACACTTTTCCGCTTCCTCGTGTTGAACCTTGGACCCGGCTAAGTTTGGATGCCTCTAAGATGCTGCCACTAGAAGTTAACCGATCCGCTGCCGCACATGGTGACGTCATAAAAGAGAAAAAGCCGGCAATTACAAGCCGCAAAATAAACCGACCGGGCCAGAATGTGATATTATCCACTTTAAGAGGCCTTTTAACACTTAAGACATGTCTTATGAACGCCTGAAGCCCTCCAGCTCTGAACAATTCACCCTAACCCAAAGTGTAATTGGTAGCAAGTGTGACCAATCTCTCCACATTATTACAGCACTACAACCCATCTCAACCTTCACACTCCAGTATTCATTTTGTCACCACTTATTGGGATCATTCACGAAGACCAAAAAAAATATGGAAATTGCACAGAAAGCCCACCTCGCCGCCACGGTGCTGAAAACCGTGTCCAACGATGACCGAACTGCTACCCTCAAGATGGTCCACGATGCTCTTCGAGAGGCCAAGGACGAGGTCATTGCTGCCAATGTCAAGGATCTCGACGCCGCAAAGTCCGCCAACCTGTCTCCTTCTCTCATCAAGCGACTCGATCTGTCCACCGGCGACAAGTACGACTCCATGCTGCAGGGTATCCTCGATGTCGCCTCTCTGGACGACCCCGTGGGAAAGGTGACTCTTGCCCGAAAGCTCGACGACAACCTCGAGCTGTACCGACTCACCTGCCCCGTCGGAGTCCTGCTCGTCATCTTCGAGGCTCGACCCGAGGTCATTGCCAACATCACCGCTCTCGCCATCAAGTCCGGTAACGCCGCCATCCTCAAGGGAGGAAAGGAGTCCCTGCACTCTTTCACCGCCATCGCCAAGGCCGTCACCAAGGCTCTGGAGAAGTCCAAGGTTCCCCCCGGAGCCATCCAGCTCATTGCTACCCGAGACGAGGTCTCTTCTCTGCTGTCCCAGGATCAGTACATTGACCTGGTCATTCCCCGAGGCTCCAACGAGCTCGTCAAGCACATCAAGGACAACACCAAGATCCCCGTCATGGGCCACGCCGACGGTATCTGTGCCATCTACGTCGATCAGGACGCTAACGCCAAGATGGCCGCCGACATCGTTGTCGACGCCAAGACTAACTACCCTGCTGGTTGCAACTCCGTCGAGACCCTGCTGATCAACGACAAGGTCATCTCCGACAAGTGGCCTACCGTTGCCTCTGCTCTCGTTGACGCCAACGTTGAGATTCGAGCCACCCCCGAGCTCATCGAGGCTCTCCCCGCCGACCTCAAGTCCCACTGCAAGCCCGCCACCGAGGAGGACTTCAAGACCGAGTTCCTGGCCCATATCATCGCTGCCAAGTCCGTGCCTACCGTCGAGGATGCCATGGCTCACATCAACTCCCACGGATCGTCACACACCGACTGTATCATCACCGACAACGAGACCACCGCAGGCAAGTTCCTCAAGGGTATCGACTCTGCTGGTGTCTACTGGAACGCCTCCACCCGATTCGCTGACGGTTTCCGATACGGATTCGGCACGGAGGTTGGTGTTTCTACCAACAAGATTCATGCTCGAGGCCCCGTCGGTCTGGAGGGCCTGGTCAACTACCAGTACGTTCTCAAGGGTAACGGACAGATCGCCGCCTCCTACCTTGGAGCTGGTGGAGACAAGCCTTTCAAGCATGAGGATCTTCCTCTCGAGTACTAGATTTGTCTAGTCGTCTGGAATCACATAGAAAATAACATAGGAGTATGATGGAGTTTGATTTTGATTTAGTAGCAGTGATTAATGGCTGACTCAGAAGCTCAGCAGGAAATTCGTATCCGCAGACAGAAACGTTCTACTGTACAGTATAAAAGCAGCACGTTATCGATAAAAAAAGGATTACAGCACCCAGGATTCTCGTATGGTCTCCCACTACAATACTAACTAGGCTCTCTGGTGCTTGACTATGGCTGATCGGACGGGAAGCCGTATTTTCACCAGGATATGGCCGTAACCAAACCTCCGCAACGGAGAATTGAACTCCGGTCCCCCGCGTGCTGGTATAAACCTGACAGGCGGAAATTCTAGCCACTAAACTATTGCGGATTTTTTATAAGAGCTTAAAATTGGGGTCCACACTGCGGGTATCACATCACGTGACCACAAACCTAAATTTATTTCAATGTTTTTGGTGATCTTGAAAACTGCCTCACTGGAGCAGGTGGAAGAGGAACGACGGCGATAAAACATACATAGCCTTGATCATATTAGACCATTGCCTGTGGGCCCATTTAGGTATTTTCCCTAGGCTCTGAGGGTGAAGAATAGGGCGGCCTGTGCACTGTAGGGTCTAATCTGACATCTACCCCTCCGCAGTCTAGAAACAATAGTGAATGCAGGACTGCAGGAGAGGAATATTATGAAACATGCTTCTGACCTTCGCAGCGAACTTGGCAAATCTTTTTCTCGATACATACGTCTTAAGCACTGACAAGATCATAACCCATCATATGGGGTGGTGTGACAGAGGCCATGGCACAGTGAGCCTCTCCTGAATCCCATTGAACCAGACACCCCAATTCTAAGAACCATTTCAATTCATAGGTATACGATATGTGGCAAGCGTTTTCTTAGGTCGCGGCTCAATCATCCGGGCAAAGATTACCTCTTCTAGAGTACAACACGGCTCCACCAAGTCTATGAGGCCGACATAAATCAACCGAATCAACTTAAGAACAATGAAGCACCCCGCTAATGAATCTTTAAATGCTCCAGTGGTAACTCATGCCTGCCAATTGCATTGCTGATACCCTTCATTTCAGAGTTTCGGATGTAGGATTATGCGCGTGTGGACGTATGAGTACCCAAACAGGAAATATTGAGACTCTGATAATAACCTTATCGTTGGTAAATGAAGAGCAATGCACAGTAGATGGACAAGTAAAAGGCCTAAAGACCAAGGGCTGTGAAATCCATGAGGCCAATGCTCCAGTATATCACTGTACTGCGGATTTGCAAGTCGTTTGGTTCTTTTGATGCTCAATGGCACGTTGAAACCCGAGAAGTGACGTGACGCTCCAAAAGGTCTACCAGTGACCAATTGAATTCTGTAGTCATGGTAATATTCGTTGGTTGTAAACGGAGGCAGTTCATAATTATCATACAGTATAGAAACGAGCATACACATGCATACTGGAAATTACCCTTTCGGTAAACCATTGGACCTATCACCCGACGTCCCTTTGTAAAAAGGCGAGATCATGCCAGTTGCCCCACCATTCTCATGCACTAGTGACGACCTTGGCGAGAAATCGCCTCTGCCACACCGTTAAACCATGAGAACAAGAGACACTGAAGGATATATAAACGCCTGAAAAACCCTTCCAATCTATCATCAAACAACAGCCTCTCAACACCAACCAACCAACCAACCAACCCAATCAACCAACATTACTCCAATGAAGTTCTCCACTCTTGCCCTTTCCATCATGGCAGCCGTTGCCCTCGCAGCTCCCGTTGCCCAGGAGCCCGCGCCCGAGGCCCCCCCTGCTCCTACGCCTGAGCAGCTCCCCAAGCAGCTCCAGGACCTCCCTGAGGGCGTTCTTCAGAACGTTCTCTTCACCAACGACAATGAACAGTTCTTTGTTGTCGAGGACGATGATGGTACCCAATCCGTCATGATCGTCGATACCACTCTGATCGGACCCGAGGCTCTTGCCAAGCGAGAGGCCAACCCCGAGGCCTGGCGATGGTACTGGATGCCCCGTTACGGCGAGCCCAACTGGAAGCGAGACGCTATGCCTTCCGATGTTGACAAGGAGAAGCGAGAGGCCAACCCCGAGGCCTGGCGATGGTACTGGATGCCTCGTTACGGCGAGCCTAACTGGAAGCGAGATGCCATGCCCGCTGATGCCGACAAGGAGAAGCGGGAGGCTAACCCTGAGGCCTGGCGATGGTACTGGATGCCCCGTTACGGTGAGCCCAACTGGTAAGTCGACCTTCCAGACTGGCAGTAAGGACATGCTGGACATTCCATAGCTTCGACACTTTATAATTCTTTCAATATATTCCAATTCAGAAACATAAGAATCAGTAATCTTCAGTCCGGACTTCCTCTTTGATCTCTAGCTTGGCCCCTTCCGAGATCACCTTCTCCGGCAATGGGGGCTCGCTCTTGGGCTTGTCCTTAGGCTCTCCCTTCCTTCTCCTGATATCGATGTCAACTGTTTCGTGTACTCCTTTGGGGTAAAAGTCCAATAATGCACAGTATTTTAGTAGAGTCGTACCAGGAAACGGACGAATTTCCATGGGAAAGTTTGCAACAAAGCGTCGATATTGGAGGTCCTTCATTGTAGGTGACATTGTTTTAATGGACCCGCTGAGATACTCAGCAACCGAATTCAAACCATCACGCTCCTTGGTAGACATAGCGTTGAGGCGCTCAGGGTGGTTTAGCAGCTGGAGCACGTAGTACCACATGACGCCTGCAAACAAGGGATACCTAAACTTCATTGGTACTTTGGTTCTAACCTCTATGCCAGCAATATCGATCTGGGTCCTTGTGTTGAGAGGGGTGATGAAGTTTCCACCAACCACCAGAGAGTCTTGAGGGGAATGAACTGCATGAATCCAACCAGATGGAATGTACATGGTATCACCTGGTGAGAGGTGAACGGTATAAATCTCAGTATCTGGAGCCATGACATCGGGAAGAAATACCACGTTCTGGTCGGTGGACAAGCACCATTGGGAATATGCGGCGAGATTCCGCGCTGTTGGTCGAATGAACATGAAGGATTTGCGTCCCTTTATGACATGATAGAAAACAGACGAGCCAGCGAAGTCGATGTGGAAGTCTGTAAAGGAGTCTTCCACACTCATCAGTGCGTACAGAGACACCTGAGGTTTGGAATCTCTAGCAGCCTCTGTGTCTGTCGGCCACACCTTATCAACCAGATCCAGCTCGCGAACGAGCGTGGGACGAACTATGCTCCTACCCAGTTCGGAGGCACTGATCTCGAGTGAGATGACGTTAAGAATAGTGTCGCGGCTCTCAATGTCCTCGTAGTACTCAGTCCACTTCCCCATATTCCATCCTGGAGATCCATTCTGAGACACCACATTGATGACCTCGACGGGACACTCCATACCCACTGCCTCTGCAACCTGTCTGACAGTCAAGTCTTCGGGGATATGCATACCTAGGGTATCCTTGTACTCTTTAGGAATGATTACGGGTTCACTGAGACCCTCTGAGCTCTGTGCCCATTCCAAAGTCAATTCAGTTCCAGAAACCCGTTTGAAAGGTTCCTTATCCTGTGCTGAAGCAGACGCGTCGGTGAATCGCGAGCTGTGAACATGACGCGTTCGTAAGCTCATATCAACGTTCCCAGAGTGCATCGCGGCATAGTCGATGTCGATTTTCTTTCGCTTGGATTGGCGTTTGTAGAGTGACGGGCCCTTTATCTTTGTGCATGATGGGCAATGGTACTTGGCGTAGGATGCAGGGTCGGTTATGCTGACACACACGTCGTGTACCCATCCATCACAGCCATCGCACTGTGTCCACTGCTCTTTATCCTTAGTGGCGCTGCTTGTACAAAAGTCGCAACGGTCGGGCATGTTTTTGTGTGGGGTATCATGTGATCAGGCCAGAAGTCGTGATTTCTTGAACTCTATGCAACTCAAAATCAGAGTTTGTAGGTGCGAGCGATGACTTGACATGATCACGAAACCTCTTAGAGGAGGTTTTCACTATGAGGTGGCGACTTGTGTGAGCTGAGCTGTTAAGCAATACACGAAAAAGTTTTATTTCCTGCGCGAGGTTTCCCAAGAATGAGTCATAACAATTGCAGCAAATGAATCCTTGAGAGAGATGATCTCTGACGAGAACTGACCATGTTCAGGGTTTAGCCAATTACTAGCTATCTGGTGATGGGACGGTGCAATACAATAAACCGCCAATAAATCACGAGTGTTTTTTTTTTGTGCATACACTGAGATCTTATCACATGTGTCTTTTACCTGCTCTACTCATGACAAATGAAGGCACTCACCACATGCCAGAGTTACCCTACAGTAGGCGTACACGCACATAGAGTTCCAAGGCGGATCTACTTCTGTGTTTACGACTGTCTAGTTAGAAGAGTATGTAGAGCTCGCTTTCAGATGAAAGTCCACAGAACTGAAATATTTAGCTGTTCATTGTTTGTCAGACTAGTTTCCAATGCGCATCCACTTACCCGTTGTCGCATACACGCCGCCTCAACTGTCCTGCTGAGTAAGCAGAGTCAAAATCTTTCAACCTTCTCCCAATATCACGAACTGTTCGCCTACATACCCATTCAAGCATCACAAACAACGAAAATGCTCAGAACCATTCGATCGGTTCGATCTTACTCCACCGAGGCTTCGGCCGGTGCCGCCGCCCAGCGGGTGACAAGCCGAGGAAAGCAGCAGCATCAGCAGCAGCAGCAGCGAACCCGAACCAACTTCATGCTCAACACCAAGCTTAACAAGGGACGAAAGGATCAGGCTCAGTCCGACCACTTCCCCAAGATCAACAACTCTCTGGTGCCCAAGTTTGGTATTTCCCAGATTTACACCCCCTTCAACATGACCATCAAGGCTGCCACCCAGCACAAGACCGAGGGTGTCAAGAAGGTGGATCAGTTCAAGGAGGCCAAGTTCGACCCCGTCAAGCTGTGGAAGGATCGAATGTCTCTGTCGCAATACGTCAACTACTCTGGTGGTATTACCGGAAGTCACACTAACCACCTGAGCAAGCAGTCTCACAAGAAGATTTCCAAGGCCATTCGACGATCTCGATGTGCCGGCATCATGCCCTACCTTCACAAGGCCCCCGAGACCCTCAAGGGTCGAAGTGGCATGTAAAATCTGTATATAACGCAAGGAGGCAATAAATTAAACATTTTCACAATGAGGGAGACATCGCGGGATCGGTAAACTGGCTGTGGGATGCCAAGCTAACAGTTAGTGGCAACGGTCGGAATCGTAATCAGCTTAGAGTGGATCGTCTATTGCGACATTCTCGTGATTGGTGTCCTTCAACGATATTGACTACCATACAATTGCAGAATGTGCTGAGATCGGTGATCCGCCTGGACTGCAGTACAAGTAGTGCAAGTCAGAGGACTGGTAGGAATACAAGTTGATACTTCTGAGATGGCACACACAACTTCGATGGAAAGGCGGTGATTGATTAGGTCCGACTCAGATGAAGAGTAGCTAAAAAGATACTTGTATGTACTGTCAAGTCATTGCATCTTCTGCGACACCGGCATCCCGTCAGTTACGTAGCACAGGTTATGAGTCAGCATGTACGACCCACTACCTGTGAGCACACAAGAAGGTGAGACTCGGAAATCTTCCCGCATAGAGCTCGCTGAATTTGATGTTCGTGTACCAAAGCAAAAAAGCACTTCTGTTTTCTGTCTTTAACTCCACTCCAAATAAGATGGCATGCACCAGCCCATACAACACCGCACAAATGTAGGCACTCACATGGGAGAGGGAGACACTACAGTATGGGGCAATACGATCGATTTTGAGACGGATAGACGAATACCAGCGACCCAAGTTACGAAATATCGGCCCCAAGTCCCTCACAACTGTCCCGCACACGATGTTACGCTTTCCGCGCCTGTGATTGGACGACACCAAAACCTGGGGCTTGATCTGATAATGCCTGCATTCATGAGAAATGACCCAATCACCCCAAAGTCAGACAAAACAAGGGATTTTGAAAAATCAAGTTGACACCAACCTGACGTAGCACCCACCAGTAATGTGTCAAAATCCCTTCGTCGTGTCTCCTCTTTTGAGCACGCCAGATTCTCCCATGGTGTTTTCAGAGCTCATCTCCACATAAGGTAGAATTTAGGTTTGAGGGTTAGGGTAGGAATAAAATTCCTTCGCTCACGTTTTACCTCGAAAATAACAGTCACAATTTTCCAAATCCATCGACAAGCCAGACCCAACGGTGCATACGCGCGACACGACATTTACGAATCACGAACTAGCTTCGCGTCACGAAACAAGCGTGTTTGCACCTATAGTTAATCGATTATTACCAGCCACAGCCTTTGACCGCACTTGACCCCTTTGGTGGCAGCCATGTCCGACAAGGAAGGTGAGGTAGAGCTTCGAGCTCTGGAGTCTCTCATGGAGAGCATCCAGGCCATGGATGGGACTGTTGAGGGCAGCGAGGGGGGCGACGAGCATCCTCCGGCCGAGTTCGAGCCCTTTGACGAGCTCGGGCACGACTGGAACCCCGTTGAGCCTGCTCAGGAGTCCCACAATGGTCCATCCGACGCGATATCACAGCAGCAACATGAGCAAGAGGATGCTGAACAGCAACAAGAGCAGCAGCAACATGATCACCAAGAGCATCAACAGCAACAGGAGAGCCAAGGAGGAGAGGGGGAGGAGGAGATTGATCTATCGGGCTTGTTGGCCAACGTCCAGACCTTGATGGGAGGCGACTCTCTGGAGGGGTTGTGGAATGTAGAGCACGAGCCCGAGCATCAACAGGAGGAGGAACAACAGGATAAGGAAACGCGTGAGGAGTCTCAGGTTCATGAGTCCGGGCCCGTTCAAGAGGAACGTGTCGAGGAGGTTCGAGATGAGCCTGCCCAAGAACACGTCCAGGAGTCTACAGAGCCAGAACGCGTGGACGCGTCGCAAAACAACAACAACGATGATGGCGACTCGGAGATGTTTTCTCTTCCTGAGGGACTGGCCGAGCTGACGGAAACGCTGAAGGGTCTTCCTCAGGAGCTTGGAGAGCAGCTACAGGAGTCTGAAGACGTCGAACCTGATCAGGACGCGTTGGCTGCGCTCACAGCGGCCATTAATGCCCATGCTCAAAGCCAGCAGGAGGCCGATGTTGTGGAGAGTCAGGCCCAGGAGGCTGTCGAGGCCGATAAGCCCGTCAGCCCTCCTGCCGAGGCTGCTACGGAGCCTTTTGAGACTTCGCGAGAGCAGTTCTCTGTCCCCGAGTCATCTGAAGCTGTTTCCGAGGCCCCCACTCGACCTACAGAGGAGTCGGCTGTCGCACAACCTGCGGAAGACGATATTTCGTTGGCCGTCACAGCTCTCTCCGACGCTATTTCTGCTTCCAACACCCTGACTCAGACAGAACTGGAAGAGCCAGCAAAGCAGCCAGAGCCTGCTGAGCCCAAAGAGCAACCTGATGAACAACCAGAAGATCAGCTACAGACGCAGGAGGAAGCGCAGCACGAGGACACGCAGCACGAGCAGCCACAAGCCCAACAGGATGATCCAAAGGAGCAGCAAGAACCGTCACAGGAGCAGCAACTGCGGGAATCATCGCAAGAGTCTCAGCTCCAGCAGGAAGAGCACCAGGAGCAACCAGAGTCTTCTGGTGGACTTGGTGATCTCGGTGAGCTGACTGGCGGTATCGAAGCTACCTTGGAGGCAGCTCTTGGGGCTGTTAACGACGCGGTCATGAAGCAGGGCGAGGAGGAGCAGAGTCAGGAAAGACCGGAGGAGACTGTGCATGAGCCCGAACGTCCTCAAGAACACGAGTCGTTCCCCCAAGACTTCCAATTCGAGGGTTCTGCCGATGATTTGGCGGAGCTTCGACGAACTTTGGAGTCCGAGGTTGCTGCTGCCACCGAGCAAGAACAGCAGCAGGAGCAGGAGCAGGAGCACGGAGAGTCTCAACCTCCTCTTGAAGAGCACATTGATCCGTCTCTACAGAGTGGGGCTAACGACACTTCCATGATTGACCCTGGTCTGATGGGTCAAGGTGAGAGTGACAAGGGCAAGGAGCCTGCTGGAGTTTCCGAGTCGACTGAGGGGTTCAATCTGGACTTTGGTGATATCGAGAAACTCATCACCCAGAGTCTGAGTGACAAACGGCGCGAGAGTGTCAACAAGCGGAAAGAGAGTATCAGTGACATCACTTGGCAGCAGCTTCAGCAGCACTTGCATGGTTTGCAGCAGGGTGAAGAGAGTGCTGTCTACGACGACGATCTGCCTGCCCATCAGGTTTCCCAGCTTCGTCAGCGACACACCCAGCCTCGTCCTAAGCCCATTTACACTCCCAGACGTCCTCGGTCTCCTCAACCCGATCATGAGCAGCAGCTGAAACAGCAGATGCACCAGTTCCAGATCGAGCGGCCCGCGCAGTCTTCTCAGAGTCAACAGCAGCACCAGTCTTCTCAGCAGTCTCAACAGCAGCAGTTGGCCGTTGCTCCTGCTCAGCACTTCCAGCAGAGCTCCAGCACTTCTTCTCAGTCCCAGGCTTCTCAGCCTCAGCAACAGACCGAGGAGGAGCCCATCAATGAGATTCTGATGAACGCGCTGGCTATGGCTATGAACGAGGATGGAACGGAAGAGCCCCAGCATCGGCCTTTGCCTGACCAGGGACAGATTGATTTCACCAAGTTTGACGGTTTGGAGCCTGAAGAGAGTGGAGAGAATCTGTCTTTGGACCAGGAGTCGTCTGCTGCCCTTCTGGAGACGCTCATATCATCTGGTGTCAACGTTGATCAGTCTTTTCTGGATCAGTTGTCTACTTCTGCAGGCAAGGGAGACTCTTCACAAATGGCCGTGGACACTCTTCGCCAGAAGCGAGCTGCTGATTCCATGATTGAGCCCTCCGGCGCACCCAAACGGTTCCGAAACAACAACAACAATAACAACAACATTGTCGCTGCTCAGGACGACAGTGAGGATCCCATCCTGGCTGCTTTCTTGCTTGCCAAACAGGTCATTTCGCAGACCCAGCAGGAAGACGACGACGATGTGTCTCCTGACGCTATTGAGGCCATCCAGGCTGCTCTGGACAGTCTTGGCCCTACCGACGGGTATCCCTACAGCTTGCGTCGAAAGTCCCAGGGCTTTTCCGAGCAGCACCGAGAGGAGATCCGAGAGGCCAACCGAAATCGAAAGAAGCAGTGGCGAGTCATCAACTCGGACCGGAACAAGGACAACGATCTCCGGTGCCGAGTGCACAAGCGAGCCAACGTCAAGTTCGGACCGGACGACTCGGACGAGAAGTCCAAGTGGATCGACGCTGAGTACACCAAGCGACGTCGAAAGCGACTGGAGCGATCGGAGATGGCCGAGCGAAATCGCCAGGAGGAGCAGTTCCTGCCTGGAGCCGAGCACTTGCGAACACTGTTGGAGTCACTGGGTGAGAACGATGCTTTGGAGAACTTCAACAATGCCATTTCGTCTCTCATCAAGGATCCCAAGCTGCTCCAGGAGGTCACCGCCAAGGTCAACGAGGGAGGCAAGGTTCTCAACGGGTCCCTGGAGGGCATTGCTGGTCTTCTGACCGTCAATCTCAACGGTGGCAACAATGGAGGAACTCCCCGACCTGGGCTCAACACTGCTGGAGGAGGCAAGATTCTGTCTTTCAAGCTGGATCACCATAACCATGCTCCTCCTTCAGATGTGGCCCTTGAAGCAGCCAACAAGCCCATTTTCAACATCCACGAGCCCGTCAAGGAGCCTCTCAACTTGAACAGCATGGGATCTTCGTCGTCTCAGCCCTTCCTACCTCTGTCTCCTGTCATGGAGCCAATCATGCCTCCTCCCAAGCCCAAGCCCCCGAAGCCCACCAAGAAGGTGGAGGAAATGACTATGGACGAGCGATTGGAGTACATCATGCAGACGGATCCCGAGGACCGGGTGGATCTTAAGGAAGATGAGGTGCCCGAGGAGACTTATGTGGACCCCAAGTTTGAGAAGCAACTCGCTGCCATCACTGGAGATGTGGGTTCGGTGAACCTGGGTGGTCAGCGACCGCCGCCTGTGTCTCAGGTAGCTGCTGAGCATCGACCTCCACCTTTCTGGGGCAAGGCGCCCAGCAACAACTCGCCGTCAATGGGCCACATTGGGAGCCCTGGTTCGATGCCTGCCGTCTTCAAGAACCACTTGCTTGGAGGAGACAAAGAGACTCCCATCATCAAGCCGCCACAGTACAGCGTTCCTGCCAAGCCTCGGGCTGGTGGAGTGGCGGGCGCTCTTGCTTCTCGAATCGAGGACAAGAAGGCTGCTTCTTTGGGCTTCCCGCCGCTATTGGCAGCGTTCAGAGACAAGATGGACTAGGCAACACGAGGAGGACAACGAGAAGGAAACAATTAGATATAGAGACTTTTGGGAGGTTATTTATGCGACACAGAGTGTCTTATTTATTAATGTATTAATTATTTTATTTGTGTCTACTTTTACTGTAGCTTGTGGTTGTTGGCTTGTAGATTCGAGAGAGATGAGATGATGGACAACTCATGCTGTCCGATATTTGTTGACATTTGTTAGGCCCGCGTGCATAGTTTGCCCATTTCTTGGGGAGACCACGTGCATAATCGTCTCCAGTTTGTACATACAAAGGGCATGATACCATGCTTGCTTCGACAACCAAGGCTACCAGATAAACAGTCGACACCGTAGTAATGATTGCCAATAGTCTCGGCTTATATTCAAAGTGGTTCTGTGCCATTCACGTCTAGCCACCACACAGTCCCCTCCTTCCCCACTCAACATCAAAGTTGCTATCATGCATAACAAGGCGTCACCTTTCCCTTATCAGCCACACTAACCCCTTGCTACATCGACACCTTCAACAACAATGCCTGAACACGTTCACATCGAAAGCGACCCCGAGTGCCCTCATTGCCTCTACCCCGATGTTGCTCTCAAAATCTCCGGCATTTTCTTCTCCGGACTTGCAGCTGGAGGCACTCTCATGACCACTCTGTACTTGCGTCCAGTGTTCCGGAAACTGCCGACCAATGAGGCTTACAACTTGTTTGATCTCATCTATGGAGTGGGAAAGGTTGCATTCCCCGTTTTATCAATTCTGGGAACTGCCTCATTCGGAGGAGCTGCCTATCTGGAACGTCACCCCAAGGGATCTTACAATCGTCCCCAGAAGGAACGTGCATGGTATAATCCCTCCTCTAGCAGACTTCTGGCATACTCGGCTGCAGCCCTCTTTGCCATTCTGCCCTACACGAGAATCGTCATGTGGCCCACTCTGACCAAACTGTTTGCCGTTCGGTTGGAGACAGTCAAGGGACAGAACGTCAAGGAGCTGTTGAGCTTGTGGTCTGCCCATCATCTCGTACGAGTCTTCCTAGCACTGCTCAGTTTCACTGGAGGAATCATTTCGACAGTTGTTCTTTGAACAATTCAGCATGGTGGCAACCTCTGTATTTTCAACTCACCATGTTTTTTGATTACATAAGCTGTTGCCGTGGTTACACCTCATGTGATGACATGCATGTTCCAATTTACAGTACAAGACACGGGCAGCCAAACTGACCGGATAACGACTTCACGTTTACAATCTACTAAATCTATGATAATAGCTACTTGTAGTTGGATATGTAGAATTATCCCCGATACCTCTGGGCGAGTGACCATACCTCATCACACTATAAATTTGCGTTCCTTCCATGCCTCAACTGGAGTCTGATGACGTGCAGATAAACGAAACGCAGTGTTGAGAGGTGTGTCGCGTAGAGTGGAAGGGTAGTGCGTATCACGTGAAATCTTTCAGATGTTCGTGAGTCAGGAAGGAGCCCCACCATCATTGGTACCTCCGCATGTTCAACTAACACCACCGTCTAATTTACTCAACTACTCCGTAATTTCCGGGTCTCACTTTCGTTTAACGTTCCTGCACTCCACCTAACCCTAGTCCTGATCCAAACATCTCGAGATCACGATCCAAACACTATCCCCAACCGACATGCCCGAAGACCCCAACAAGGCTTCCAACTCAGCGCGAGTTGTGTTTTACACATCCATTCTCACCGGAGGCATCCTCAGCTCCTTCTATGTGTACAGGTGCTATTTCCGACGGTTCACATGTACTTCAGAAGTCCCAAAAAACATTTACAGGGGACGGACTCTTTTCGGCAGAGTCACGTCTGTGGGAGACGGAGACAACTTTCATTTCTACCATACGCCCGGCGGACGACTGGCGGGCTGGGGCTGGCTGAGATCTTACCCTGAGACCAACAAACGAGGACTTGGTAAGGAGACGTTACACATTCGTCTCTATGGAGTGGATGCCCCTGAGAGACCTCATTTCGGCAGAGAGGGACAGCCCTATGGAGACGAGGCATTAGCATGGCTGCGAAGCTACATTCTTGGACGAAATGTGCGTGTCAAGCTCTTTTCACCAGATCAATACGGTCGTATTGTGGGAGGTGCCAAGGTGTGGAAGCTCACCGGACGGAAGGATGTTTCTGCGGAGATGCTGAAACACGGATGGGGTGTCAAGTACGAGGGCAAAATGGGAGCTGAGTTCAACGGCAATGGTAAGCTGTTCCAGAAGCTAGAGGATCAAGCTCGAAAGAAGAAAATAGGCATGTTTCAGCAAAAGGGAAAGATCATCACTCCTGGTCAATACAAAAAAGAGGGGGAATAGCATGGATGGATGGATCGGTTTCGCATAATAGATATTTTTTTGTTATAGTAATATATAATGTTTGCATACCAGGATCAACATCTGATGTTAATTCCACGTCTCTTCTCGCTCTCCCGCACCTCGAACATGACTTGGGAGCCTACGAATAGTGCGCATGAGGCACTGATGCAATAGATGATGCCATCCCGGGTACCAAACATCTGCTTGAGCATGTCTCCCATGCCGTCGAGACCCACACAGAAACCCACCAGGTTGGCGATCATCATCATCCAGATGTTGAGGGCAGCTCCCGCGGCACACAGGTGTCTGAACCACCACTTGCTTGTGAACTGTGGCCGCTTGAACACAAGCGTAGCGGTCAACTCGGGGATGATGAAGAAGACCACCATCCAACCCCAGACAAGCAATCTCAGCTGAATGTCGTGCCAAATGGCCACAAATGAGAACACGATGAGAGAGTTGAGGATAGGTCGCGAGGAGCCTCCAATGGGGCCGTATACGTAACGAATGATCCATCGGTTGAAGGATCGATGCCACGCTCTCCAGAAGGACAGTGCAGAAAAGTTGTTGTCCATACATCGGACCATGTTCTCGGGAGGATCGATTCCGTCAATCATGGACCATAGTCGAAACAGTCTCCAGGGAATCAGCAGCTTCAGCCAGATGATGTTGAGGTTGAAGAAGCCAATCATGGAGATCTGGAAAGCCGAATCTCCAGCCCATGCCTTCTCCTGACTCACGGCAACAACGTAGCAGAAATGCAGCAGAGTCTCCATGACGAGAATGCAAAACACTAACCGTAGGGCGTAAAAAGAGACTCGCTTGAAAGACAGAGAAGCCAGAGGGCCCTTCTTGTGCTGGAAAATGAAGTCGTTGAAAGTCATGATAGGACCTGCCATAAACAGAGGACTATACAGCATGTAGAGAAGGTAGTTGTACATGGAGTACGTTGATTGCGAGTGGCTGATATCGATTCTAGATCGCTCGCTGATATCTGAGGCGGTGAGGGAGGTGTTCTTCTCGCCTTCCCCGGTCTTGGACTTGGAAAGGTCGATTTCCCCCTTGGTGTCCAGCGGCCACTGTTCCGTTGTCCCATCAACTGCACGGTAACGGTCCACGTTGAAAGACACCATTCGGAGCATGCTGAAGTTGAAAGTGACGTCCCATCTGGGCATGAGACCAGCATAGTCGTCCAGGAATGCCAGAGGGGGGCAGTATTTGGTAAAGGGGTATCCAAGGGCCTTTTCGTTGGCAAACAAAATGGCGATTCCAAAAACCCAGGTGGCAATTGTTCCTGTCTTTGAGTTGGAGATCTTACTTCCGATCAGGTAGTTTGCAACGATGATGGCCAGAATCTTCACAGTGGAGACTCCATGGGCCACAATCAGAAACACAAATGCAAAGCCGACATCGAAGAAGCGGGTGTCGTTGCTGAATGCCTTGAAGAGTCGCTTGAGCAGCTGCTGGGCAACAATCACTGCAGCCAGGTAAGGCAGATTGTCTCGGAACCCAGAGTACTGGTGGTCTGTGTTGTCCACCTGCCGTCCAAACATCCAGCCGGGCTCGAGGTCCTTTTTGATGAGCTCATAGTTGGGATTAGGCGGGTTAGACGCGTCGTAGGCGCCCTTGAACATGATGGGCAGTGCAATCAGATGGATGATGTAGTATGCGATGAACTCGGGGGATCTCCATCGCGGCGGTCCGGCCTTGGCGACCACGCCGTCACGTCTTTTGACGTCGTCTGAGGGCCCCAGCCGTGTATCCAGCGTCACCAGATCGAACATGAAGTGTCGTTAGGTTGAGAGGTTTGCTGGTTGAGAAGCGCCCAGTTACTGTACGTGATGTGCAGTTAGACTCGTGCAGGTTGGGGGAGGGGCTGATCTGATGCAGAGCCGAGTGTTGCACAACAGCAATTCATAGTGGCCGACGTGTCCACATGCTCAATATGTTCTCTAGAGATTATAATTCAGCTGCTCTACTTTTCCTATATATACACCTCCACGACGTACAAGTAGCCTGGTCATCACTCATCAATAATTGCCACGCGTCTATTGAACGGTTACGTTAAGGTTCGGTTTAGAGATCAGCCTCGTGGTTCCACCGGTATGTACAGCGAAAGAGACTGCATGTGTTTGAGACATACAAGTAGCATCTCATAGCTACAGCTGCGACACGAAGTATTTGTTTGTATCATCTATTACCGGACCTTTTTTTCTTCAATGCTGATTTTATCGGCCATGGAACGGAGATTCTTGGAAACAAATTTCCGAGCGGCCCCTTCAAGCTGCCCGAACATGCCGCTCCAATGACTCCATGAAGTAGCCTGCACTAGAACATCGTCTGAAACATCCAGATAGCCATGTAGCAGGTTGAGGGAGTCAGTGACGGCCTTGTTGATTGCAGTGCGGTCATCCTCGGACCAGTCGTACTCTTCATTAACGTCCAAAAACTCAGACCAGTTGTCGTCAATGCCGAAGGGTCTTAGGAACCGCACATCCAGGACATCAGGAGTGTACAGGTAGGGAACCTGCTGTTCAATGTTGGTATAGCTAGAGTATTCCGTCCATTTGTATCCCGAGAAGTCGGCTATCAGCGGCTTGATCGGTATGGCGTTCTCGTTGGTGCAATTGACGCCAGTAGCTCGAAAGTTGGGGCACATGAACAGGCCTCCAACTACTGTAGCAAAAGGCAGGTAGATGGCCATGTCTCGTGTGGCATACTTCTTGCGTCTCACAGGCCGGAAGCACGTAGTAGGAGATATGCAGTAATCTGTGTTCCACACAAAGTCATCTTTTCGCTGGCAAGGCACTCCAGCCTCGTAATCCACCTTGCCCATGTTACAGTGTGTCATTCGGATCAAATGCCTCGAGCTGATGGGAAACCCACCGGAAGCGAGAGTTCTCAGTCCAAATGAGTAATCGAATGACCGGAAGAACCGCCAGCCAGTGTACGGGAGCCAGCCCTTCTGTAGAGGGTCACACCGGGTATCTTCTGTGATCCACCATGCTGCTTGCGCCCAATGTATGAGTGCGAGTAACAGCACCAAGCTTCTCCACATGGTGAATGGTATGGGTATGAGTTGAAGGCGGTATCACTTTGTATCTCTGCTTTGTTGGGGTCGGTTGTTGCCAAGGTTGAGTTGAGTTCTGTGTTAAAATAACCACAGTGAAAAACAAGCATTCACCCAGTGTTTGAGTATTAGTCGAAACAGGTGAAGAGAGTAGCTAGAAGTAGATGTACTTGTACTTGTACAGTAATCAGCGGCATAGAACCTACACAACGACAATATAAAGATACAATGTACTGTACCTTACACGCACAAGTAGCAAAAAGGAAAAAGATTACAGCACCCAGGATTCTCGTATGGTCTCCCACTACAATACTAACTAGGCTCTCTGGTGCTTGACTATGGCTGATCGGACGGGAAGCCGTATTTTCACCAGGATATGGCCGTAACCGAATTGCGCCGACCCGGAATCGAACCGGGGGCCCATCGATGGCAACGATGGATTTTACCACTAAACCATCGGCGCGAGATTCTTGATTTTTTGGAAATGGTGGCCACAGCACTGCAATAGCTGCTTAGTAATACCCGCGAATTTTGACTGGCTTAAATGATGCCAAAAGTCGTGTATCTTGCAACAAGACTCAAAGAGCCGTCACCAACAATTACCATTATGCTCTCTTCGTTCGTGACCATCACCTGTCGATGGTTTCAGGCCCATACTCTTCTTGGCCAGTTTCTTGACTTGGGTGCTCTGCAATAAATTGTCTATGACAATGTACACAAGTATGTACTGAGAACATCAATCCACAGAGTAATACATGCAATTTACGACAACAGCTACAATCTACAATACAAGTTTAACATAATTCTATCCATTCATAATTAATTAATACCAATACTATCACATAATCAACAATCCACCATTTTACTCGTCATCCTCCTCGTCATCCTCGTCATCATCCTTGGTTCGCTGAGTAACGTAATCAGCGGCCTTGGCCTTGACGTACTCGGCAGCCTTGTCGTCGTCAGACTCGACCTCGTACTGGTACCACTTCTTGAAGAAGAACTTGGCCTGCTTGAGAGACAGCTTGGGCAGGGCAACAACTCGCTCGAAGAGAGCCTCGATCTTGGCCTTGTCCTGACCGTACTTGA
This sequence comes from Yarrowia divulgata, assembly GCA_900519045.1. Taxonomy (NCBI): domain Eukaryota; kingdom Fungi; phylum Ascomycota; class Dipodascomycetes; order Dipodascales; genus Yarrowia; species Yarrowia divulgata. Next base: position 3,728,195 of record ULGQ01000001.1, on the reverse strand, counting down.
TCTCAAAGTCGACAAACTGAGACCACAGATCGGTTCGCTTGGGGTAGACAGACACAAGACCCTCAAGAAGAGTTCGTCCTCGCTCGGCATCTCCAGACTTGTACTCAAGCTGGGCAAACTTGATGGCACACTGGAGATGGTCTCGCTTGGGCAGAGCCTTGGTGGCTCGGTCCAGAAGAACACGGCCCTTGGCGGCCTGCTCGTTGTCAAACAGGAAGGTGGCGTACTTGACCCAAGCCTCCATGGAGCCAGAGAACTTCTTGACAGCCTTGGAGTAGACCTCGCCGGCCTTGTCCTTCTTGTCAGAAGCAGCGTAGATGTCGGCCATCTTCATGTAGATGGTCTCGGCGTCCATGTACTGAGCAGCATCCTTGAAGGTCTTGTCGGTGGACTCGGGAGTACCGAAGGTGTTCTCCAAGTTGAGAAGAGCGAGCCAGACGTTGAGCTTCTCATCCTCATCTCGGTAGGAGATGGTCTTGAGAGCACGCTGAGCAATCTCTCGAGCCTTCTCAAGCTCGGAAAGCTGCATGACGAAAGACATGTAGGAGATCCACAGAACAGATGAGTTGGGGTTACCAACAAGCAGTCGCTCGTAGTCACCAACGGACTGAGGGGTGGCAGTGGACAGATCAGCAGTGATGTCGGCGATCTGAGTCTTTCGCTTCTTTCGGGTCTTGGGGGCATCATCCTCCTCATCGGACTCATCGTCAGAGTCGTCATCAGAACCATTCTGCTCCTCGTCCTTGCCGAAGACATCTCCAGACCAGTCGAAGCCAACGTCCATGGCACCGGACTTGGTCTTCTTCTGCTGCTTGGCAGATCGAATGGTGGGAGCAGACTCATCCTCAGAGTCATCCTCATCCTCATCATCCTCACTGTCCTCGTCGTCGTCCTCCTCCTCATCATCCTCCTCATCAGATTCGTCCTCAACCTCCATCTCGACGTCACTGTCCTCCTCCTCATCATCCTCATCCTCATCACCCTCGAAGTAGGCAGCCTTCATTCCAAGAGAGACCTTGTTGCCGTCAATCTTGGTAACAAGAACTCGGACCTTGTCACCAGTGTTGAAGAGCTCAGAGCAGTCGGCAACAGGAGTATCGGCAATCTCGGATCGATGGCACAGACCAGTGGCGTCTCCAATGTTGACAAAGACACCGTACTCGGTGGCTCGCTGCACGGAACCGTCGTACTTCTGGCCGACAACGAGATCCTGAGGACCCTCGATAAGCTTGTCACCAGACATGTGACGCTGCTTGAGAGACATCTCAAGAAGACCCTTGTCAGAGATACCGATGATTCGACCAGAGACAATCTGGCCGACCTTGAAGTACTTCTTCCAGTCCATGAGGAAAGAGTCCGACAGGTTGGTGATCTTGACTCGAGCAGTGATACCGTGACCGATAGCAACGAAGACACCGGCGGCAATGCTAGTGATGACACCCTTGACCTTGTCACCTCGCTGGATGGGGAGAGAGGGAAGGGGATCAACACCCTCCTGGTTCTTTCGAATGCAAATGGTGTAAGGCTCTTTGGCAGAGCAGATGACAGCGGGAACAGACTCGCCAATATCGTAGACGTTGCTGAGCTTGAGAGAGTAGTCATCAACAGCATCGACAAGAGAGGCAGTGGCAGTTTGAGGTTTGCCGTTGACATTGATAGTGCACTGAACACCGTCAACGTCAATCTTCTTGACTCGAGCAGTCACCTGAGCACCCTCGAGACCGTTGGAAACAGGCACAGCCTCATCAGAGAAGCCCTCGGATGTCTCCTCAGACTCGGCACCTCGAAGCTTGACCTTGTCACCGTCAACGCCACAAACGGCAACCTCAACAGTGTCTCCAACGGAGTCAGCGAAGTTGTCCTCCTGGACATCAGCTCGATCCAGTCGACCAACAATGTAGGCAGAAAGAGCCACCCAGATGGAGTCGGCAGTGGACTGAACGACAACACCGGAGTAAGACTTGTCCTCCTCAAGGGTGTTGATAGCAAGTCGAACATCGTTGGTAGCCAGCTCGATCTGGTCACCCTGAGAAGAGGGGCCAAGAACAGTCACCGAGATCTTATCATCCTTCTCAACAGGAGTCTCGAGCTGAGAGAGAGAGATTCGACCGTTTTGGTTATCGGCAAGTCGAACAGAGACAAAGGCGGGCAGAACAGCAGTGACAATACCCTCAGTCTTCTTACCCTCGGAGTAGTCAGCGATTGTGGAGATGCTGGGGTCGACAGGGTTGACGGCGGGACCATCGAGAGACTTGCCAATGGAAACAGCAAACTTGTCGCCGTTAACGGAAGTAACTCGACCCTTGACGACCTGGAACTTGTTGTAAGAGTCGTCGCTGAGAGAGTTCTGGGGAGCAAGACCAACGACACCGGCAAAAGAGACAAAGACACCATGCTGGTTGACGTTCTGGACCCAACCGGTGACGGCCTGGCCAACAGAAGGAGTCTCCTTGATCAGAGTCTTGTTGTGGTACCCCTTGATGATGTCGGGGTGGGCTCCGAGAGTCATGGAGTTCATCCAGGGCTGCTTGGCGAGAACAACGCACTCGAGCTTGTCTCCGACACGAAGCTTCTTATGAGTAGGGGGAAGCAGGTTTCGGGGGACAATACCGGTGAGATCGACGTCACCAACAGTCATCTCAAGGACAAAGTCACCTCGCTTATCGATGATCTTACCGGTGACCAGGTCACCAGGAGAAAGGTCTTCGTAGGCAGTGGTAACATGCTCAGCAGCAACCTTGGAGAGCTTGCAAGAGACCTGCATGGACTGCTTCTCGGGGTTGATGTCGAGAATTCGGATCTTGACGGTCTGGCCAACTCGGCAATGCTTGGTGATGTCGGCAATGAAGGCCTCAGAGACCTCTCCAGCAGGCAGGAAGGCCTGGGAGTTGTTCCAGAACTCAACGACACATCCGCCAGGCTTGACGTTGACGATGGTACCGGAACCAATGTCGCCAATCTCGGAAGCGTAGGTGATAAAGTCGTCCTTGGGCAGGTTGTAGAGAGACTTCTTGAGAGTCATTCGGCAAGTGTTGCCGTCAACACCGAGAATTCGACCCTTGACCTTGGATCCAATCTTGAACTTGAGCTCAGGGTTGGCCATCTTGGTATCGAGAAGATGAGCAGCAGACACAATAACAGTGATGAAAGAAGACAGAGCCACAATGATACCGCCCTTGGGGAGATGCTTAGTAACGGTACCATCCACCTTGTCACCGGCGGAGATATCGCTGGTGGCCAGGTACTTGGCCTCCATCACAGACTCCTCACAAGACAGAACGTACATCTCGTCCTGGGGAGCAAAAGAGATGATTCGGGCCTTAAGAGTCTGGCCAACCTCGTAGTCGGCTGTGGAGTCAGTTTTCTCGTCGGCGAGCTTGGAGATGTGAATGAAACCGGGGACGTTCTCGGCAAGGTCAACAAACAGACCATGCTGAACGACGTGGGTGACCTTGGTGTCCAGGATCTGACCGGGGAGGAAAGCCTCACCAATTCGAGGGTTGGGATCCTCCAGGTTGACCACATGGGGCAGAGCAGAGAGAAGCATTCGCTTGCCACTGGCACCACGGTCGAGAGTAGCGACAACTCGAGCAACAGAGCTAGTCTTCTCCTCAAGACCAAAAGAGCCCTGGAAGGGGTCAATGGTAGCGTCAACAGAACCGAAGACGGAAACCACAGCTCCGTTATTTCGCTTGTCGGTAGTAACGATTGTGACGGGGGTACCAGCAACAGCGCTGGAGAAATCCTCTAGTTTGCTGACAGCCTCGCCGGTGTGCTCAGTGTCCAGAGTGATGGTTCGGCCACTGATTCGCACCACACAGGCCAGCACGACCTGTCCCTTGATGAGATCAACGTCGGTGCTCTTGATGAATCCCTTCTTGCCCTTGAGACCGGTAGCAACGACGTAACCCTTGTCCTCCTTCGACTTGACCTCGACCTGCAGAGCCATGTTAGTGTCAATGTCAGAGTCCTCAATGTCCTTGTTGACGTCCTTGGGCAACAAACTGAGACCCAGACGCTTGTTAGAAGTGTCGACGACAGCGGCTCGAACCCACTGTCCCTCCTTGACGTATTCCGAAAGCTCGAACTCCTCGCCTTCCTCAATCTTGGCGTTGAGAGCCTCGCTGACCTGAACCGCCGACACGAAACCGTGCAGGTTGTTAGGCAGCGAAACGACACAATCGGTAGACTGGATCTGAACGATCCGTCCAAGCAGAATGGAGCCAACAGAGATGTTGTCCAGAGACAAAGACTGGATCGCAACGATATCGGCGGTCACATCCCGCTTTGCCTTCTTTCCGCTCTTCTTCTTGGAGCTCTTGGCAGCCTGTGATTCCTCAAACAGGTCCTTTGCAGCATCATCAGCAGTCTGTCGAATCTCCATGGCAGACAGCACTCCAGCTCCTCCTCGAGGGAATGCGCCCTCCTCCATCTGGAGACTAGACTTGAAGTCTGGTTTTTCCGATTTCGCCTTCTCAGACACCTCGGAATGCTTTCGTTTCATTTTCGTAAGATGTGTGTGTATGTGAGAGCAGCACCAATGGGCTGAAATTTATTTTGCCTACAATCCCAAATTTTTTGCACCTTGCATGAACCCTGAACCTTATCAGATTCCAGGTTGGTGGCGGTGGTGGATATTGGGGGATTGTGGGAGATATATGGGTCTTTGGGAGAACTTTCCGAGGCTATTTTGAGTGTGGAACAAGCTCGACTAAAACCAACAGTGTATTTCCCTTTATAAGGGCCTACTTGGAACTCAACTCGGTAATTAGTAGCACGACAGTTTAAATAGACCTTTTCGGTAAGCAGGAATGTCTTTGTAACTCACGAGTATCAATTCTAGAAAAACTAACACAGGTTAAGAGCCTTTGTTGAAAACTCGATAGTCCTGGCCAGCTTTTCAATTTTAGCAAGAATTTTCAGCCTTCGTGGCCAAGTGGTAAGGCGCAGCACTAGTAATGCTGAGATCATCAGTTCAAATCTGGTCGAAGGCAATTAATTTTTTGCATTTCTCACAGACTTTATTTAACGTCGGATTGTCTTCCAAGAGATTGCATTTTTGCTACACATGTTTCTGTTTCAATTGGAACATGCGAATGAACGATTTCGTAGCAAATATCTCTCACAATGACGTCATTTAACGGCGTCTCTCTTTTCCACAAACTTCCATCAACATTCTAACCGCACCTTGATCACAGAGTTCACTGATTCGGTTGCTGCTGCAGGGTCCAACGGTGCCAATATATAAAAAGCCGGTCTCTCTGTGAGGAATGGTCTTTTTGTACCATTGAAAACCACACACAAACCTACAATCACAATGAGCGACAAAATCCCCACTGCTTCCGGCTCTTTCCCCTCTGGAGTTGTCAAGTCCGACCCCGTTCCCGATGTCAAGGACAAGAAGGAGACTACCCAGGGCTCTTTCCCTGCTGGCGTCACCAAGGACAAGCAGTAGATCGCCAGAGTTGATATCTCCGCGGCATTGACAAAATCAGAGACTTTACGTCCTTGAAGAGCAATAACCCTGTTCCAAGTTGGACTCAATGTCACAACCTTTATTTAATGAATGATAGACCATCTGAATCACTATGGTATATGGTACAAGTACAAGTATAGGCATAAGCGTGAAGTTGGTCACAATGCAAGAGGTGTGAGAGGTGGAAATACTGAAAACTGCCCGCAAAATCACTTGTACTTGTACGGTATGGAGAGGTTCAATGTCGCATTTGATGTGAACTTGTTACTGTACAAGTAGCACAAGAGACACAACACTCACGTGAACATCTGGTGGTAATTGCACTTGTAGTAACATTGAAACAAACGAGCCCGCGTACATTGTAGCTATAATATTCACGCAACCATACATTCACACTCTCCTGAAGGTCAATAAGATACGTAACTCCAACTCGATAGTTAAGCACTAATATGGTTCCCGATTCGGACATAAGCCGCCATAAAAGTGCAGCACGTCAGACAACGGCGTGGAAATGTTGATAGTGTGCCATAGAGACGTTTTTTTCACCGCAACCAGTACTTCCACAAATTTCAATTCTTTGCAACACGGTATACACACTCCAAGAAACGGATGATATCACACAGGCCATATATCCTTAGACACCCCTAATGCACCTACAATCACGATACCGACGAACTTTATCTGCAGTGTTCCCACTGGACGTCTCCCATACACTAACATCTGCAAAAGCTCTTTCTCGACCAAGCCACCGTTAAAACCGCCTGCATACCCCGAATCCGCCCATATCACCGTCCCCGTTCCGATGGCCACCAAAGCAGCTAATAAACGACTAGTCAAGGAGTACGCGTCGATACAGGAAAACGCTCCTCCCTACATCACCGCCAAACCAGCAGAGAACAATCTTTTGGAGTGGCATTATCTCATCACAGGTCCGCCGGAAACGCCCTACGAAGGTGGGCAGTACCATGGTGTGCTTCTATTCCCATCAGAATACCCCTTCAAGCCTCCAGCCATCAAGATGATCACCCCATCAGGTCGGTTTTTGCCCAACACACGACTATGTCTGTCGATAAGTGACTACCACCCCGACACATGGAATCCCGCATGGACCGTCTCAACCATCTTGACGGGCTTGCTGAGTTTCATGACCTCAGACGAACACACAGCGGGAAGTATGACCTCCACAGACGCCACCAAGCGAACATACGCCAGCGAGTCGCGCAGATGGAATCTCCATGACAAGAGCTTTCAGACCCACTTTGGAGGAACCAAAGAGGCCGAGCCGGTGCCGTTTGCACAACCCAGAAGGATTCCTATTGTCGAGTCTTCCACGGACCCCACACTCACCAAGAGCAACGTTGTCAACAGGAAGAAGCCTCAGACGAACAAGCCGGTCTGGACTCTCCAGCAGAAGCTTCTTGTTGTTCTGGCCGTGATTCTTGCCTGGATTGTGGCAGCCAGATTCCTTGGTAAGACAGCCAACTAAGAGGGTCTTGATGTCAATAGTTGAGAGAAACACCCACAAGCTGTTAGGCGTGAATGGTAGGGGGGTTAAGCGTCTGAGCTCACGTGCTTGAACGAGAATGTTACACTGCACAACGGCATTCACGTGCACCATCACAGGTGTCAACTGGAAAGAGATTGAATCTAGAAAGTGACCATAGAAGAGCATCAAAAAAGTCCAAATAGATATTACCGAAGCATGTCTCAGAAATGTACAAGAACGGTAGCCCCATACCAGGTTAGTCACAAGCGCAAAAGTGTACATTCTTTGGGTATCATCCCAACCTATTTCAAAATAGTTGTGAGCCATTTCTTGTTTACTTCTCTCCTCGTTCTCCCATGTTTACTTGTGCTTTGTACTGTATTTGATAGGGTTTCAACCTTGCTTTATCGCCACCATGATCCAATTTCAGTTGCTCGCTTCTCTCTCAGTTGCTCTTAGTTTCTTCTTGTAAACTTCTACAAACCACTTTCTCTGAACCCCTGAAATACCCCATTCCTCGCTACCGTCGCAATCTCTCTGCGAACCAACACGACTGCAAAGTATGCCCTGGCCATTCAACCGATTCTCCTCAAAACCTGTGGATGAGGAGTCACAAAAGATTTCTCCAAAACTGCAACAGCCCGAGGGGTGCGAAATAGCCACGCTGGCAGCCGGCTGTTTCTGGGGAGTCGAACACGTCTTTCGACACAAATACGAGGGCAAGGGGTTATATGACTGTAGAGTGGGCTACTCAGGAGGAGCAAAGGAAAACCCGAGTTATCTCAAGGTGTGTACCGGTCTTACGGGACATGCCGAAGCTCTTCAGATCTCGTTCGACCCCAAGCAAATCTCATATCCTGAGCTTATTGAGCTCTTCTTCAAAATGCATAACCCCACAACCCTTAATCGACAAGGTGCTGATAAGGGCTCTCAATACCGATCAGCCATCTTCACACACAATGGGACCCAACAGAAGGAGGCTGAAGCGGTGAAAAACAAAATGGAAGAGACATTCTACAAGAACCCCATTGTGACCGAAATCGAGCCAATCTCTTCCTTTTTTGACGCGACAGAAAACCATCAAAAGTATCTCAACAAGAACGTCAACGGATACACCTGCCCCACCCACTTCATTCGGACTCTCCCCGAGAAATGAGATCTCCACACCGGGAGTACTGTACAACAATCATTCCACCTACTCTGTCATTTGCAATCCATGCTTTTATATATATACCTATAACTACACCTATTCTTTCTCGTACTCAAAACCCCCGAGAATGCCCTTTCCAATGCCGTCCCAGTCCTCTCCTCGAGAGAGCTTCTCAACTTCAGCAACCAGATCGTAGTTGATCTCTGCAGAAACCACAGAGTCGTTCTTGTAGTCGGGGTGCTTTCGGATGAAGTTTCGAATCCAGGTAGCGTTAGTCTCCAGCTGTCCAGAAGCCCGCTTAGACACAAGGTCCAAGTATCGGCCCAGTCGGCACATGGTGTCGACATTGAGACCCATCTGGTGCAGGTATCGTCTGACAAGAGGAACCAGACCAATGAAGCCGTCACAGCCATTGATGATCTCGTCAACAGACATCTTGGCGTACTCCTGCGACTTGACGTCAGACAGATCCTTCTTGAACCAGAACTTTGCTTCTCGACAGGCATTTCGAGCGTGGGCCTGCTTCATGTTCTCATCAATCAACGAAATGGGGATGAGGAGCGACAGGTTGTAAGAAATGATGACACGAGTGAGCAGCACCACGAAAATGGCAAATGCAGCGTTTTCAAAGTCGGTGATCTGGATCTCCATGGGTCGGAACTCCACTCTCCAGCCAATGGACGAGTTTGGTGGCGGAGGCTTGAATCGCATAGTCTGCCAGTTGGTGGACTGGATGTTTTCAAAGTGATCACTGTCGTTCCGGTTGTCCTGCTCTAGTCGCTCCTCGAAGATGACAATGGGGTCCCGAATGAACAGATGGCCGAAATGGTCAGCCAACAACTCGTCGAAGCCAGCCTTCTCCAGGTCCTTCTTCAGCACGTTGTTAATGGCGATGTCAGTGTCGTTGAGGTGGGAAGCTCGAGCCTTGTCTTCCAGCAGGTCCTCTCCAATGTAGCGATCAATAGAGTCGTATCGCGACTTGGAAATGAACTGTTCGCCCTCCTTTAGAGGCTCTAGACCTCGCTCAGATCGTCGTCTATCATCAACTGAGGCAGAGATGACGTTCCATCGCACATCCTGGTCGGAAAGGTAGCCTCTGTAAGCTGGCGAAGATGCAGAGAGAGCCAGTAGAATGGGGGTGAGAGGAGTCAGCTGATCGTAGAGCTTTCGGGCTTCGTGAATGTCAGTAGCCTGGAAAGTGATTTGCAAACAGGAGCATCCCATTCCAAAACCCATTGAGTCCATGTAGATGTGGTCAACGAGAGCTGCAGTCTTGCCTTCGGCATCCTCTTTGGGGAATAAGTTTCGCTCGTGGGGAATGGTGGGGTCATTGAAAGGCTCCATGGTCTCCTTATCTTTGTAGACAGGAATGTTGATGGCGACCTTCTCTCCTCGTCTTCGTCGGATGTTCGCCGTCAGAGTGGGGAATCGGACGTGAGTGTTGATGATCTCATCAGGCAGAAAGAGCGAACGAGAAGCCGCTCCCTTGGGCTCGAAGTAAGGCGACGTGAACTGACCGGGGGCTCCCAGTCGAGGGTACGACGTTAGAGTCACGGGGAACTCTCGCTCACCCATTGACGACTGAGCAATTCGTCGGCGGGCCAGCATGTTGCCCTCCACACGCAGGATGTCGTCGAAGTCACCAGTGTAGGGTCGTGCAGGAGTGGCCTCCAACATGTATCGACCGTACTCGGGGTGGAACGACACATTGTCGTCCTTGAGAAGACCCTTTTCCTCCTGGGCAGTAAGACGGTCGAGGATCAGCTCCTGGTTGAGACTCAGAAGAGCCTGCTTCTTCTTATCGTCCATCTTCACCACCATGTACTCCACCTCGTCTCCCCACAGCAGCTGGGTCGTCTTCTTGTCCTTGTGGGCATTGTAGATGTTGATGAGTTGCTCGATTCCGTTTTTGCGCACGTGGGCGGCGTACTGAGCCGCATCTTTCCACTCGTAGGGCGTTCCCAGCGACAGCAGACCCATTTTTTGCTCGGGCTATCGGGGTTGCAGATGGAGATGTGTACCTTAGGGTCTTTGGAGGAGTCCAAAAGCCTGCATACAATTTCGACTAGTCACGTGTGGCCGTTGATGTGTGTGATTATCTGCCAAATTTAAGCCTAATGACAAATGGTGCATAAGAGTCGCGGATAGGGAGCAATCGAGCAATGCTGATTGGGGCTGTTTTATTGATGGGGAAGAGGAGACGGATCTGGCCATATTTGAAGACGTTGCTATAACCGTACCATTGTATGGTTTGTATTCGTTACCTCTGCCGACACTCCCAGTTGGTCCTTTAGTCCGCCCACAAAATGTACCCGTAGCCTACATGCACAATTAGTAATGGCTGACCGTATTATTTGACTGTGGCAGTGGTTGCGGAAGGTCTGGTCCGTCTCTCAGAATGGAGTGTGGTGTATTTTTGTAAAATCTGTCTGAAATTTACCATTGTACATGTAATTTGACAGTCCTCAATCCAGTTGTTTTCGCCTTAGACCTGTTTCAGAAAATCGCACTACCATACCCGGGTCCATGAGGCTTTGCTCGCATTGGCTCAGAGTTGTGAAAGCCCGGCCTCGAAACAAGGGAGTGTCAGTCAGCACCGGCTATGGTTTTCCGATCGCAATGACGGGTCCATAAGCGGGGCGGCTAGTTCTTCGTTTGTAAGCTGGAGTAAAACTGGTACACCAGCAACTTGTGCTTGAACAATGTCTATTTTGTTTCTCTGAATCTCACATTTCGTGGAAGCCTTTTCTTTCCTCTCTAATTATCTGCACCGAGGAGAGGTGGGCACATCGGCAGCACTTCTCTCTGGTCAGGGTATAAAGCAACACTAAGAGCTCGAGTGGCTCGGCAGGAAGTGCCTATGTGTTCACGATTGTTGACAGGCATCACAGAAGTTTTTTTTGCACTCGAGGCAAGTGTTGGTTGAGTCTCGTTGTCATGAATTTCTTCAACTATTCTCAACTAATTATTTTTCAGCGAAATACTTAAACGAAAACAGCCCGGGTGCGCTGCAATGCAATGCATCTTAAGCGACCCACAATGCTGCACCACGTGCACCAAAAAAGGAGACGTGTCATAGACGAAATTTTCCAGTTACCACGGAGCTCTTCATCCACAGGTCGTATGTTAAAATAGGCGTGCTGTCGCATAGGAGGCTACAATACCTGTTTTGTAGCTACAGTAAGCAGAAGGTTCAACTATCAAGGGGAAATTACCCGAAGCTTAACCAAAGATAAAACTGGGCACCTCTAAATGTTCACTATAAGGCTCTGTATCGCGGTCAATAGAAGGGCGATTAGAAAAAAGAGTAGTGGAATCAATTTATCAGCTTCAGGTTGCCCTATTCCACCTCTCCAGTCACTCTCAAGGCCTCCCCCTAGACCCCTGGCATTCTCCGACTTCACTGCATAAGCGTCAGGTTAGAGTTTTTAGGCCCGCGTCGAGACATTAGCTAGAAGCGGTCTTAAACGCAAGTTCAACAACCCATTTACACAACAGACGATATCGACTTACCATCATGGTGCACAAGAAAGTGTGCCTCTGGCTGTTTGCGGCTGTTTCACACGCGCTGCCTATTGAGGAGACGGCGACAGTTGCCCCTGAGAAGATCGCCGCCGACGCCCCCAACTCGGTGCTTCGGCTGGCTCTCGAAGCGACCGGCACGCCTTGGAACCGGGAAAACCTCGACGCAAAGGCTGGAAATGACGCTGGCAGAATGATTGGCGAAAACAAGGCATCCTTGAAACTGGCGGGCCAGCTGACAGGTCAGATGAGAGGCCAGATGAGCAAGCTGGAGATGCACCTGGCTGGTGCCGAAGTGCAGCAGGGGTTTGCAGAGGCGCCCCCACAGCATGTGTGGATCGATGGCTTTCTGGATCCCAAGGACAAGGAGGAGATCAAGGCTATGCTTCTGGAGCAAATGAAGGAGAAGATCAGAGCGGCCCGAAAACAAGATATGGAGAGAGATGAAAAAGCACAACAGAAGGTGCTGGAGGAGCTCTGGTACGGGTCGGAGGACGCCAAGCGACAAGAAGAGGCCGCACGAACCCAGAAGAACAAGGTGCAGCGGCAACATAACTTTGACATGCTAAAGCGTGAACAGGAAAGTGGACTGGCCAGCCTAAAGGATCGGGTGAACAGGCTGAAGGATTCCGAATACTTTAAGAAACACTCGAAACGAGACAACGACATCTCTATCACTCTGGTGACTCCAGTCGACGCATACCAACAGGAAGGAGTGGAGAAAACGCGCATCAAGGACAACAGAAACCAGTACTGTGATTTGCACACACACGACAAGGTCAAGTGCGTCTTTGTGGAGGTCCAGACCAAGCCTAACCCTGCATCCAACCCACACTCTCCCGCCGGGGGTGGCTGGCAACCCAAACACGATGCAGCCATCAAATACTTGGATGCCATGATCTCCGTGATGGCCAAGGCCGAGCAGGTTCCTCTTACTGGAACTGCAGCTCTCGAAGCTTTGGAGCAAATCAAGGGTGATGCCAAGTTCAACCAAGAACAGGGACACGAGGAGTGGCTTTGGATGCTGGACAACAATGCCTATATTACTCATCCTTCTGTCAAGGCAGCTTCATGGGTACTGGATCCGGAAGTGTTAGCCGAGATGGCCCTGCCGGACAAACAACTGCGACATGGAGATGGCTTCTACGACACCCGTGCCAGAACTGAAGCTAAGACCAAGGAGGAGGGCGAAGGTGATGATCGAAAGAAAAGACTGCAAGAAGACCCCATCTTGGTCATTGCTTCAGACAACGAGGGAGGGTTCGACCTATCGTCATTCTTCTTGAGAAAGTCAAGACACACCTACGAGCTCCTCCATCTCTGGAGAACGTACGCATCCGACATGAGCAAGGACTCTGACCTGCACAAATATGACGGCCGGTCTAATGCTCGGCTGAAGAACGCTCTATACACTGTGTTTATGCACCACCAACATCTGAGAGATAGAGTGGCTGTGGTTCCCTCGAGACTCATGGCTGGCCAGACGTACCAGCGAACACTGAAGGATGCCACGATCAAGAACCAGCTCGACGGTATTGATAAGCCTCAAGAGACGGAACAGATGAACAAGGTGATGGTCCCCGTGGAGATTGCTCAGCAGAACCAGTGGACCAGTGGTGATTTTGTAGCCACTCTTCCCCGAGAGTGTCCTGAGAACCTCAAGGATCATTGTGCCAAGTACACATTCTTCTGGGCCGCTGCTAGTTTGGCCAATGAGGGCAACCACTGAGTACACACAGCCATAATGTTTTAAAAGTATGTACCGGTAGTATGATAATGAGATATGACGATTTAAGACTGGACGAGCTTTTGTGCTTGCAGCTGCGCTACGATACTGTAGATAAAGCAAGGTTGGGTAGGCGTGGAGCACATTGCCTCACAGCCTTCAATGACTATGGAAGGCATACTGTAGCTAGTGTCTATTGATAGTGTGTTTGGGTGTCGTCTTTTTTTTCTGAAAATAACTGACTGCGATTTGGATTGTGTTGTTTTAAAGCATTATCATAGCTATATCATAGAGTCTGTCTCCTAAAACTACATTCGGGAAATCACTGCCGTGTGTGTTACTGGAAGATATAGTTAGGCTTTGTTAGCTTTCTCCGTCGCCTGAGAAGGGAGGGGTAGGTTGCAGTGAGTAAAACCACCAATATCAAACTTAGTAGAATGTGAAGATTGTAGATTGATGGAATAGACAAAACTCATAAGTCTATCTCATTAGTTCTCTGCTATGAAACTACCTTGGGTCTATAATCATCATCTCCTATGTCGCACTTTCTTTGCCGCCACACCTTTTAGGTTCGACTATCTGGTCATGCGCTAATCTGGGGATGCATGTTAGAAAGTGACCAAGAGACTCCAACCACCGCACAAGACAACACCCAAATGATCAAAGCAGATAACGCCCTGCTGCTTGAGGAGCCGCTTCTGCGGGTGCCCCATGAAATGCTGAGGAAGAACCTCAAAGCAGTTCACAAACACATGACCCAGGAGAGCGCCATGGTCGAACAGACACTGAGCAAGTTACAGCAGAGTACCCAGCATGTGGCGGCGGAGTATGGCGAGAAGCAACAGGAAGAGGCTCGTGAGAGTCTCGACCGACTCATTTCGCGAGTTCGGGGCTTGAAGCGAAAGATTGCCGCCCTCAAGGACGAGCAGAATGAAACTCTGACCACGACAAAGGCTAGAGTGGAGCATTTGAACGTCATATTCGAGAACGAGAAGGAAGCTGACCCCGAGAAGCAGAAGGAGACAGAGAAGAAGTGGCTCAAAATCCGGTTGGAACGCCTGCTGACCGACTACTTCCTCAGACAGGGGTTCTCAGAAACCGCCAAATCTTTCGCCCAGAACAGAGGCATCACTTCACTGGTCGATGTGACGATTCTGGACCAATGCATTTCAGTGGAAACTTCACTGCGACAACGACACTCTACTGCCGAGTGTCTTGCCTGGTGCTCTGAAAACAGATCATTCCTTAGAAAAACTCGAAGCTCACTGGAGTTCGAGGTCCGTCTACAGCACTACATTGAGCTCGTCAAGAGCGGAAGAGTGGAGGACGCCCTCAAGTATTGTCAAAAATTCCTATCCAAGAACGCAGACATTCATCTCAGAGAGATCCAGCAGGCCGCAGGACTTCTAGCATTCCCTCCTGGTACAGAGGGATCGCCTTATAAGGACCTGTACGCCCCAGAGAGATGGAACCAATTGTCGCGAAAGTTCGTGCAGACTTTTGCAGACGTCCACGGACTCTCGGATGGGTCTTCTCTGCTCTACACTCTCTCAACTGGTCTCTCAGTACTCAAGACACACTCTTGTCGAAACTTTGGAGCTCCTGCGAAGCTTCCCATCACGTCGGACAAGGACGACGAAGACATGGACCCGTCGTTGCCCTCATCTACCCGACCATACGCTCGTCGCTCGGAAAACCTGCCTAGTGTCTTTGGCTCTGGCTTCTCTATCAGAATGTATGGCTCTGATGAGATCCGAGGACTCGACACTCTACCCGTCATCCCTCCTCGGGCTTTGGCCAACCTTAGCAGCATGAGAAGAGACATTGCCATGCAGAACAGTCTGGACTTGGAAGAATCCATTGAAGACGATAACGAGGAGAGTGAAGAGCGCACTTCAGGTGATGGCGAGCGTGACAGTGACGAGGCTGTGCCCGTCGAGGAGCTCGACGAACTTCCAGATGCACCCCCGGAGCTCTTGTCTGCGGAGTATCTGGCTCGACGAATTGAGGAAGCTACTAAGGAGAACACAGAGAGCATTCCCAAGACCACTCTAGACATGTTCAATCACTTCTACCCCGGATGCTGCACTTCGCATCAGCTGTCACGTGCAGATGCGTGTCCCGTGTGTTCGGTCGAGCTCAACTCTTTGGCCGACAACCTCCCTTATGCTCATCACATTAGATCTCATTTGGACGCCGATCCTGTTGTGTTGCCCAACAGCAGAATCTTTGGCCGCACCAAGCTCATGGAGTTTTCTCATAAGATGATGAAGGCTGCTCCCAACACTGTGGTTGATCCCACATCATTCGAGTGTTTCAAGATCGATGAGCTCATTACCGCTTATCCTAGTTGATGTAAGTTATTTATTCATGAAAGAAACTCGACTTTCCGTATTTAGTCTGGCGTTCTTGAGTATTAATCCCGGTTGCTGTATTAATAACGAATATATTACGCAGAAAAAAAATGAGAGTTTAACTCAACTATAATCTTGTTACGCTTCAAGTAAAATACTTGAAGTACGCTTGATAGGTGACAATAATGCCACGATATGAGGCGAATACAACATGGAAAGACGCAAAAAAGTATCTAGCGATACACTCTCCGCAACGGAGAATTGAACTCCGGTCCCCCGCGTGCTGAACAGATGTTCTGACAGGCGGAAATTCTAGCCACTAAACTATTGCGGATTGGGGTGAAAACCAGAGCGTCTGAAATGCATGGGTATTTGAAAAGAGGTGAAATTTTCGGCGCAAAATAGTACTCTTTTTGGCTGCAAAGGACACCCAGATCATTCCACAAGAGTCTGCGTAGGCAGTGCTTACTTTCCTATCTCCTGAGACGTCAAGCTAGACCTGTGCGTTGTGTTGTGTTGCACATAAGCTACCTATTCCATGGCCAGTGACAAGAAGACTCTACTTGTGCTGTACAGTGTAGCTATACCGCACCTGGTAGCCACGTGCTCAAACCAAAACCATGCATTTCATTCAATCTATAATACAAGAAAACTATTCGCTGTCAGAATCATCGTCGTTCTCGGTCTTCTTGGTCACAATACCTCGACCATCCTCGACCTCGAAGACAAAGAACTTGGCCTTTCGAGTCTCCGCCTTCTTGGTGGTATCCCCCATTCCTCGGGTTCGTCGATGGTGGTAGTTGGGGAAGATGTCCCAGTCGAAGGGACCTGTGTAGACCGATTTGAATCCAGCGTCCTTGGCCAAAGACTTGACAGCCCAAAGGTTGTATGGGGCTCCGTCGAACAAAGTCACAATGACCTTTCCAGTTCGCAAAGGTGCTCGTCCGTGGACGCTGTATCCAGCCATAGCATTCTTTCCAGCCTTGGCAGGTTTGGCAGGAGCCTTGTAATGTGAAGTTCCTGGCTTGGGAGGGTTGCCGTCATGCTTGGCCTTGTACTTCTGGTACTTGTCGTAAACCTCCACTCCATTCTTCAGAAGGGGGATAGCACACTTGAAGAACGCATGCAGCATCTGCTGATTTCGCAGAACGTTTCGATCCTGGTCCTTGATGCCATCTCCCGTGTGGGGGAAGTTGAAGACAACTGCATCGAACTTGTTACCGTTTGGCATGTTTTTGAACATTTTGTAACTCGACAGCTTGGTTGCATCAATGTCAAAGTGAGAGCTGGTCTCAATGGCCTCATTCAGCTCATCGTCAGACTCAAGGCCCTCATCGAAGTCCTCTTCCCCGTCCTCCTCTCCTTCCTTCTTTTCCTCCTCGGTTTTGTCCCCGGTCTCCAGCTCCTTCAGGTTCTCAGCACCGTTCTCGTACTTTCGCTTCACCTCCTCCTCGGAATCAAAAGCTGTAGCCACAATATTGGCGGCCAGCTTCTCCTTCTTGCAACAGAGAGCAAAAGAGAAATCACCCTCTCCTAGCAGCAGAATCTTATCATCTTTGTTCCAGGGCATGGTTTTTTCCCGACGAATTCGGATCTGCTCTTCGGTCAGAGATGCAGATTCGTCAGGCTTCTCATATAGCTTCTCGTGCTCGAGCTTTTGACGCTTGTTGGCCAGCTTTTGGCTCTTGGATGCTCCTTGGGTCTGGGACTTGCGTTTTCCGTCCTCGAACTCCTTTCGACGCTTCGCTTTCTCGGCCTCAACCTTTGAGGCCTTTTCAACCTGCAGCGATCGTGCCAGAGTCGCTTTGAGTCCTCCTTTCTTCGCCATGTTGTGTTGTTAACGTCTAGAGATCAACCTTGAAATAATTTCACTTATCATGCATATTGCATAAAGTGTGCATTGGGCTTCAACGGAGAAAGTTCAATGGCGATGTATGTATGTACTGCAACTACTGTACGAGTACATACTGGTACTTCCCACGGTACAAATGAGCGGTATATTTCAAACAACATTACAAAAACGATTATATACAGTGCATTACGTCGTAGTCACTAATTACTGACTAATGTCCTGCACATAGGCAGGGAAGGGGATGGGGGTCTGACGGTCGACAAAGCCCTTGAGGCAGTCGTACACACACTCCCAGTCATCGTCATCGGCTCGGCACGTGAGCAGAAACTCCTTGGAGGTGGGGCCACATCGATCGTACACCTCCTGGACCATGACGTCCACGGGCAGATGTTTGGCAAACCGGCCCATGACGAACACACTCTTGTGGGGGATTCGATCGTTGGCAAAGCTCACAGAGTCCATTGACATCTGGAAGTCGGACATGTGACTCATGGAGTACTTTGCGGTGGATGCGGCCAGCGCGGGAGAAGCGCTGGCGGGCTGGGTGACGCTCACAGAAGAGGGAGCGGCGTGTCCGAGCGAGGGTGCGATGCTGTTCATGTCCACAGGGATGGGCACACCGGGGTAGTTCATGATGAACGCCCGTTTGGGTAGAGCAGCAGCAGCCTTGTCAGCAGCAGCCTTGTCAGCGGCAGCCTTGTCAGCAGCAGCCTTGTCAGCAGCAGCCTTGACAGCAGCAGCCTTGTCAGCGGCAGCCTTGGCATCACGGGCCTTTTCAGCTCCGACAGACAAGGAGGTGAATTTGAGGGGAGCCTTCTTAGCCGGGGCCTGAGCCGGGGCCTGAGCCGGGGTCGGAGCCGGGGTCTGAGCCGGAGTCTGAGTCTGTCGGGAAGCCAAGACTTCATTGAGAGTGGAGGTCTTGGAAGAAGAGGCCTTCTTCTTCTGGTCCTGCTCTTCCTCATGTCGGATCTTGAGATCCTCCACTGCAGCAGTGAGTTCCCGAATGGCTCGAATGTCACCATTCTTTGCTCCCTCCAGCACATCAGGGGGAAGGGTGAGACAGGGGGCTCCCTTGGCCCACAGGTCACGGTAGTCCTGGAGAGCCTGGGTGGCAGCGGCGATCACACGCTCTCCCTCAGCGGCAGCAGAAGCAGTGGGAGCAGTGGGGGCAGGGACGGGCTTCTTAGCTGCAGGAGCAGGTGTAGCCTTTGCGGGGGCAGCAGCCTTTGCAGGAGATGCATTGACTGGGGTCACGGGGGCTGCCTTAACAGGGGTAGCCGGAGCGGTCTTGGGGGCAGCTGTCTTGGGAGTAGCAGCGGGAGCCTTCTTAGGGGTTTCCACCTTGGCTTGGGTCTGAGCCTGAGTCTGAGCTCGAGGCTGCTGGTTGGGACGAGATCCGCTGCCAGAGACGTTTGGCTGAGAAGCGACAGGAGGGCTGGCCTCCTTTTTGGGAGCTTCAGCTCTTTTGGGGGCCTCGGCCTTCTTGGGCTCGGGCTTTTTGGGCTCAGGTTTCTTCACCTCAGTCTGCTTTGGTTCGGGTTTCTTCACCTCAGCCACCTTAGGCTCAGGCTTGGGCTCAGGCTTGGCCTTCTTTGGTTCGGGCTCAGCGTCAGGGGTAGACTCCTTGGAAGAAGAGCCCTCTCTTGCAGCAGCAGCAGCCTTTGCACGCTGGTGACGGGCAGCTCGATGCGAAGGAACGGGATCAATCTTTCGAGTAGCAGGGGCCCGGTCAGCCGTTTCCAAGATCTCAGATGCGGCATCAGGGCCGAGTTTGGAAGACATGGCAGCCAAAATGACCTCCTGCTTCGCGAGCAGGAGCTTGTGGGCCTGGTTCTGCTGCTTCACAAGGCTGGATTCGCGCTCCTTAATCGCCAGGGACTTCTTCAAAGACGCCAGCTGGCCCTCAAGGTTATGCACTTCGTCAGCCAGATCCACGATCTCTTCCTCCAAGTGAGACGTGTCCTTTTGTTCGCCCAGCACCTTCTGGGTCTCCGACTTGCATTGCTCAGAGGGATCCAGTCGGTCTTCCAGATGCAGTCCCTCCCACTTGAGGTACGGAGAACGCTCAAAGAAAAAGGTGGGGTTGGGGGCTGTTCCGACCACTTCGTACAATTTTTTGGGGTCGTCCTTTTTGGGCTGCAAGAAAAGCTCGTGAGATCGTTCC
Organism: Yarrowia divulgata; assembly: GCA_900519045.1. NCBI lineage: Eukaryota > Fungi > Ascomycota > Dipodascomycetes > Dipodascales > Yarrowia > Yarrowia divulgata. The sequence goes on along the minus strand of ULGQ01000001.1, from coordinate 3,708,465 downwards.
TTGACCATTCGAAGCGCAACCTCGAACATCTGCGACGCGAAAATCACCGACTGCCGCTGGAAAATCGCATCGTAGTCTCGTTTTCCAGACAGCTGTAGTTCCGCCACAGTTCCGTCGGCCAATTTTTCCATGAGCGCGGCCGTACGCATAAACATGTGTTTGTAGTCCTTTTCTCGCCACACACCCTGTGTTCTCATTGTAGTTTTTTCGTCCTTCCTTGTTTTGAGTGCCACGTTGATGAAGTTGACCTTTCGCGTTGTGTCACACTATAGCTCCTGCACACAACGCAATTTTGTCTGCCCAGTGTCATCCAACAGGTTATGAGATTGTCAGGGGGAGGTTGCAGGTCAAGTGTGGACATCTGTCGGTTGGCATTACTGAGAGCAAGTCACCATTCAAATGAGTCATTGTGAAGATGAACAACGGCATAGAAAGCAAGATATAAAATACTACAAGTACCTATAACCGTCTCTTCACGTGGGGTTGAGGTTCGGGAACTTCGTGCATACCCGAATATCAAACCATGTGTTCATGTATGGTATATGTCCACCACAATATCGGATATGGTCCCATTTTCTAGCAGTGAGCAGGCCGACGCCAATCGTTGCCAAAATGAAATGGGTCGTCTTAGCCTTGACGATCGAGTCAGATACTGTGAGCTACTACTGTTCAACCCCACTGCGGGATCTCAGCCTGTAATATTACGATCAACGCTGGGAAGCATGGATCTTGATAAATTATGACTCTACACGTATAATATCAAGAAGATCAAAACATGCCCACCTTGCCCACAACGCACCAATTCGATCTAATGATTCACCCCACATGAAAAACTGTCCCCACTGAAGATCGTGTGATGTTCATTGACAGGGCTCACAATCGGACCATCCGAACCTTATGCATGTATGGCCTTATTTCAAATCCTCCTCGAGGCACTATAAGTGTGAAAGCTAAACCCACATATCTCAACTTGCACCACCGCAACCCCAGATTTACCCCCAACCTGTGCTGCAACAATGTTCCGATTTGCTCGTAAGGTCCGAATTGGAGCCCCCTCACTCGCCCCCTTGCTCACCAAGAAGGCTGGGGCCTTTGCCTTCGGCGCTGTCACCGGAACCGTCCTGGCGGTGGCCTTTCCTCTGAACGTGGAGAAGCCCCAGTTCGCTGAGGATCTCACCCAGCTGATCCGTGAGTTCAAGGCTTCCCAGCCCATCAGCAACGATGCCGTCAAGGCCGCAACAATCCCCCAGCTCCCCCAGCTCGACGAGTTCGACTTTGGTAACGATCAGAGACCTGTCAAGCTCCGAATGGAGGACTTCATCAAGAAGATGCAGAAGGAGATTGTGGCAGAGCTCGAGACTCTTGATGACACCTCCACTTTCCGAGTTGACGAGTGGCAGCGTGGCCTCCATGGCGAGGGCGGAGGAGGAATCTCCTGTGTTCTCCAGGACGGAAAGGTGTTCGAGAAGGCCGGTGTTAACATCTCCATTGTCCACGGTCTGCTGCCTCCCATGGCTGTCCAGAAGATGAAGGCCGACCACAAGAGCATTCGGCCTTCCAATGACGGAAACCTGCCTTTCTATGCCTGTGGTCTGTCCATGGTTCTTCATCCCGTCAACCCTATGGCTCCCACTGTCCACCTGAACTACCGATACTTTGAGACTATGAACTCCGATGGTACTACGCAGGCTTGGTGGTTCGGCGGAGGAAGTGATCTGACCCCCTCTTACTTGTTTGAGGAGGACGCCGTCCATTTCCACAAGACTCTCAAGGAGGCTTGCGACAAGCACGACAAGGACTACTACCGAAAATTCAAGAAGTGGTGTGACGAGTACTTTGTCATCAAGCACCGACAGGAATCTCGGGGTGTCGGAGGTATCTTCTTCGATGATCTTGAGAACAAGGACCCCGAGGAGCTCTTTGGCTTCATCCGGTCTTCTCTGCGATCGTTCCTGCCTTCTTACATGCCCATTATCCAGCGACGAAAGGATCTCCCTTACACTCCCGAGGAGAAGCAATGGCAGCAGCTGCGACGAGGTCGATACGTCGAGTTCAACCTCGTTAACGATCGAGGTACCGCCTTCGGTCTGCAAACCCCTTCTGCTCGAATCGAGTCCATTCTCATGTCTCTTCCTCTGACCGCTTCTTGGATGTATGACCACAGACCCTCTGAGGGATCCCGAGAGGAGCGTCTTCTCAAGATTCTCAAGGAGCCCCGTGAGTGGGTTTAAGGCGGACGCTTAGTACTTGTACATATGATACAGAACATTGGGAAGGATAGATAGTATATAGCAAAGATGATAATGATTTATGACAACGGCACGAGAATAGCGTGTATTAATGACATCAAGGTCACTGCAGGTCAATAAATAAATGTATGTACTCTTTCTATAACACCAGCTAGCTAGCTACTCTTTCAATTCAGGTTTGCGGAACCTTTCGGGCTCGTCAGAGTACAGGCACGCTCGGCTTTCTCTCCATACTCTCTCCAGCAGTTTTCTTCGAGGCAGAAGGTCGGGGAAAACAACAACAGTTCGGTCCTTGTCTTTCACAAGAATGGCCATGAAGAAGATCACCTCCAACCCCTTGAAGCCCTCGTGAATCACGAGATCAATGATGCCATCGAGGTTCAGAAACGTCGTCTGGCCCATGAAGTAGTAGCCGCCAGACGAGTAGACTTGCAGACCAATTCCGTGGACAACAAACAGAGACTCAATTCTGTATGGACGTTTCATGAGAGCCATGGTGGCCAGCACCCACAACGCCAGGAGTGCAATTGTTGGTGTCTTATGTCGAAGCAGCTCAAGCAGCAATTGAGGGAAAGCGCCCGCGATTGTTGATAATGTCGACTTGCCCACAAACTGGTAGGCCGGCTTGTGTTCTTCCAACCAGATACTCGTCGTTGCCAGCATCAGGAGCACCACGACGACCTTGTTTAGTAGACATGTGGCATAAGTGGTGAATATCTTGGCGGGTGTTTTAGGCAGGTTGTTGACTGTGAACTCGACCGACGAGCCCACTCGCCACTCCTCATAATGATAGTCCTTGTATGGCGATTGGGTACATGGCATTGTATCGTGTTGTCAGGCCATATGGGGAAGGTGTTAACAAGATCACCTTTAGAAAGGCTCATGAGCTTATTGGAACATTTTACGTAGAGTTCGGCTTTACATACAACAGCCACTGTCACGTCGAATAGGTGAAAGTGGCAAGGATGAAGGTGACGGAAAAAAAGGCGTGAAACGAAAACGATTGCACCCTTAAACCGTTTTATATTCAACTCGCTGAGCTTTACTTGTCTTTCGCCGTGAAACACGTGACCGTAGCACTATCATTACAGAGGAACTGCAACAGAACTCAAATTCACGTATTGACGCCAAAATCGCGAAATCACTTTGAGAGGTGCAGGTCCAACCACCACCACTGAGAATCCCTCACGAAACCCCCCACAACCACCTAGAAAGCCCATGAGCACCTTTGACGGTATTATCCGGGAGTTTCCGGAAATCCGGGTGGACTACTTTCACGACAGAGGCAAGAAACACCCTGTGAAACCTGCAGTATGGCTTCTCAGCCATGTTCACACAGACCACACCTCTGGTCTGGAGAATGTTGGCGGACTGGTCTACTGCTCCAAGGTGACGAAAAACATGCTACTTGAGAAGGATCCTCGCAGCAAACGACACAAGGCCTACGACGATACGACAGCTATCCCGAGTGGCACTCCAAGGTCCAAGTACACACCAATACAGGACCGGCTGAGAGGCTTGGAGCTCGATACTCCGCTCGAGATTAACCTGGGCAGCTACGCTGTGTCAGTAACCCTTCTGGATGCCAGCAACCACTGTCCAGGGGCTGTCATGTTTCTTATCCAAGGTAAAGGCAAGTGCGTCCTATACACCGGAGATATTCGAGCGGAAAAATGGTGGCTCAGGTCGTTGGAAAACCACCCCATGCTGCTGCCGTACATGTGCGGAGTGAAGAAGCTTGACTGCATCTACCTGGATACTACTTTTGGGTACAGAGGAGAGCCTTACATAAGCTTGGTCGATAACAACACCGGGCTTGGGACGCTCATGAAGCGTCTGAGTCAATATCCTCGCACCGGTGGCATAAAGTACTTCCTGCCGCGGTACAGCTCTGGATTTGAGCTCATTTGGCAATACCTGGCAGTGGCCTACGATTGGAAAGTCCATATGGAAGAAGATGAAATACAAAGGGTGTCTAAGGTACTCCAGCTTGAAGGTCGCTCGCATTACATCAAGTACTTGACCAAGGAAGCTGAGGAAGCCACTCTTCACTGCTGCTCGTGCCAACGGACCAGCTCATCGTCGGTGCTGCTATTGCCTGTTGTGAACTATCTGGTTTCCCACGTTGACGAACACAACAGACCCAAAAATGAATCCGAGCTGCATCTCGTGGGTGTCAAGGATCTACTACGTCGGTTATCTGAAGAGTACACGTCCAGTAACGAGTCTCACTTATCGGACGTCATTGATTCTGCATCTGGGCAGAGATTCATCAAGACTGCATGTGAACAAGGCACGGATCTCTATCTTCCAGATATGCTTTTGTTCCATTATTCTCGCCACTCTTCATATTCAGAATGTGAGGAGCTGGTTGGCTTGTTCAAGCCGCGATCGGTATTCCCTTGCGTGGTCAGCAAAGACTCATGGCAAAAGGGGTTCTCCATGACGAGATTATTCGGACACATGTGCCAAGAGCACGTCGACCAACGCTCTCAGTTCACGTACGACGTTGAAATGTGCATTGAGACTGCGAGACCGATTCCAAGGATCCGTGAGCCGGTTCTCACTCTGAAGATTGATGGAAAGCGCAACGTCGCGGAGCCTTCTCAGGAAGCCAGCTCGCAATCGCTGCTGGTACCCAAGACTGTCACATCTTTCAAAGTCAGAGCCCCGGGAACACAGAACGTCAAAATCTTGCCCACAGGTGTATTCAACCAGACAGATGCCTACGTCCCAGCCAGCGATAGTGGCAACTCTGACATTTTGGACCAACTGAACCTCTACAAGTCCCCTATCAGGTCTCCTGGTAGGACTAGATCCAGTCCAGGAAGGGTTGACCATACTGTCAGGCCAATGCTGCTGCCGACTACCTCGATGCCCACAGTCAAGGAAGAGCCCCAGGTTTCTTTGTTTGGCGAAGCTCTGAGAGCACCCTCTGATGCTGTCTCGTTTGCCGTACCAGTGCGGCTTACAACAGCTCCTAAGCCCACATCGGGTCCCATGCCAACCCCCGCACCAACAATGCCCTCGTCGTCTCCTGGCATGCCCACTTCGTCCCCAATGGACGCTATCATGTCGAGTCCATATAAGAGGGTCACTCCCATGAGCTCCATGTGTGATGAAATGCCTGATGTCGAGGAAGAAGAACTTCCGACTGCAAGCCTGGTCAAGGTGGAGCAAGACTCCGACGAGTTCTGCGTTTCTGTGAATTCCCTACCCCAATTAATTGCTAGGATTGCAGCAGAGGTCACATCACAGCCAACATCACAGCCCACTCAGCCCGATAGGGATTCCATGATTGAACTGCTTGAGGAGCAACAGGATGATGTGTTCACATCAGAGCAAGTGGAGGCTAAAGTCGCCGCATTGACGAAGCCAATGAAGGAACTTGTGAACCAGCTTCAAGCGACGTCAAATCGACAGCGCCTTTCGCCGCGTCCAAAAAATGCTTCTCAGACTCGACGCAGTGCAACCCTCACCGCGTCTCGTCAACCGCCCAAGACCGTGGGCTCTCTACGCCAAGCGAGCTTATCGCGCCATCCCAGCCTGTCTCGCCAGGCTAGTGTTTCTCGTCAGTCCAGCCTTTCCCCCAGGTCTTCCAAGTCTCCGTCACCCGAAAATTCCAGCCCTGAACCAACCAAGATGGTTATGGGACCCCCTACTCTACGACGCACGGCAGATGATGTCTATGACATCTGCGAAAAAATGGGTCAGTGCCGCTTAGTACGAAACAAGCGCAAAGTGCACAGACCATTCAAGGTGGATCAATGGAAAGTCTCACCCGTGTCAAAGTAGCTAGTTGCTAATTTATCTATTTATTCGTGTCTCTTTAAACTTGTAAGCTACAATTCCCGTTTGATTACGTGGCTGTGTTAAATATATGCTATGTACGGCACGTTACACGATGTAGTCCAAGCCAGAACCGGAGCAGGTGACCCAAAACTCCTTGACAACGGTGTCGGTCAGCTTCTGTCCCCGCAGATTAACAAGCTTTGCAACAAACGTCTTCACGTCCTGGTCACTGGCCTTAGGCGGCTTGGTCTCAGGATTGTTGAAGAACTGCTCAATATTGTGCTTGGCGTCCATAGGGAACTTGTAGATATACTTCCGAAGCACTGATGAGTAGTACGACAGCGAAGATCGCGTAGCATCGCCACAGATCTTTATCATGATAGCGTTGATGAGGGAAGGTCCCAGAGCCTTCATGATCATCAGGTGACGCTCCTTGGCCTCACCTTGAAGTTTGAGCGTGCAGAAGTTGGTCCAAAGGCTGGTCGATGTGGAGATAACGAGAATCTGAGTAGATGCAATAGCCGCAACAGAATATGAAAGAATTGCATGCAACAGGGGCTCCGGGGTATGTACAAAGAAGAGTTCCGGAGTTGTCGAAGATATTTTTTCCACCAATCCCAGTACATCGTGGGCCATGTCGTCGTCGCCGTTGAGAATAGAATTGGAACCCGCGAAGAACAGGGTGATGATTTCCTTTGTGAACTCGTCGCGAGCAGAGGCAGATGCCGTGGTGCTGGTGAGATAGCAGGAAGCGAGCTTGACTACCTTGGGGGCGAAGTCAGAACCCTGATTGAATTTTGTGCTGATGAACTCGAAAATAACCTGAGTGGAAAAGACGAAAGGACCCGCTTCTTCAGAGAAGCCCTTGCGGAACAGAAGACAGGCGAGATCACAGATTTCAACGGATGTGTTGTATGGAGCCTGTTGAATAGCGAATGTGGTGATGATATGCAGTAACTTTTGCTGGACATGGTTAGGATCCGACTGCCAGAAAGCAGCGACGGCAGGCGTGTTTGTGTTGTCCAGATCCACCTCTTCCATTGATTGTAGCTTTTTACCGACGCAAATGAGACATTTGAACAAAGAGACAATGGGGTCGTCTGGGAGATCATTCATCGCCAGTTCCTTGTGTGATCGATCGACTAGAATATCGATCAGACGGGAGAGGTATTCTGACTTTTTCTCGATGGAGGGCTCGCTCTCGATGATTGCCGCGATACCTTCCACCGTATTCTCGTGGCAATAAGATGACATAGTCATTTTGCCAGACACCATCTGCTCGTAAACCTGGAAAAAGGATGCCAGCATGGGTCCGAGGGACTTTCGACCATCAGAGCACAGCTTGGAAATGGAGCGAGAAGCAAATAGAGACAATGATGGCTCTGCCAAAGATGCAAAGAGGAAGTCCAGAGCAGACCCGAGACAAGGACCGTGGACATACTTAGAGTCAAAGACGCCGACGAAAGTAATTGCGGTCTTTCGTAGCCGCACGGAAGAATGCTGTGACACTTTTTGAAGGAGTGAAGGGTCACTACAAACAGCAGCCACCGAATCGTCGTCACTATCAGCCACTGCAATGAGGCCGAATAGTGCTGCTTCGACAGATGGCCAGTCAGGCTCCTCTTCAGCAATGTTTCTGGTCACAATGCCTGCGAGGTTTTGTAGCAGCTTTGCGGGGACGATGCTGCAAACGGACTCGAGAAGATCACCCACGTCACGTCTGAACTCCTTCATTTCGGTCGTTTCCGTCAGCTCGGGCAGTCTCATCTTGGACCAAAAGATAGAAGCAACCTGGAGCAGGAGTGCGTCAACCAGCTCTGAGTCGATCTTACCCTGATTGTCGTACAGGGTGTCTAGCAGACCCATCCAGTACTCCAGCAGCTCGGACGACATATTTTCATCCTCGATAGGTATCAATCCAGGAACTCCTCCCGATAACTTGAGAAGTAACGTCATGAGCCCTCCAGGAGCCAGCTTCTGGGAAGTCATGAGTGACAGCACGTGGTCAGGGTAAGCATCACACACGCTTGTCAAGAGCTTGACGTACCACTCGGCAGAGTCCAGAGATGAGTCGATGTCGCTGGCAAAGCTCTGCCATGTGTTCTGACCCCACTCACCCATGTACAAGTCTATCAGCTGTGTCTTCCATTCTCGTGAAAAGTAGGTGGGCCACGACTCGAGCACATCGTAGACCAGCTTTGCGGACTCCTCAAACAATTGTTCCGTCTGAATAAAAGGTAGTAGCACGCTGTTCAACTCTGACAGCCTCTCCTGGATTTTCTTGGCGTCGGCACCGCATCCGTAAACCACCCAAGAGTTGAAGCAGTCCAATCCCATTCCTTGCTGGAGTGCCGAGGTGAGCAGAGCCATGATTGCGTCCATATTGTCGTCCTCGATGATACCCCTGAGCACCATCTTCATGTCCTGGCCGACAAACCCACCTGGTCGAGACAGATCTTCGGCGAGCGTCTTTGCGAAAAGCAGAATCAGCTGCAAGTCCGCCGCATTGTTGATCTGGGGTGTACTTGCGGCTGAGACGTCCAAAACCACCTCTCCTGTAGTAATTGTGGCAATGACACTGTTGAGTGGAGCTCTCCACGCGTAAGGGTATCTTTGAAAGGCAAGACTGATAACCGACAGAAGCTTCTGGACCACGAACGCCTTGCCCTCAGCCCTGGATCTGATACCCACAAGCCACGACAAGAGTTCGGACACAACCTGTCGCTGGTCATCTTCTGTCCCGCTGTTACCGGAGTCAGCCCTCGCGTTGATCTGAACTGCATATGTGAGGGCTCCAAAGAACTGGCAGTTGGAGCTGTTGGATCGTAGAAGCTGTCTGGCCATCTCCCAGCCGTGGGGGCCTCGCTGTTGTGCCTGCAGCTGCCTCTGGGTCTCTTTGATTTCGTCTGTGTTCCGTGGAACGTAGAGCGACTCCACCAGCTCTTCAATTTCGGTCATTGTGTTCGTTGTAAGTCCTTGTGTAGAAGTCACGAGAGTAAAGTTGTGGACTTCAGATCTGCATGTCAACCTTTTTTGTGGAGACGCATGGTGGCATGAGATGGGAGAGATGGTGGTGAGAAAGACAAGGCTTGTGAGGCGTGGTTGTGGATAATAACCTGGTCGATGCTTAGTGCAATAATTATTTTAGTGATTCGAGACACACGGTGAGGTCTCTTTTTGCTGACCACGTGACGGAAAACTCCAGTCACGGGTGCACATCTTGCAGAACCAATTACCGTCTTCTTTCAAGTAGCTGTCAAGTATTTTACTTACGTACCTAGACTTTACTTGTGTACAGAGACGTGAGGATATGAAAGGACTGCACGTGTGCCCTTTGTTGGTGCTCCAGTATCTCTATAGCAATAATAGCTTTGCACTTGGAAGAATTTTGTGGGCCATTGTTTTCTTTAGCTTCTCACGTTGGTTGGCTCAAAACAGGCATGGGCGGACCTCGCGCTATAGCTATAGCTGCACTACGATACTTGCAGCCCGTCAACGCAACTAAAGACCAATTACAATTGTTCCCGCGTATCCACTATTGTTGTACCAGGGCCCGTGAAATAGTATCAGGGGGCTATAGAATCAAGGTGTCGAGGGTCTGTGGCATTGGTAGCTTGATTGTCTCGCTTCCACACGTCTCTCAGACGCGTTTGCCTCTGGCCCTAACTGATCAGCTTCACGGTGCAGCACCAGTACGATTTACTGTACATACTGTAATTGTTGCAACGGTAACATGACGCTGTGATTGCATGAACTGATGCGTTTGTGTGTTTTGGTGTTCATATGTGGCTCTTCTGGACAAAACTAAAACGACCTGCCCATGTGCCTCCCGCATCCGTCTGGCCGGCACCATTTACAAAGAAAGACGTAATTAGGGTGCTCGTGACCCCCACATTCCATCACGAGCCTGATTATTCCATACCGTTGTCTACGATACTGTTGATAGTAGCTACTGTAGCTACCTAATGTAGTTCTTATTGTGGAGGAGATATACTATGTACTCCGTAGGGGCGAGTTATGAATTGATGGGCTGGCACCGTTTTGCCAAAAACGGACGATCAGAAGGGAATAATCATTTGTAAGCTACATCACGGGAGCCATTCACGGTTCAGGGTCCCCGCTGTTTCCAGTTACTATATGCGCGGCGTACATACAATGCTACTGTACCACGGGTATTTCCGTCTCGCACGCCAACATTCACTACTTGTACTTTTGGATTAAATGCTGAGACCGGCCTGGCTATTTCTCTTCCATAGTTATTCTGATCAAATTAATTACTTCCATTACTCGTAACGTCTAATGATGGGGGCGCTTCGTATGTTTGCATAGGGCACCGACTCGACCTTCCGCATGAGGGAGGTCTTCAGACAGCTTTTGGCAGTAGGAGTTCTGTGAGACTGAATCCTGGTCCAACTCCCACACGACGCCAACCGACAAACATTATCAAGCACCCATCATATTACTAGCGTACAATAAATATATCATCACGGCTCATTATCTCTCACCCTCGTCTTCCGTCTCTCGTCTTCGAATCTGTCTGCTTCGTCGATGGGAACTAGCAGATAACGCAGCACTTGGACCCGCCCTTGATGCTGTCCTTCTCATCAAAGCCAGACTTGGCCTGGTTGTTAGCCGGTGTTCTCAGTCGACCTTGAGATCGGGTGGATCGCAATCCTCCGCCAGAAGAGGTAACTCGGCCTCCTGCGGCTCCGCCTGAAGCTCCGCCCTGCTGACGAGCTTGCAGTTGTTTCCGTCCATCGGCGACCTTGCGCACTATAGATGAGAAAGTTTCCTCGATGTTGACCATCTGCTTTGCTGAAGTCTCCATGAATCCGCATCCATGCTCGCGTGCCCATTGCAGACCCTCTGCTGCGGTCACTCCTCGCTCGTTGGTCAGATCGCACTTGTTGCCTACAACCACCTTGACGGGTGGAGGTCGGTCTGTGAGCTCGCCTGCAGCTTCGACGTTCTTGTCAATCATGTCGTTGAAGTAATCAAGTGCCTCCAGGGACTGGGGAGCAGTGATGTCGTAAACCAAAAGGTAGGCGTCGATTTTGGAATCAACTTGGAAGAGGTTGCCGAGCATGTCTCTGTACTCCTCCTGGCCGGCGGTGTCGATGATGTCGATTCGGTACGACATTCCATCCACCACTCGGGTGGTGGAGTAAGAGTCTTCGATGGTGGGATCGTACTCATCCACCCATTTGCTACGCACAAGTCGCATAGTAATGCATGATTTTCCCGTTCCTATGGTTAGTTTTGGTCAGTCGAAATGGCGGTGTTTACGTCGTGTTTGGGCGTGTCTGGTCAACTGGCTGGGACACAGCAATCCTGAACACGTTAGTGATGCTCTCCACACGATATGTTGCGGCGTGCAGCACAGGGCTCGTGTGTTTCTCGCGTCGTTGGTCGGTTCAAGACGTGGTTTTCAAGACCCCAGGAGCTCAGCTCAGTTGGTATCGCGGTGGGGTCTTCAAACGCTCCAGTGTGGGGGAGCAGTTCCATGAGAAAAATCACATGAACGGGAAACCACGCGCGTCTGGGACTCAGAGACCGTCGTGTCGCGAACAGATATACTCACCTCCCTCTCCAAGAATGACAATGGAAACCTTTTGCTGGGGTTGTTCACTCATATGGCGTGTTGTTCAAGTTGTGAGTATCAAGTTGTGTGGGCTGTGGGATAGTCACATTTTAACAATGTGCAGGTCGTCCCCTTGGTGTCCAAACTTTACAGAAACTTTAATCTCACTGACAAGAAGCTTTCCACTTTCACTTTCGGAGCTTGTGGGTACAGAGATCCAAACAGCCATGGCGGATAACATAGACACGACAAGCTTTTACCCCTGAAAGCGACATGTTACCCAGCTGGTAGTGTGACTCGCAGATATATGCTCAGGGCTCTCGATATGTGCTTGTTTCTTCTTGTCGCACCCTGACTTGCTCGAAACACTCATTTTACGCGATTGTCTGACGGACTTAGCGGAGTTGGTCTAGTGTGGTCTTGAAAGTAGTGGCTTTTTGCGACCATGGCGAGAGCAGATGTGAATTTTGGGACGCGCATAAATTTGTGCAGCATGTGCCATCCCCTCGCATCAGACTAATACCACGCACGCACAGATGGCCCCCAAGTGTGTGCCCCAGATAGTCTACTCGTAGATAGACGACGGGTACCTGGGCTGGCGCGACAGGACAGCGCATGTCTGATTCGAGCCATTCCACTTCCGGGCTATATAATCTCACATAATTACCCCTTTTTATACATGATAATTATGGGGTTCGGTGGCACCTGCCATGGCCCGTTTAGCTATCCCTTTAATCCTGTTATTATCCCCAATGTGACACGGGGTTGTGAGACCCCCCACAGACACGGCTGACGCATCATGAGCAGACCAGCACAGATAAGCGGAGGCTTGTCGCTGTCTCTCCATCTTCTGGGCCATCGCGCCGCCCCTTACAGAGACCATCTGTACCGCCAGGGACCCTTCAGCGGTCAGCCTTGTTATTATCTGTGGGTGCAAACCCCCTGTCATCCTTAATTGTTGCAGCCTCTTAATTTTCAGCTTTCCTTTTTGCCTTGTCAACTCTGAGCTTAACCGTTTAGGAGTGGTGATGGCGCTTCTTGTCAGAAACAGGATGGGGCCATGGCGTAGACATCAGTAGAAAGACACCGCGATAGGGGTGAGGTGTAACGGCAAATACAGAGTTGCGGGAGCCTGCCGGATAATTATTTGTCGTTACCTCGACCTAGCCCCTGACTCACCTGTAGCATAACTTTCATTCCACTGATGGATCGTCCATCATACAAAACCAGACTAGAGAAAGCACTCCTCGTCGGACTGGTAAAAACCGGTTTTTTAATGTATGGAATGTCTCAGGAGAGGAAAGAATGGTCTGGGCACCCGACCCCGCTACGTCTGTGTCACACCTACATTCCAAACCTGAAACTTGTGTACAGATAACCCGGACCTTGGAGGCCTCCACCTTCACCCTGGCTTCCAAAGTTGCGCGATGGACACCCATCACACCTTGCCCTGCTCCAACCGTGCTTCTTTTTCAAACCTAACGGCATATCAGGCTTTCGCAAATCTAACAAATCTGGAACCTGACAGAAACTGCAAGATCGGCGCGATCAGCAGGACCAGAGAGAGGCAACGCTCACTGAGCCCTGTCTTTTGAAAGGGCAAGACCCGGTAGGGTAACGTTTATGTAAGCAGTGGGGGAGAGTGGGCCGATTATAGTGTTGCCCTGTGCAACGGAAAGGGAGAGCCGACAGTGGAATCAGACTTCAACTAATATGATAAGCCTTAGTTGGCAATCTCTTAAGCACCAGAACTAGTGTCAGAAAGCAGATAGTAAGTCCCAAAAGGCCACACCTGATAGAGACTCGAAAGAAAATGAACATGAGTAACAGCTGCCATTTCGCAAACCCATCGTAGACAACAGGGCCAAAACAAGTTTGAAGGAAACGGGCTTGTCTGGTAATTGAGACGGAAGAAACACCCCAGGTAACCAGTCCAGCTGCCATCCCATGCTAAATGTATTTCGGCAAGCATCTGGACAACACAACAGCTTCTATTCATGCACTCCGATTGCCCAAAACGGTCCCCGAAGCACTCGCTTCAGGCTTGCTCTTCCACCACGGTATACACTTCGAGATGCTGAATAACAAGCTCCAATATCCTGACGTCATTTAGTCAAAAACGCTCCTAATGGCCACGCCGTGGGGTATACTGTCTTGTCCAATATGCGCCAGTCAAAATTATCCAACTGAATCGGCCCCGGCTCGGATAAAAATTTGGTCTTGTATTGCCACTCTCGCAATGCACCCCGCTCCTCCATTGCCACCTGATAAAGAAACTAACTTTTAGTGTTGACCAAAAGTTATGAGTTAATAGCCATACAGCAATGGACTCTTCAGACAGACCTTCGCTGCGCCAAAGACTGAGCAATTGGGGCCGAACCGATCCAAAACCAGCTACTCCCGACACAAATCCACCCCAGCAAACCCCCAACGCCATCATGGAACTGCCCCCTCTTCCCCCCGTGGAGCTCCTGGGCTACTCCCACTCCACTCGTACCAAGATCATGACTACCGAGCTGGCTGACGAAATCCGAAACCTGGTTCCCGAACGAATCAAGCTGTACCGGTCGTGGCAGCTGCAGTATTCTCTGGAGCAGCATGGAGCCTCTCTGACGACCCTATACCACCGAAACGTCCCTCCTCATGGAGACACGGCACGAAACGGCTTCGTTCTGGCGGTCAAGAACTCCCGTGGCCAGGTGTTTGGAGCCTACACAGACCAGCATTACCACGTGGGTGGCAAAAAGTTCTACGGCAACGGCGACTGTTTCCTGTGGAAAGTCAAGAACGCAGACTCGTTCCAGGCCTTTCCCTACACCGGTGAGAACAACTTTGTTGTGTACTGCAACCCCCAATTCCTGTCTCTGGGTGGAGGCGATGGCAAGTACGGCCTATGGCTTGATGATGCTCTCAAGACCGGTGTCACCTATCCCTGTGCCACCTTTGGAAACGAGTCTCTGGGAGACGAGAAGTTCGATGTGGTGGCCGTGGAGGTATGGAGAATCGGAGAGTAGAGCTACACATAATGTTGGAATGTATTTATTGTCTGACCTGAGGATGGAGATGTAGCAAGTGGGTGAAACATGGTCTTCACGGTAGCTAGTTCAGCTGGTCACCTTGATGATATAAGAGAGGTCATTCCGGAGCCATGCTATAAGATGGCGGGTGTCTGCCCGAACTTCCAACGCAGTCACCTTCCGTCACACCTTAGAACAAGTGACAATATGTAATAAATAAATGGCTTGGTGCTGTCTGTGCGCTAGATGTTTGTGGAGATGGCGTCGTTCGCTCGTTCGCTCGTTCACCGGCAAGCAAAGAGACGCGTGTTGCTTGAAGCTTCCGATCACGCAGTCAACCATGACCGATTGCTCGCTCGTACAGCTAGATCCACTGTAATGGTCAGGTTTCCCCGGCTTGAGCGTACTCAATTGGAAACTGTGACTTAGTCTCCGCCTGTAGCTTGTCAGCCTTTTTGGCGCACTTCTCCAACAGCGCGTTGACCTGCTTGACGTTCTTGTGACCATCGGCAACCACCCGTTTCATCTCCTCCAGCCGCTGAGTCGCGTCAGCAATGGCCTCCTCCACCTCTCGTTGTTTCGCATTCAACTGGCCGCTCAGTTGACTCTGCTGAGCCATGCTTCTGTCCAACCTGGCAGGATTGAACTGAGCTGTGAACTGTTCAACCACCACATCCAGAGCCGTCTCGTTGAGCGAAGATCCAGCGTAAGAAGACCCCGACTCGGAGTGCTCGTCCGACTCAGAGCCCTCAGGGACCGCGAAGATCTGAGAGTTGACAGACGGCATTCGTGTGTGCATGTTATCTTCCTGGACTGTCTCCTTCTGATGCCACCTGAGAAGTTTGTCTCAACTAAGCGTGGGCTAAGTGAAGTTACGTGGAGTAATTAACGCAGCACGTAAAAATCGTATTAGCCAAAACCAAACACGCCAAGGAACGAGCGCGAGTACGACTTTAGAGATGATGGCCTACTGTACTTGTACAAAAAAACGATGAAGCCTCTGTGCTTCGCTTGAGAAGCAAAAGGGAAAAAGATTACAGCACCCAGGATTCTCGTATGGTCTCCCACTACAATACTAACTAGGCTCTCTGGTGCTTGACTATGGCTGATCGGACGGGAAGCCGTATTTTCACCAGGATATGGCCGTAACCAAGACTCCGATACGGGGAATCGAACCCCGGTCTCCACGGTTCTCAGAATGAGAGCGTGATGTGATAGCCCCTACACTATATCGGATGGTGGTTTTTCAGCTCAAACTAGCATACATAACCTAAATTACAAATCACGTGACCCCGATTTTTGAATGCCCATAACTTGCTTTGTGGGTGTGGTAATATCTAGCAAAGTGGTAGATAACGATTGTTGGGCTAACAGGATGTTGCCAGAATGTATAATTCGTAAATCCACTGCATTTAGTGCCATGCTATCGATGCTTGAAAAATCTCTCTTTTCAGTGGAGATGAGAAACACTCTTCAAGTCCCCACAACGAAGGCAAAGGAGAGATGATGATAAATTACGCATAATCGAGTATGTCACACGTTATTCGGGTTATCTACTTCTTCTATAAGTGGTTTATTTCGACCTTGATCATACTTGTAGTAGTTGTGGTGAAGGTCGTGAATCCGAGAACACTGCAGATGGTGCTGTATGACTCTTTCTGGGTATCAGCGGTGTGTACCCGAATACACGACACTGAATTAATCTCACTCTGTTCCCATTACGTTATATTCATTATAGATATCAGTCAGACCTCCCTGTACTTGGTCGACTCGATCAAACCCACCTTAGAGTAGCCCTTATATCACTTCTGCACTTTGGAACGTTGACAGTGAGATATCATACAGTTTTCAGTCCCCACAAACATCTCTTGTCGCATATGAGAGTCATATGACTCTTTCCAAGCACTCCTTCATCCATGGCTAGAATCAATGACCGAGGTTCTCGAACTTGTCAGTCCGCTCATGCTGCTGTTTCTCATATTCGGGTGCTTTTTCATTGGCTTTGAAAGTAGCCGAAGTGACGGGTTCATCTTCTGCCCCAGCGTCCTCCCTCCATACCTTCCATATCACACACCCATCCTCAATGATGATCTCGTTGTATGTGTCGTCGTATTCCTCCTCATCGACCTGTTCTTCCCAGTCCTGGAAACGCAGCAGGTCGTCGTGGTGAATGGCCTCGGATAAATCCATGGGTATTGGTTCCGGCTCCAAATCTGAAGGGTCCAGAAAGTCCGAGATGTCTACCGGATCAGCCTCCTTCTCGTCGTCTGCATCGAGATCAGAGTCTCCGTTGATGGCAATATGACGCTTCATCTTTCGACATGCCTATGCTGAAAACGTGACTGTGGGTGGGTGTGAGTGCGAGGCGACTGCAGTTACTTGTATCAAACAGCTTAGGAGCCCCACATACAGGAAGACATGCCTTGGTACCGACTAGGTATAAGTTAACCTCGTCGGAGTTAAGCTCGACAGGGTCAATACAGTGTTGAGTGATTTAAGTGGGTTTACGCGAATATGATCCGAAATTATTACTCTAATAGGCAGAGTCTTATGAGGCATTTGTGGACGAGTAAGACGAGTAAGACGAGTGAGTGTTCATCTCACTCATCCATCGTTTTCACTGTTGACCCACTGTCACTTGTCGAAAGTCGTTTGCTTCTTTTCCCCACGTTTCCACCACTCTACCTCTAACGACGACATGAGGCTTGAGCAACTTCTGGGAAAACTATCAGCTTCTTTCACTTAGCGTGTCCACCCTCTGTAACAGTGCGCACATACAATACCGGCTGTACCGAGTGCAACTAATGTGCGAACTGAGACGCACTCACTGACATCACTGTACAGCTCACAGGTATAGTCTTACTGATTGTGCGATAAGTGTCGCCTGCTTTGCACATGTACGACCAGATGGCTGCCAAGATGTCAAGCGTCGTCGAGGAGAGGTCATTAATTATTCAAAGCCAATAGATGCAAACCACCCAGTAGAACGCGCAAGTCCCTCATAATTCGGTTCAGGATTCGAATACGCGCCCAGACCTAAGCTAAGACATTAATACGATGCTAATTATTACTGGTTGTGTCTCAAAGAGGGGACCCCACCCTACCCGTGCTCTCGGGATAACTGACAAGAATTAATTGTGTTATATAAATAAATAATACTGTATGAGTGTCGCTGTAGGACATTAGTGTGTCGCGTAGCCGCTCGGTCTAAGAAGAAGACATTATTCAGTTGTTGCGGCGGTTGGCAGCCATACCGCTCTGTGCTAAAAGCTGAGTGGTGATGGAGCGTCGGAACCCGGTGGGCCGTTGAGCTGATTGCTATACCTCAAGGGCAAGACATGCTCGAGGACAGACGCCCTCCTTGTATCCCATAGTGGATCCAATAGATCGTCGGTTTTCGGGGTCGTCAGATCGCATCTTGACAATGGTCACCAGACACCAGCCATCGTCAAACTCCTGACAGATTTTCACAGTGTCACCTCGTCGCACCTCAATCTCGTCTTCGAGAATGGGTCGGTACGAATGGGTGACGGTGTAGTTGGGGAGGTCCTTGATGGAGTCCCGCATAGACACGGGGGGAGAAGGAGGCATGGTGGGGGCTGCGGTGGCAGCAGGGGCCGATGTTTTGAAGGGGGAGGCGATAGCGGGAGCCATCTTCGCATCACCCTTGAGATCTCGAGTCTCTCCAATGCTGTTGATGGTCGTGTTGGCCGTGGTATTAGTCAGGTTGGACATGGTGTTCATGGAGTTGGAGGTCGAGATAGAGTCGTGGGTGAAGTTGGAGGAGTCGCCACCGGTGTTGCTATTGCTTTTCGTCAGATGGTTGTTGTTGGGTCGCTCTCGGTGAATCTCGCTTCGAGGAGAACCGAAGTCGGAGGGAGGCACGGAAACTCCTCCAGAGTTCTCAGAGGCCGCCACGGTAGACAGCCGGTTGTTGGGCTTTCCAGGGTCACAGGACTCCCGGTTGGCACTCTCAATCTCCTTGGCAAGCTCACGGGCAAGCTTGTCGTGGTCGTAGGCCTCATACTCGTTGTTGGGGCCGTAGGTGGTGTACTGTGAGGTTCGGTTGGACCGGCTATCCTTGTAATGGAGAGATGTCTGTCGAGACATGGATCTCATTCGAGACAGCTCCAACTGCAGGTCGGGGTTGTCCTCGTAGTACTCTGAGTAATGAGAGGATGCAAAGGTCTGTCTGTTGGTGGCTCTGTCAGTGATGGCAGGCACCCCCGAGGAAAGCATGGACGCGTCCATGGACTCTCGGAACGAAGTGTCCTTGAGGAAGTCACCCAAGAAGTCTTCGGAAGAGAAGTTTTTGAGCACGTCCAAGGGGATCAGACGCGACTGCCGAGCAAAGCTCATGGAGATTCGAGGAGCCATAGTGGGTGAGTACGACGACGTAAAAGACGGCGAGTCCACAATCTGTCGGGGTCTTGGAATGGGCTCCATTTTGGGAGGAGATGCTTGTCGGGTGGTGTTGGCGGCGTGGCTGCCATGGAGCGATTTAGGTCGCAGGGTTCGAGGGTAGTCTTTCTCGGGCACGGGGGGCGAGTTCTCGTTGCCCGTGTCCATCTTCACCTCATTGCTCAAGGGATGAGCTCTGACAGGAGTCACAGGAGGAGATGGGGAAGAGAGATTAGGGAGACCCAGCCCAAGTCCTGAAGCAGGGCTATCCGATGAGGGAGCAGCAGCTTTTGAGGTGTTGTTGTCGGCCGTTGAAGGCGGTGACGCGGAGTAAGGGTTGAATGTAGACATTCGGCTCTCCAGATCCACGTCAATTCTAGGCGACGTTTTGAAAGACGGCGATGTCGGCAAGTACGGAGTATTCGGCTCGGTGGGAGACGAGATGTGCTTGTGTCCGGCCACTGGTGGGGGCACCTGGAGGGCTGGGGGAGTGAAGGAGTAGCCTCCTAGTTCACTCTTGGGGGTTCCTGGCACCTGGTTGCCCTGGCTGAAACTACCTCTGTAAGGGGAGGTTGTTTCCGGGCCCTCAGCAATCGTTTCCAGCGTACGTTTTTCATCTGAGCCTGCTGACGAGGGCTTTTCCGTTGCTAGATTTTTGGTCGCGGTCGGGGTTGTGGACCCCGTTCGCGGTTTTCTGCCTTGAAAACACGAAAAGAGGTTCATCAGGGGTTCAGTCTCGGTCGGGTTATAGCGTAAGAGTGTTGCGTGAGCGTTGTGAGCAGATGTGGAGCAGGTTGTCTGAGCAATGTGTTGAAGCAGTAGTTTAGTCGCGTAGAAAATGTCTCCAGTCGGGTCTCCTGTTCACGGCGGTGCTACCAATTGTTTAGGATCGTCACGATCGGCGTTTCTGGTGGTGTTTGGACTAGGGGCCGCGAGCAACTGTTGAATAATTCAGGCGGAGGGAGGCTAGAACGCAGCTAGGCAAGAGGAGCAAGAACCTGGGCGCGGTGTAAGATGAGTCGAGAATAATAAAAAAAAGAAGTGGTGTTCCAAATGTGGGCTGGAAGGTGACCTAATCTATGAACCTAAGCGGTTTTGCTTGTTACAGACAAGCGCACAAAGCTTATTGCCAAGCTGCTACAAGTAGCCCACAGTGTTTAGACTGCTGGAGCGTGCTGGGGTGCGCTGCAAACGAGATTTGCATTGCCTGCATGAACCTCTCTGGGGTATGGGCCGCTTGAGGGACGTGAGCTTTGACAAGCTTCTTTGGAGGCGTCGCTGACATCAACTTGTAGCTGAGGGTCAAAACATAACAAGAGCTTTGGGCCCATCACATCATGTCATAATATCCTCGGTTTATTTACCCTGCACCATGTGAGTTGAGCCACTTGCACCAACCATACAGTGGGCGCCATCATGACCCTCTCCTCTCTCTCTACAGCCACTGCATATCTGAGACAGACTTGAGACACATTTGTTGCAAGAATATTTTGCGTCCATTCCACGCATTCTCGCGCGAAACGAACCGGGGGTGTCACGTCAGGGTATTTTTGGAGCAGCCGCGGGTCCGTTATGAGCGTTTGTTTGTAAACGTGACAGCTTACAATCTCTGTGTTGGTCCGTATCGGTGCTGACAGGTGGTGGTGATGGCTGCCCCGCCATTGTCTTCACACCTTGTCAAAAACACTCAGAGCATACCGTATTGAGCCTTGGGAGGAAAATAGCCTTTATCAAACTGGTCCAACAGATGTAGGTGCAAAGCATAACAGTCGGGAGTTGGTCGAGCTTATTTTCGGGTGTCTCCGACTCGTACAGTAGCAATTCACATGGGTAGAACCTAGACAAGACCCTTTTTCCCAGGCCTTTTAATTTCGCCTATAGACCACCCGAATCCACCAACCCCTCCCCTTGTCTCAGTTTGACGAAATAATAATTGAACCCTTCTGGTGACACGTGACAACCCAACGAGTTACACGTGGACATTCCTCACGTCTTCACGTCATTGACTGGAGCCACTTTCCACTTCTTTAGTTGCTCTTATCAGCTGTTACTCGTCCACCGCGTGTACTTTCAATTAGCCAATAGTGCCGGTAAAAACGGGTTTGTTTTGATGCACATTCTGGATAGACACTACTCGTACAGTAACAAGGGCGATATCGTGGCAACCACACCAACCGCTTGAGCCTCTTTTCCTCTGTGCCCGTTTGCACCATTTACAGGCCCTTTTGGGACTGGAACGCGTTGCATACGATCATATCATGCGAGCTGACATCTCATCTCTTTGTCAATTCTGTCAACAATGCTATGTTTCCACGGAAAGCTGTCTACGTGAGCTGTTGGTGCGGCTGGAATGGACCAGCTGCTCATGTCACACTGGTACTGTACGATACTGTAGTCCAATTTCCAGAATTTCCACTGAATTCGGAATTGGAGTCTGGCAGACTACCGACTCATCTGCGTCTAAAACGCGTGTCCGATCGTCGCGATCCTCACAGATCCAGTGTACCTTGGAATGAAGAACAGGCAGCCATAGCCACAGTGGAATGTGGACTGGTGGAGCTATGGGTGCACATTGGGATACAGCCAGATGAGGTACCGACAGATTGAGTCAGATTAAATGAAAACGAGTAACAACTGTGCCTGAGGGTAAAAGCAAGTCTATGAACGCGTGTAATTATGAAAATTCAGAAGTGAGAAGTGTTCAGACGACATCGCGAAGAGAGTCGTCATACCAACACAACATGTCAGCGGTATAATAATGACCTAGCCGCCTTCGGATAACCAGACAATGCGATTCTATTAACGTGTTTCGACTGTACAACAATGAAAACACTGTTTGTGTTGCTAACCTGTAGATCTCTTCTTTATCTTCTGTGTATTGATCTTCTAGACCATTGAAGTTGTAGATCACCAAACTCCATTTCAGTCCAGGTACGGCTCTGGTCATTTTTACGATCTCAAATCAGCCCATTTGTAGAGAAGAGTTCATCGGCAAAACAACGGCCTTCCAGCTATCCTGCAGTACAGGTCGCAGATATTAAACATGCTAAGGCATGCGCTGGGTCCGGGCTAATGTCCATTCTGGAGGGTAGACTAGCTCATATACGCGCCTGGCCTATAGACTGTGTATTAGCCTACTCGTATGTACTTTGTGGTTATTACAAACGCGTCCTGGAAATCGGTGCAAGCCTTGATCTACAGGGATTGGAGTTCATGAGAGTGTGGAGGTTTGTTCACCCAACTCATACATACCAGTGCTCAATGTTGAAGGAGGCTGGGTGTTTCTGACTGGCGCACCCTCCAAGTGTCCTTGAACCAATGTTTGGATTTACGCCATTCTAGGCTGGCCTACTGTACATTCTGAACCCCGTCTAATTGGATGGATCATGTTTCACCATTACAAGTAGACTACATACATACAGTGCTAAGAGATCTGTTTTTGCGAACGGTTCTTACGATTGTCTCGATCTAACGACCCTGTTAGCACCGTACCAATAACGCCGGGTCCATGGCAAGTTCGTACATACGGACTTATGGTACCGTGCACTTGTGGCATGTGCCAATTGCACGGGCGCTGTTCAATTAGACCATAGCAATATTGTTATTTAGATGGTGCGCACTCCAGGTTGTCGAAGCCAGCATTCTTGCGCCAGAGAATGGACTCTTTCTCAGCATGCCCTAAGCTTGATGAAGGAAGGCTTACGACGATCGATGTCACCATGAGCAATTGTTTGTGGATACATTCCAAAGCACCAAAGTCACATACACCCTTTACTGTACCTGGAAAAAGTAATGTTTCTCGCATCTTCTCTGCTTCGAGGATTGCTTCCGGAACCCACAATGCCGTGTTTGGATTTGAACTCGATTAGCTCATGAGTCTACAAATACGGGTAGACCAGTTCCGAGACAAAAATAGACCGGACCTCTGAAATGGGGTCATTGTATTGTAATGATCAACTGTGGGGGTGAGTCTGCGAGGGAAAATTTGCTCTACTGCAAATGTGATGTTCTTGCACCCACTGGTGTTTCAACCTCTGCATGTCTCATATCATACTGCACAAACATGGTGCGTGGTGCTTCAAATACATGGAGCATTGACATGGGTAGACAGGGCAATGTTATTGCATCAGGTGAGACTCGCCAGTCGTTGGTGGCAGTCGGCAAGATATTATGATGTTCCCCAGGTATTGTATCGCTTCCTACAACTATACATCCAGGTGCTACAAGTAGCCTCCTAGCCCCTGAAACCGAAAGAGTAATCCACCCAGCGAGCCATAATTCATACATTCGTTCATTTTATATTGTGCGGTACCTCACATCCGCACGTGACACTGTTCTCTATGCTTCCTTGTCTTCATATCAGACACCCAGTGGTCCTCCATGCAATCAACGTTCTTTGCCATTGTCAATGCACAACTATCGGTAGGACCATCGCCCTTCCTTGGCCATTTGACTGATGGCACTTGTAGCTCCACTGAGAGCGTTGGCGAATCCGCCGCTTGCTCCTCCTTCCTTCATTTCCGCACTTCCATTACCTCGGTTGGCCTCGTCGACAGCAGCGACAATCTTGGTCACTGAAGTCTCCACGACCATACCACCCTGGATAATCTCTCCCAGTACGGTTTCGAGTGTTTGCCACCCGAATACCAGATCCAGTTCACAGACATTCTCGAAGCACCGGTCCAGACACTCCACCATGACCTGGATCAGATCCAAGATGCCAAGCTCAGACTCCTGCTCATCAACCACAAACACAAAGTATAGTGTGGCATAGTGCTTGTAGATGACCCGGATGGTGTCAACATCCTCCTGGCCCTGGAGAAGGGGAGGAGGAGTGAGGAACAGACAAGCGTCTGGTTTTCTTGCCACCAGCAGGGAATGAACCTGCTTAAGCAGTGTTTGTTGTGTTGCCAGGTCGACTGGAGCGTAGAATTTGGTCAGTCGCGGTAGACCCGAGTTGTTGAAGATCAGTACCGAGTGGATCATAATGTGTGTGCGTGTAGTTGACGATGGTGGGCGATGACGGAGCTTGCAGCATTTAGGTGGTTGGTTATTAAGGTTTCAACAAGACCGAGTAACCTGGATAAAAGAAGAGCTGTAGAGGTACGCAGGAGGCTATTTAAAAAGATACAACGATATCGCTGGGTATATTGAGCCCGTTTAAATTGATCCCAATTGTCTTCTGCGTTCTAAGGTACATGTTCACTAGGTAGTTGGGGTCGAATGCTCTGCATGCATGCTGAGGTCATTGAGGTCATTAGCGAGGTTCTAGATGTTCAAAGTGGGGTGGGCTGAAAACGATCTATGAGACCGTTAGAAGAAAATTTTGCGCCCTGAAATATTCCGGGATGGTCCTTTGGTTATTTTCCGGGATTTGGACGTTGCACTGGTTCAATATCACTTGTTACTTGTACTGTACTTGTAAAGAGTCACTTCTAGACATGCTAATTAGGGTGCAGATATTCCGCCATGAAACCGTCCCTCTCCAACACAACATCAAGTTTCTCGTCAATTGGGCGACGACCAGTTCTACAAGTACGATACCCCACAATGATCAACTTGCTAAGACACCCGGCTATGGATGTCCCCCACAGATCAATCCGCAGCAATTTTTTTACCCGCTAACTGTGGGGTTTGAGCCGTTCATAGATGCAACATGGGCATCGGAAACGGTTAGCCGACCCCAGTACGCCTCGGATCACTTTGAAACTAAAGAGCTGCGAGTACTTTAAAAACAGCTGCCGTGTATCCATTCTGAACTAGTGCACCATCTAGACTTGTTTGAACGCTCTGCAAGTCTCTTGGCCGCCCCTGTCAAGGGGTCTAGGCAACGGTCGATAATGGCGGTTGTGCAGTACCAAGACGGGACGGATGACCACCAAGAGAATTTTTTCTTGGCACGTCCAGACTCGAGGCAGAATGGATACATACAAACCTCCCAGGCTATCGATGGTACCACCATCCCCGCATTCTTTTGGTGGACTAGTGAGAGCATGTACTCCGGGGTATAGCGTCCGTTTTACACAGCCCAAGATACGAGCACCTTCCCCACCCCACGGCACTGCTATGGTGTGATCTCATGTATATATAACAAACACCTCGAGAGTGTACTACGGTAATCAACTCGCAATGACCAACAGCCAGAAAGTCGACGACTTCGAAGCTATCGCCTACTCTTCTCAGGTGGAGTACAACAACACTCGGGTTGAGTACGACTCTCAGCCTGATTACGACTCGCAGATTGAGCAGAAGCAGGATCCTCCCCCGGAGTTTTTTGAAGATGGAGCTCTCAAGGACACTCTGACTACCTCTGTCACTCAGGAGTCTATTCAGGAGGGAAGTCTCGACCCTGAGAACGAGAAAGACCAGACCACGTACGAGTACGAGGAAATGTACATGGAACATGAGCACTACTCTCACACTTGGGCCAACTACACTGACGAGTGGAACCCCAACGGTCTAAGAATGGCCAATGAGGGGGACATCGCCCTTCGAAGAATCTCAGCTCCCGTTCCAAGAATCACCTATGTGCTGGCTCTCGTGGAATTTGCCGAGCGAGGGTCCTACTACGGATTAACAAACGTCATCTCCAACTTCGTCCAGTTTCCTCTACCAAAGGGAGGCAATGGGTGGGGAGCAACCCCCAAGGACTCTCAGCTCACTGCTGGAGCTCTCGACCAGGGCCTTCAGGTAGCGACAGCCGTCACTCTGGTGCTCAACTTCCTATCTTACCTGACTCCTCTCCTCGGTGCCTACCTTGCCGATGCGAGATACGGACGTTACCCCACCATCTGGGCAGGAACCATTGTTTGCGGAATTGGACACGTTATTATTGTTATTGCTGGTGTTCCTGGCGTGATTGAGGCTCAAAAGGCCTCTCTTGGTCTATTCATTGCGGGCTTGATCATCTTTGCGTTCGGTACGGGTCTGTTCAAACCCAACCTGCTTCCGTTGGTACTGGAACAGTATCGAGAAGACGACGACTGGGTCAAGACCCTTCCGTCAGGAGAACAGGTGGTGATCAACAAAGAGACAACACTGCAACGAATGACTCTGGTTTACTACTGGGCTGTCAATGTTGGTGGTTTCCTGGGTCTGGGAACAGCTTATGCTGAAAAGCGAATTGGGTACTGGCTGGCTTTTCTGGTGCCCACTATTCTCTACTTTTTCTTGCCTGCACTTCTTTTCCTCATCCGAAACATGGTGTACAAGGTACCTTCCTCCAAAAACTCCATTATTGCTGGTTTCTGTGGAGTTATCTACCAGTACATTTTCCGCAAGAAATCCACCTACCCTCCCAAGTTTGTCCACGATGTCTGGTCCACCCTCAAGGCCACCATGTTCTTCCTATTCTACCCCGTCTACTTCATCAATGACAATGGTATCGGAGCTCTTTCCAACTCTCAGGGAGCTTCAATGATCACCAACGGAGTGCCCAACGATCTCATCAACAACTTCAACCCGTTGACCATCATTGTTTGTGTGCCTATCATCAACTACGGGCTCTACCCCCTGCTCCGAAAGTGGAGAATCGACTTCAGAGCCTCCTTTCGAATCTTCTTGGGATTCATACTGGCGGCCTTGTCTCCTATGATTGGAGCCATTCTCCAGTGGCAGATCTATGAAACTTCTCCTTGTGGATACTACGCCACCAACTGTGAAGAAGGAGTCGCTCCAATCACCATTTGGTGGCAGGTGTTCCCCTACTTTTGTACAGCTTTGTCTGAGATCTTTGCAGTCACCACCTCTTACGAACTGGCATACCACCTGGCTCCTTATAAGCTGCGGTCTATTGTCCTCGCCCTGTTGCTGTTCATGTCTGCACTCAGTACAGCCATCCAGACAGGTATTACTCCGGCCCTCAAAGACCCCTACCTCATCTGGCCATTTGTGGGTATCTGCTGTGCTGGTGTGGTTTTCGCGATTGGTTTTATTATCATCTACTGGAGACTCGGAAAGGGCATGTCTACCCAGTTGTAAGCTTGTTGTTAAGAGTGGTATTTATAAGTAAAAAAATGTGATCTCTAAAAGCTAGCCACAGTGGCCATTCAGTCATTACCGTGAAATAGTATTAAATGCATATATCTATAATAATTACTCCTCCCGTGTCTCCTCGTCACACCTCTCCCACCCTCTTCTTATCTCTTCTCTTTTCGTCCTTCTTGTCCTTCTTTTCATCCTTCTTTTCCTTCTTCTCGTTGTTCTTGCGCTCCTTTTCGTTTCGCTCACGCTCCCGAACAAGCTCCTTTCTATCGCGTCGGAGCTTTTTTCGAGCCTTTCGTTTCGCGGAGTTTCGCTTGGGCTCTTTCTGCCGAATCTTGATGTTGACGTTGAGACGGCCCACAGAACCCCAAACTCGTGGATCAACCTTGTTGGGTAATTTTCGACCATACAAACACTGGTCCACAAGCCACATGCCCACAAGAAAGCCCTCTCTATCCAAGGTACCGTCCTTGCACCGATCCACCAGCTCCCAAATGGCGGAAAGACGTTCATCCGGAAGCCGAGATCGTCGCCACAGACGAGACACAATGTATCCATGCACAGCGTCGTTCTGGTCACTCACAACAACGTCATCCTTTCCTATGTTCTCTCCAGACATGATGTACTCGGCGGAAGACACGGAGTCATCGTCACTGTCGCTGTCCGAGAAGTCCGAATCAGATAGGAAGCCTTCGTCGTAGAACTCCTCCTCGTCAATCATAATGTCGTACTCCTCAGGCTCCATGTAGTATGGAACTTGGGCCCCGCGATTGGTAGCCCAGACACCGTCGTACCTCTTTCGCTCGGCCTCAGTCAGAGTGTCAGCATCATTATGGTGCTTCCAAGGCTTGTCCTCATTGAACTTCTTTTTGGGCTGCTTTCGCAATGAAGTCTTCATGCCGCCCGTAGAAACAGGTGGAGGGGGAGGAGCGTCGGGAGTAGCCTTGTTCCAAATGCTTTTGACGATGCTCTTACCTCCGGCAGTGATGTGTCGATGAGGCAGCTTCTTGGCGAGACGTGAGGCATTCTCGACGCCCCGTGAAGACGACGACTTGGGCTCTCGGTACTCTCTAGCAAAGTAAGAGTGAGCGGTGGACTCGGAGGGAGTCAATGCAAGCTCACTATCGGGCGGGCTGTTGCTCATCGAAGTGCCCAGACCACCGTTGGAGCTTCCATTGTTACCCTCGAAGAATACAGGCGACTTCGTGACGGGGGAGTTCATGGGAGAGCCCTGCAGAGTGGACTGAAGAGTGCTGCTTCGCTCCAGGGGAATGGAGATGACGGGCGATGAAGATCGGGGCGCCGAAGACGACACTGAGGGTGTTCGTGCAACGCCTCGTCGTCGCTTGGGCAGCAACTGCTCGGGAGTGATCAGCTGCTTGGCGGGAGAAGCAGAGAATGTGGGAGACATGGGAAACTGAAGCGAGTTTCGCTGCGACTGAGACGAGCTCAGATGCCGTCGATGGCTTCGTCGAATGTCTTCAGACTCCGACTCGGAGCTCACCGGGATGATGGATGCATTTCTAATGGGGATGGGCGCCAGAAGAGGAGGTCGACCGTGTCCAAGCCCAGTTTCATCGACAGAGTCCATGCTGGCGATGGACATTGAATCGTCTGTCGACGACTTGACCGTCTGCAACGCATTATTGTTGTGGTTGTTGAAAGACGGCTGCAGATGGTGATGGCCTGCGAGTCCACTAGGCTCATCAAGGGACGCAGGAAGATCCGAAACGGCACCTGCGTCATGCGACTTTTGCGGCTGGATGGGAATAGGCGAGGTATCATTAGTGGCCAGTTCACGTGAAGTGTCGATTGACTGTCGAGAGGTGTCGAGAGACCGCCGCGACATGTCAAGGGACTGTCGCGGAGCATCCATCGACCGCCTGGTTCCTTCTGGAGCCCCTTGCATTTCTCTCTGGTGGGTGTGAAAATGCTCTCCGGATCGTTCAGTGAAGTTGGGCGAGAAGCCCTGGAAAGGGTCGATGGGCTTACCCGACTTGCCAATGACACGCTTGAAGATGTTGCCCTGGTGATACTGGTGGTGGTGGGCATGATGACTCTCGTTGGTGCTCTGTTGGTAAACGGCGTTTGCCTGGGCCAGCACCTTTGCCTTTGCCTTTGCGTCTTTTCTTTGCCGCTTCTCGGCCTTCTCCCTCTCTTTGGCTTCGTTGGTCAGCGAGATGCGCTCCATTGTGCTGGAGGCGTTTGAGCCAGCCTTTAGAGCTGCCGCCAACACAGACCCTTCCTGAGGGAGACCTGTGTGCGGCGACACGACCGGCTGCAGTTGCTGCGAAGTATGCGTGCTGTCCATTGATGCCTGGGACAGTCGATTAGCGTGTTTGGCGGCGCTCTGGATTCCTCGCGCTCGTTCTCGGTGCACCTGGTTGTTGTTGTCTTCGAAGTCGCCCATTTCGCCTGGCGAGTCCTCGTCCGTGGGGATCGTGGCAAAGCTCTGTGACGATCGAGCGTACCGTCTATAGTTGTAAATGTCCTCCTCGGAGAGCACGGGCACGAGCGACGATTGTGACAGTCGCTTGGATCGCACAGAGTTGGATGGTGACGGAAGATCACGTATAATCTGCGAGGCCTTCTCCTGGGCTGCCGCTGCGGCTGCTGCCGCCCTGTTATCCTCCTGCTCCTTCTTCATGATATCCGACACGACGGGCGTTGGTACGCTCTTGTTGAACGTGGACGACCGTTTCGCTGCTGCGGACGCTGCTGCTGCCACCGTTGACGAGGGGGTTGTTGCAGATACTGGTGTGGCTGGAACCGTGGACGTTGTACTGGCCGGTCGGGAATCCGAGCTTGGCGTCTTGGTGGACTCACCGCTGCTTCTATGGCTCACGGGCGGTCGGTGATGCGGTGAGAGTTTTGGAGACGACTCTTCGTCTTTCTGTTTCTTGAAGTGTCGAGCAGCCGCAGCAGCCGCAGACGTGGCTGAAGAACCCTGTGACGGGGTGGTGCTAGCCACTGAAGTGTCGACGGTGATCTTGACGGGCTGTTTGGGGCGTCTGGCCGCCGGACGCGCGGGTTTGGCTGCTGCTGGTTTGACTGGTGGTGCTGACTTGACCGGTGCATGTTGTGGAGGTCTACTTTTCGTTCCAGCAACATTGTTGGACTCTCTGGACGTCTCACTAGCCCGTGCGGCCGCGGCTGCGGCGGCTAGGGACGCAGACAGAGCCGACATTGCTCTCGGATCGTGGTTGAGGGTGGGTGGAAGATTGCGTTGGGAGCAACGCTCTTTTTACTCTGGTGATGGAGAGGTGTGTTGTGTGCTGCAGAGCCAAGTAGTGTGCCCCGAGTTTGATTGTCTGTAGGTTATCTGGTTGACAATTGAGGAAGACCCAAAGTAGCTAATACGGGAAAGAGAGCAAGTACGAAGCGTTAATTAGAAGGAGGGAGATCCCGAGGCCTAGTCACGTGACGCCCAGCCATTGACACGGTCCGTATGAAACACGAACCCTCCCACCCCCCTCTCTCTCCAATGCTCAGCCCCTGGATGCTCCCCCGTTCCATTGTTCTGTCACACACTCCCTCTGCACATGTCAAATGCATCTCTCATGACTTGTGCTAAAAATACACTCCCGGCCCCGACATTGCAAGGCGAGAGTACAGT
This sequence comes from Yarrowia divulgata, assembly GCA_900519045.1. Classification (NCBI taxonomy): domain Eukaryota; kingdom Fungi; phylum Ascomycota; class Dipodascomycetes; order Dipodascales; genus Yarrowia; species Yarrowia divulgata. Next base: position 3,677,826 of record ULGQ01000001.1, on the reverse strand, counting down.
ATCGTATGCCAGGCAAAATAAAAAACAGGGTACATTCCCGACAACGGAGTCTACTGGTAGTTAAAGCTGTTAGCGCCGTGCAACTCCACCGTGGGCGTTGTCCCGTCCAGGCGGTCGTCTCTGGCGCTTGCCTCAGGCCCACCACTATGGTTCCGTTTGTTTATGGTCCACGTGACCACATTGCAGACTACATAGACCTCAACACCCTTGCTTGGGGGCTTTGTTTGAAAGGGGAAATGCAACTCGGGCAACGGTTTTGGGTGGTTGGTGGTGGTGGAGGGTTTGGCCATGGGACTGGGTATTCGGGGCTGGTGTGTAGAAGACGTTCGACGTACCGGTACGTAGTTGGCTACACAACCTGCGGCAACTGACTGGACGACTTTAATCGCGCGTGCCTATTAGCTATCCGGCAAAACGGACATATGCTCAACCACTTACAGTAACGTAGACTCACTCAGCACAACACACTAACTTGCTACGCCAGGGTTGTGCAAATCCGCAATCGGCAGGTGCAGTATTTTGATAGGCATCCTGGAATGTGAATAATTCCCAAGAGAACAGAGAGGGCACGTCGTCAGAGCATGGGACGCCGTCCCAACGCTCTCCAATCTCAAGCCCGTGAGGCATTTCGTAAAGGCAAAACGGTTATAGCTTAGCGAGGAGTTATAGTGAGAGCCGAGACACTCCTGTAACAGAAAGCGTTTCAGCGCACCATACAAGCAGGACAGCAACACGGGAGGAACGGGAAGAACACTGCCCTGAGACAGACGAGGACATGAGACGGTCGGTATGCAGGTATGAGAGTCGGATCGACTCCGCTTAGTCTGAGGCTATGTCATCAGGTACTTCTACTGTGTAGCCCTCCGTTTACTGTATTTGTGTGCTTCTACCAGCCTCCAATAAGTCTTGTGAGCAGTCTTGTGAGCCCAAAAGCCCTCGTGACAAAAAGCTCGGAGCTCAAAAAATAGAAACTCGTGCGAGGTCATTGGAACTCGTAAGACCACACAGCCTCAGTCACAATACCTCGCAAGCCCTGCCCGCTGAACCTCCCATTTACCCGTTCAGTACGTCTTGGCCAGCCTCGTGTATGCGGTGCGTGCAATCAAGTATTGCTCTTCTCCGTTAACCTTACGAAGATGAAGTTTGCTGCTGTGGAGGAACCAGAGTGAAAAAAGCATTGACCTGAAATCACGCCACGTTGAGATGATCGCTGAACCACCAAAAGTAATTAGAATAGACGACCGCAGCGAACAATACCCCCAATCGCAGATGACTTCCAAATTGAGTGAGACTGCGTGCACTGTAATTACCTTGTTAACGATAGCCAGCCATAATAGCCATTGTCGCGGTGCAGTAGAAACTCCTCTAAGACCGAAAGCTACAAGTACGAAACACCAACGGTTAGACATCTCACGTGAAAAGATTGCAATGGTCATTAATAACCACCACTTCTAATTCTTATGGTACACTGTCTCTACAGGTTCTCCGATCTCGTTACCTTACTCGACTGAATCCTCTGATTTGAAGATCCAATTCAATACACCGTTGAACAACCTACACTTTGATGCACAACGAATTGTGTAGCGATGCTTCTACCAGGCACCGTCAGAGAGAAACGAAGTGCAATATGACAGTATCCCCTTCATGAAGTTGAAGGTACAATGGACTTTACGAGAGTTTTAGGTCCATCAGAGCAATTGCTCTAGAAGGCCGGATTCCAGTCTGTTAGAGGCACATCCAAAAAGACATCCTATTCAAGATTCCATTCCACAACACACACGCGAACACACTCATCTACATGAACGCTGCACCCTCCGGTACAGCTTGTTTCGTTAATAACAAACCACCATTACTTTTCTATGTACGTCCTTAGATGAAAGCGAGAACAGCAGAGGACAGGATAGAGAGACCGACAACGGCGTAGCCGGTTCGGTAAACACCCTTGATAGTCAGCTCCTTTCCGAAATCCCAAACAAGATGTCGAACACCGTTGAGGGCGTGGAAGGTGAAGGGGAATGCAGCGAGAGCCTTCAGGGGGATCTTGGCAACCAGGGGGATGGCAGCGAAGGTCTGGGCCAGAGTGGTGGAGTCAATGTGGATGCCAAGAGCGGGGCCAGCGGCGTAAGCACACAGCAGAGCGTAGAGAGCACCTCCGAGAGCGACGCCGGTGATTCGGTGCACTCCGGAAAGGTACCAGGTGAGCTGGGGCTGGTAGATGTCGAGATGGGGAGAGGTGGGTCGCAGAGCTCGCTGCTTGTTAAGGATATCCAGAGCCTCGGTGGGGGTGGTAGTCTGAGTCTGGAGACATCGGTAGGCGGCAAGGGGACCCTGTCGGAGAGAAGGTCGAGCCACTGGGTTAGTTTATTGTTTCAAAGAGGTGTGCATCAATTGATAGGAGTGACACTAAAAGAGGTGACGTCGGGATCGTAGTGTCGACAATTGCCGAGGAAGGTTGATGAATATACGCAGGGTATCAAAACTAAGGGTATATCCGTGCGAACGGTGTCGTCGGAGGTGTCGTCGGGAAGCTGTCGCGGTGGGTCGGAAGGGCGTCTACTTGAGGCGTGTAGCTGTCGTGATCTTAGGCGTTTCAAATACGGAAAACGCCACGTAGCTCTCTGAAGTCGTTGTAGGTCGCGTTGTCAATTCTCTGAGTCGTCAACTGTCTCCCGTCCGTCATTGGTCTTCTCACTGACTGCTCTTCGCTCATCGCGAACAGGAGGCCTGTCATGTCTAGCAGCAATTTGATACTTCTTCTGTTGGATTCGCGTTTCGTATCTGTGTCACATCCTTCTCAATCTTCACGTCTGTTACTCACCTCGGAGGGACTGCTGTGCAATAGTTCGGATCATTTTTTTTGGTGTTAGTGATGGTGAATGGAGATGTTCCCAAATGTGTGAATATAGCTTTGTCCGGGGGAAGTAATGCGATGCATATGATTGGCTAGTGAGATTTGAGCCCTAACCCTACGAATATGAAGAGCGGTTATATAGAAGCACAGAGACTCAGTAAAGAGGAAATCCAGTCTACTGATGATCACTACACATACCAAATCTGCTCATAGCTTCTCTGAGGTCATTTTGGACATAAATTGCACTTTTCCAAGGTATTCCGGTTTCCCCCGCATATCGTGGAGTCTACCATTATCGTGTGTATGTCGTTTTGTTGTAATACAGTTCGCTGATTGGAACTAATATTTAAGGTTAGATTAGTAAGAGCTCGTCCAATGCAGATCTCGGTTGGCTACTTGAATGTGGTGTGAAACGGAAAATATGGCAGGAAAGGTATAGCATCAGTATGTCATTATGACGAGAGAAATCTCGGCTATCTAATGGAGCCGTTTTTCGCTTAAATGATATTTCCGCGATTTGCTCGGTTTTTCAGCAACCCTTGGATCCCTTTGCAAATCTAAGTCGACTGTAATACGATTTGACTTTCGCCACCTTGCCAGATGACAACCGCGCCAGCAGCAACGGCGTCGTTCTAAAGTCAGTCTATCTTCAGATAGCTGTCATCGTCGCATCTGGCAACATGGGTCTTCTCGATGCGACCCCTCGAATTAGTATGCGTCATATGCATGTGTGATGCCAGTATGATCCATGCGGACCTCTCTCTCTCATCACGAATAAAGACTGGTTCCTCTTATTCCTTTTATCTGGCTTTCTTAAGTCTCCACCTATGAACCCCGGAAAGAGGCTTAGCCTCACAGCTATGAACGCTTTCAGGAATACGATTCACACATCCTTGATGCTAAATTGTGCCCAACGTTTGTTCCGATCAGTAGACGGAACGAATGGAGATCACTATAGTTGAAGAGCACTCTTTTCAGAGCCCTCCTGGAGTGTGCAAAACACCCGCAGTCACTTATATTTTGCTCACTATTGCCTTTCTTTCCCTTACTCGTAACGTCAGTACTCATAGTCTCTTTCGCCAAGAAAACTAGCCCCAATAAGATGCGATTTAGTTCGCCAACCGCAACACATCGAAGAAGACACGTGGGGGGCGCAAAAGGGTCTCAAAAGCTTTGTGGATAAAACTGAAAGATTCACACATTAAAAACTGTTGATTTGGTTCATATTTCAGCTCGCAAACTCCTAGCAGAGCTCTTATGGACCTCCAAAAAGCATTCCGCTCCCACAGCCGAACCGTGCAACTGCTTATCTGGAATCTTATCGGCGTTAAACTATATTCTCTAATGAAAATGTCGATGACCTCAGCCGCTCAACCAGAAACCTCTTAAACGTCACTCGCCTCGTCCAAGCTCTGCATATACAAACAAATCTGCCGTCCATGACGTTCAAAGAATTCTGCAGCTTCTTTGGGACACCCGGCGTCGGTATATATCGCGACATCAAGGGCCGCTTACCATACTATGTCTCTGACTGGAAAGATGGGCTCAACTACAGAGTCATTCCCAGTACGGTGTACATGTACTTCACCAACCTCCTGCCGGCAATCGCATTCGCTCAAGACATGTTCGACAAGACGCACAACTCGTACGGAGTCAACGAGGTGCTGATGGCCTCGGCCATGGGTGGAATCATTTTCGGCTTGTTTGCTGGGCAACCGCTGTGCATCGTGGGAGTCACAGGACCTATCGCCATTTTCAATTACACCGTCTACGACATTATAAAGAACCGAGACACCCCCTATTTTCCGTTCATGGCCTGCATCTGTCTGTGGTCCATGGGCATGCATTGGTTTCTGGCGATTTTCAACTTCTCCAATGGTCTCAAGTGGGTAACCCGATACTCATGTGATGCCTTTGGACTTTTCATTTCCATCGTTTACCTCCAAAAGGGTATCCAAATCTGTACACGACAGTTTACAGACGTGGGCGACGCCTCTGGTTACCTGTCTATCATTGTGGGAATGTGTATCATGATCTTTGGATGCGCCACAGTACTCATTGGAAACCACTCGACGTTTTTCAAAGGATGGATCCGGGGAATCTTCGCTGATTACGGACTTCCCCTTTGCGTCGTCTTCTTCTCCGGGTTCGTGCATTTTGGACCCACCCTAGCAGGCACTACCATTCAAAAGCTGCCTACGACTAAAGCATTCCAGCCTACAGACGAGATCAGAAATGGGCCGGGAGGACACGGCTGGTTCATCCATTTCTGGGACCTTAATGTTGGGGATGCTTTCCTGGCAGTCCCCTTTGCTATCCTGCTGACTCTGCTCTTCTACTTTGATCACAACGTCTCTTCGCTGATTTGCCAGGGCTCCGAGTTCCCCCTAAAAAAGCCAGCATCTTTCCATTGGGATCTGTTTCTACTCGGTATTACGACAGGAGTTGCCGGCTTGCTGGGAATTCCAGCTCCCAACGGACTCATTCCCCAAGCTCCTCTTCACACCACTTCTCTCGTTGTCAAGAAAGAAGTATACATTGACGGAGAGGGAGTCACATATCCTGTGAACGAGGAAACACGAGAAATGGCGAAGGACGCACCCAGCTCCTATACTCTGCTAACCATCAACGAGTCAGTCGTTGAACAGAGAGTCTCAAACTTCGCACAAGGACTCATGATTCTCGGTACCATGAGTGGTCCTTTACTGGTGGTACTGGGCCTGGTACCCCAGGGAGTCCTGTCTGGTCTCTTCTGGTGCATGGGACTGACAGGTGTGTACAACAATGGTATCGTGGCAAAGATCGTTTTCATCTGTACTGACTCCAAGTACATTTCTCACGAGAACCCCCTGTCACGGGTCAAGCCCCGAAACCTTTACCTGTACACTGCGTTAGAGCTGTGTGCATTTGCTGCGGAATTCGGCATTACGCAGTGTATCGCGGCTGTGGGATTCCCAGGCGTGCTCCTGCTGTTCGTGCTGGTGTCCTACTGCATTCCAAGATTCATTCCTGAGCCTGATATGTCCATTCTGGATCAACCTACGGCCGAGGGAGTGGTCATGGAAAATCTCAAAACTAACCGAAGAAGAAGCACTGACGATGAAAAGCATCCTGAAGAGGTGTCAAGTAGAGACATTCAGGATGAAATTGAGGAAGAGCAGCTTCACAAGCGCGTTTAATTATTTATAGACAATTCAAGTTGTGGGACAATCAGAGAGTGCTGTTGTGGGTATACAGTATATATAATAATGGCTATATGTAAACATGTTGCTGTTAGCTGGCTTGGTTACCATTGTTCTCCTTTCGCTCGTACAGCTCCAGGTTGAGAGCCGCCAAGAAACAGGGGAAGTCCTTCTTATCCTTTACCCAGTAATCCACAATGTTGCTGAACTCATCAGTCAGAGGGCTGTCGATGACTCCAGCAAACTGACCCTTATGATTGGGATCAGGTAAGAATGTGAAAGAGTCCTCGTCAGATTGAGCGTACATTGAGGTCACCTTGACCTTTTTGTTCCGCAGAATATCAATCTGGTATCCGGTCAGAGCATACACCGCTTCTCTAAACTCTAGCGATTTGACTGAGAACACCTCCTTGAGTCGCTGGTAAGACTTCTCGGTAGAAGCCAGTTTATCCTTGACACCCTGAAGCTCAAGCTGCTTCCTCTCAAGAGAGGCTTGAGGCACAGACTTGGAATTTTCATTCTGACCCATCAGAGCCTCGTTCTCAGCCCGTAGAGTATCCAACATGCTCTGCTTGACAGCCTCGTGACGAGAAGTTGGGTTTTCACGCAATTCGAGAATTCGTACTCGCGACTCCTGGCTCTTCTCTAGACCCTCAAGTCGCGCTTCAAGAGCCTCCTTGGTCTTGGCGAGAAGCTTAGCCTCCACCGACACCTCATCGAACTCTTGCTGAAGAGTCTGCAGCTTGCGCGTGTACTCTGAGATAGCCTCGGACGACACACTGTCATCTGTACGAGGTCGCTTGATGCCTGCGGAAACAGTCGAGTCTGGTTCACTTCTCGCTTCCTTCAGTTCAACCTCCAAAGCGGTTTTTTCAGTCTTGACTGCTTCCAACAACTTCTCCAGCTCGTCGATACGGCCCTGCTTGACATCGGTGCCAGCTTCTGTAACCTCCTCATCATCGTACGCCTTGAGCTGCTCTCTAAGGAACTTTGATTCATTGGCAGCAAGGGTGTGCTGTCTAATGGACGTAGCGACCTTCTTTTTCTCCATCTTGAGCTGGTTGTGGGCCTGTTGCAGCTCAGCTTCAATCGTAGCGACTCGCTCCTGCAGTCGCGCATACGCCTCAGACGTAGACCGAGTCTCATCGCTGACACCCGAGCCAGCTCGCTCCAACAGGCTAGCCTTTTCCATTCTAGCCTTGGTCAGAGCCGTGACAACGTCCTCCACAGTCTTGAATTCGTCAGACTTTTCCAAATAGGCCTTCCACTTGGCACTATTCTCTTCGTGCACCAGAATCTGTAGCTGCTGTTCCGCCAGCTGTTGACGGAGACCCTCCATGTTCTTCAGTTTACCCTTCATGCTGTTGAGATCCTCCTCGTAGACCTGACTGAGCTGCTGTGCAGACTCAGCTGCCTCCACACGTACTGTGAGAGCAGACACCTTTGCCTCCAGCTCTTGAGAGTACTTGATCTGGTCGGACAGCTGGCTCTTGGTCTGCTCGACTGCCTCCAGATCCTCGGCCGATTGTTTGAGATCTAACGACTCGCTCTTCATGGACTCCACCAGCTGCTCGAACTTGACCACGTTCATTTTGGCCTCAGTCAGTGCTGCTCCCCGGTTCTCAACCTCCTTGAGCAGGTCGTCAGTTGTCGTGGAAGCTGCCTTGATTCTGTGTTCGTAGTCCTCAATCTTGTGGTTCATTTCCGACACTAGAGCTCGGTTTTCTGACTGTAGATCATTCAGCAGGTCCTTCAATCCTTCCAGTTCATGATTCAATTCACGTCCATCTGTTTCGTGTTGAGATTGCAGAGACCGCAGCTCCTCTTTAAGCGCTCGGTTTTCGTCCGTGAGCTCCTTTTGTTTGTTGAACAGAAACACCTGGTCTGATTCTGCCTGCTCAGCTCGATCCAGCTCCTTTTTGTGTTTGGCCTCCAATTCTCGCTCCTTTTCCTCCTGCAGGATCTGAGCCACCTGCTGTTCCTGCTTGAGAGCGTCCAGCTCATACCGCAGTTGCGATACGGTCTTTTTCAGCCCGATCACGTCCTCTCTGGGGGTCCTCGAAAACCGACTTGCTGTGGATGGTGTGCCATGGTGTGAAGGTGTGGCATGTGCGGATCGAATCGGAGTAGCGCGATTGCTGCTGAATAGCGTCTTTTTGGGTGTCTCCGGATGCTCGATGAACGGCGACGACGGAATGTCTGACATTGCAATCTGTGGGTATTATTGTATCTGTGTGGTGATGGGGACGTGATGTTGGTGGGTTGGAAATTAAGGTTCCAGAAGGCCGTCGTCCCAGCAACCGGACCTATTGTACGTTACCCTCATGCATCTTCAGAGCACGACGAGCTAATTACCTTGCCTACTCTGACAGCCTTAACCTCATCTAGAACACCACAAAAGACAACATAATGGCCGCCAAAATGTGAGTACGAGCACGGAAGAACTGCGGGAGCTACGGAATTTGCGGTTTCGTCTCGGATTTCCCATCTCCACGCCAAACAACGGCGCAGAACCACTGGATAGATGGTCACGCAACCTCTGCTGGTCCGGATTACTAACTCAGGCCCCGATCGTTTCGACTCCTGGAGGAGCTCGACAACGGCGAAAAAGGAATCGGATCCGAAGCCTGCTCGCTTGGACTAGCCGACTCTGACGATATTGAAATGACTTTCTGGAATGGCACCATTCTCGGACCTCCTCACTCAGCCCACGAGAACCGCATCTACTCGTTGACACTCGAATGTGGCCCCGACTACCCCGACAAGCCCCCTACCGTCAAGTTCATTTCGAAAATCAACATCCCCTGCGTCAACCAGCAGAGCGGAGTGGTGATTCCCGCCAACCTGCCGTGTCTCAACCACTGGAAACGAAGCAACACCATGGAGACGGTTTTGCTGGAGCTGCGAAAGGACATGGGCCAGCCCGCAAACAGAAAGCTGCCCCAGCCTGCTGAAGGCAGTACCTATTAACCATTGCATTAGAGTAACAAAGCATGAGCACGAGCCAGTATGAAGAGTAGTCAAGAGAGTGTACCTGTACGAGTACGAGTATGTACGATACTGTAGTCTACAGTTCAGTTGAGAACTTGTGGCCAGCAATACACAAGAGCTTCACTGATCTTGATAATAACTTATATTAGTACTATTTACAATGTTAGCTGTGATCCCAAAGAACATGACGTCGTGGGACAACACAGGGTGATACTTTCCCATGGAGAGGGGCGCAACTCTGCAATGGTAATGATGCGTGAATGGGGGACCTGGTTTCAGCTTTTTCAAATCAGCCGTTAGTGATCAGCAGGGAACGTGACAAACACAGACCATTCCCCACCTTCCCCTCGTACACCCCAAACTACCTGCCTCTCTGCCCACCTACACAGGCTTCTCATACTCCTTACTTTCAGCCATCCTCATGGCCGATCTGAAGTCGTCCAGCGGATCAACGTCCCGGACGTTCTTCAATGGAATGTTCTGGGCCTTGGTAGTCACCTCATACAGCTGTTCTCGTCCGTTGACCTGGCATGCTCGGAAGTATCGTGTGAAGGGAATCAGCAGCTGCACCCCGTTTGCGGTTTTGGATTCGTATTGCACCAGCTTTTTCAGAGGACACTCGTCTACATGCTTGGGCATCTTGACTCGAGCCTCTTCCCGGGTGAGGACTTTTATCGGTGGTGACATGGTTTCGTTGTGTCGTAAATTGTGATGTTTGAGGGGTAGCTATGATCCCGAAGATGATCAGTCAAGTGGAAACATGCAGAGTTTCTGAGCCGCATATTGACTTAGTAAGCGACATTGGAGAAACGAGGAGACACTTGCCACTATTTACGTGGCCTTCTCGGCGATATTCGACACATGGATAAACGGCTCATGGTACGGCATGGGCCCATATTATTGTGCGGCTCTTTTCAGACAACCAAAATACAAAATGGTGGCTGTAAATCGATGTGAACATGGCTACAAGTGCGAGGTTTGATGGTAAACTGCACCAACGAGTACACCGGCTCTCGCACAAGTAGATCCCAAACCAAAAGTCTCTTCGAACTAAGATGAAAAAGAGAAATAACGTGTCTTTCTCTCGGACCCGTCGGCGTTGCCCTTCTCAAACTACTGTACCCTGCAAAGTTACATCACTGACGTAGCACTGTGGCTCGTATTCCTGCTGTAAGAATAGATGCTTGTGGGCATGGTGGTGAGTATTAATAGCACGCAGGATGGCTGAGGTCTCTTGGCAGGCAGACAGGAAGGGGTTTCGTTTCCACACGAGTTATAACCATCTAAGTTCGACATAGAAAAACAGCTCAGATGCCAATTGCTTGTTTTTTTTTTTGACCGTCTTCCCTTTTCGTATTCCGCCTTACCTGGTATCACTCTGATTACTAGCAATGCTTCCATACCCACTCCCGCTCCCGTGCGTTGCCTGGCAACCCTAACTCCGTTTACCTCGCATCAACCACGCTAACTATAAACGGGTGTCTCTCCCGTATATCTGGCCTCTCGACTTCTTCAACCTCCACACCACCACACAAAATGTCCATTGACGAGTTTTCCAAGGACCATCCCAAGCCTGATGGAATCACTTTCGGCTACGGAACTGCCGGCTTCCGATTGAAGGCCACTCTGCTCGACTCTGTGGCCTTCCGAGTCGGAATTCTCGCTGCCCTCCGATCCCAGTTCAAGAAGGGCCAGACCATTGGTGTCATGATCACCGCCTCCCACAACCCTCCCCCGGACAACGGAGTCAAGCTCGTCGATCCTCTCGGATCCATGCTCGAGGCATCATGGGAGGCCTACGCCGCCGAGCTCGCTAATGCCCCTGACAACGAGCTCCAGGCCAAGGTCGACTCTCTGGTCTCGAAGCTGAACATCGATACAAGCGTGCGAGCCCACGTGGTCATTGGACGAGACTCTCGAGAGTCCGGTCCCGCTCTTGTCGCATCTCTCGAGGATGGTCTCAAGGCCATGAACGCCAACTACAACAACTACGGTCTGCTCACCACCCCCCAGCTCCATTACATCACCCGTGCGATCAACACCAAGGGTACCCCCGACGCCTACGGAGCCCCCACCGAGGAGGGCTACTACGAGAAGCTGGCCAACGCCCTCAAGAAGGCTGTCCCTGATCTCGATGAGCCTCTCAAGTGCGTCGTCGACTGCGCTAACGGTATTGGAGCCCCCAAGCTTCGTGCCCTGGCCGCCATGCTGGACGGTACTCTGTCTGTGACCATTGTCAACGACCATTACAAGGAGCCCGCTATGCTGAACATGGACTGTGGTGCTGACTATGTCAAGACTGGCCAGCGACTTCCCAACGGAGTCACTCCCGAGCCCTACCAGTTGCTCGCTTCCTTCGACGGAGACGCCGACCGAATCGTCTTCTCGTACGTTGACGACAAGAAGACCTTCCACCTGCTGGACGGAGACAAAATCGCCACTCTGGTTGGCATGTACATCACCGAGCTGTCCAAGGAGGCCGATCTGGATCTTTCCGTCGGAGTCGTTCAGACTGCTTATGCTAACGGTTCTTCCACAAAGTACATTGTGGACAACCTCAAGGTGCCTGTTGTTTGCACCCCCACCGGTGTCAAGCATCTGCATCACGCTGCAGAGGCCTTCGACATTGGTATCTACTTTGAGGCCAACGGTCATGGAACCGTTCTCTTTTCTCCTGCCGCCCAGATCAAGCTGCAAACCGCCCCCGAGGACTGTGGACCCGTCCAGCGACGAGCCATTGACTCTCTTCTGGCTCTTTCTGACCTTATTAACCAGACTGTAGGTGACGCCATTTCGGACCTGCTGCTGGTGCTGGTCGTTCTGGCTATCAACCGATGGGGCCCTGAGGAGTGGGACTCTGCCTACAAGGATCTGCCCAACCGTCTGGATAAGGTGGTTGTCAAGGATCGATCTCTCTTCAAGACCACAGATGCGGAGCGACGTCTCACCTCTCCTCCTGGCCTTCAGGACAAGATTGACGAGGTTGTCAGAATGTTCAACCAGGGCCGATCTTTTGTTCGAGCCAGTGGTACTGAGGACGCTGTCCGAGTCTACGCTGAGGCTGCCTCCAAGGCTGAGGCCGATGCCTTGTCTGGACGAGTTTCTCAGTTCCTGCACGCCTTCCAGTAAATCTGGTTAATGCGAGTTGAGATAGTAATGGGGCGTGCCTAAGGAGCGCGCATCGGGCACAGGTAGAGTGAGTGCTCGTAATGAATGGCACCCGGCTACATAGAGTCCGGATCACTGGACGTGGTGCTAAGTGTGTCATGGGCTTAAATGATAACCATGGGGCATTATTGGTGTGGCGTCTTTGGCATCAGGCTTATAGACGGTGAATAATTTGATGTAGAAGTGAATGTATCCTACTGAATGTAATAGCTAGCTGGCCAGTAGCTATGGTGCCCGTGATTTGACCTCCACTCATCGTCAGCATGAGGTTGGGACCAAACCACCCTTCATTATACAGTGCACAGGAACTCTAACACCGAGATCAACAAGCGCACACGATCGATATGGAGAAGCGAGCCCATTGTGTAGATAGTGTAGCCCAAGAAAAAAGCAACCCAAATCCGATCTTTCCGTGTTTCGTGTAAATACGCAACTTGAGCTGTTTGACGACTGAAATTTTCGTGGCTACACGTGTTACCCAGGCTCTCTTACGTTACCACCAGGTAGCTGGCTAGCTAATGATACCTACATCTACAGTAGAGGCGTGTCTTTTACAGAGTTGGCAAACAAAAGAATTGGTAATAACGGAATATTTTTCGTGAGCCACGACTCGTCGAGCAATCAAATTGAAGGGTCGTTTGCATCTCCAAAGCATGCGTTGTGGCATTGTTTATCGTGGAGTGTCCTACACCCAAGCTCATGGCGGGATGCATGACTATACATACCAAATTTCCCGATGTGGAAGTACCACAACATGGCATGTACGAGACCGACAATAAACATGTATGACGGCTAAAGAGAATGCTCTCCTCCTCTAGCACATCTACAACTGATACACACGGCCCACAAAACCAATGTCGGAACATTCGTTTGCCAACAACTTTTGGGGCAAGGATGACCAGGGAGTTCACAATGTTTTTCTTCGCATGAAGAACTCCAAACAAACCAATGAAGAAGTACGACTATTCTACAAGGAGCGAATCGCCATTGAGGAGGAGTACTCCAAACGCATGCTGGCCCTGTCTCGCAAGAGTTTGGGGGCGGTTGAGACGGGCACCCTTCAGTCTTGTCTGGAGACCATCAGACAGGATACCGAAGCAATGGGCAAGTCTCATGCCACTGCTGCCCAGCAACTCAAGAGCCAGCTGGAGGAGCCTCTCGTAGCTTTCAACAGCAGCATGCGAGAACGGCGAAAGACGACACAGCAGACGGTGGAGAAGCTGCTCAAGGCCAAGATCATGCAGAACACCAATGTCGAAAAGGCCCGGGAGAAGTTCGAGCTCGACTGCAACAAGATCAACGGGTACTACGCCCAGCAGAACCTGCTGATGGGCAAGGAGCTGGAGAAGAACAACCAGAAGCTCGACAAGACTCACATGAGTGTGAACGCCACCAAGCGGGACTACCAGACCCATCTTCGAAACCTGGCCGACACCATTGATCGATGGAACAAGGAGTGGAAGGTGGCCTGTGACAAGTTGCAGGACATTGAGGAGGAGAGAATCAACTTTCTCAAGAGCAACCTGTGGGGTTACACCAACATTGTTTCCACAGTGTGTGTTTCTGACGATGAATGCTGTGAAAACATTCGTTTGGCATTGGAGAAGACTGACGTTACTGAGGATATCGTCCAGTTTGTGAGAGACAACTCGACTGGTGCCGAAATTCAGGATCCTCCGGAGTTCATCAACTTCCTGAACGGACATTCTCATGACAATGTTGAGAACAGCTACAAGGTGGCTCAGTTCCCTCGAGTCGCCACTGCGGGAGATGAGTCCATGGACGATATGATGAACACATCTATTGGAGCAGTGGGCTCGCATGTTGTTGATCCCGATACTTCTTTCGGGTCGCTGGAGCAGGCCATTCCTGACCCCAAGCCCGCTCACCATTCTCCTCTTCACAATATTGCACAGACTGCTCGAGATGTCTTTTCGTTCAAGCTTGGCGCTCCTTCTGCTGCACCTGCTTCCGCTGCCTCTGAGGTCGGTTCCTCCGTCTACTCTGAGCCAGACTGGGCCGGATCCTCTGTCAACGAGCCCTCGTCTGTCATGGAGCCTTCTGGCCGATCTGAGGCTCGGTCTTGGGCTACTCCTTTCCGAAGACGGTCCAAGAAGGATCTCAACAAGGGCTGGAACCGAAGCCAGTCTCGGGACCCTGCTGAGGAGCGTGCCCGAACCCCCAACCCGCGATCTCGAACTCCGTACGACTCTAACGAGACCCATGAAGCTCTGTCTGTAGGAGCCAACACATTCGACTTGAGCCCCTCCAAGTCTCCTGCTCCCCAGCGGGCAGTCATGACCTCTTCTCCCGCTCCTTCGTCTGCAATGAATAGCGCTTCTTCGCAGAACATCAAGAAGCTTTCGCGAGACGATCCTCTTGTTGCTGCTCTGGAACAGCTCAAGTTGTCTGTCGGTTCCAACTCTTCCATGGGCTCGTCTGTGTCCTCTGCACCCAACACCGAGCCCCATAGCTCCAAGTACGGTACTCTTGGCGGTGGCCAGCCAGTTTCTCAGCGACGAGTGGCGTCCCGGTCGGCTCCCTCTTCGCCTGGACGGTCATTCGAGCCCTCTTACCTCAATGCTCCAGCCCCTGCATTCACAGCTCGAGACATGCAACAGACCAGCCAGCAGTACGCTGCCAACATGTTTGGTGAGGGACACTCTCGAGACTCTGGGGGAGCCAGCCGAGAACCTGTGCATCGAAAACCGGTTCAGCGAACCCCCGAGCGAGGACGAGCACCCCGGTCAGATCAGCCTCGGCCCAAGAGCTACTATGAGGGAGCCTCTGCAGAGCAGATTCAGAGACAGCTCTACGCCGAGAGCGGTCAGCGAACTCATTCTCCTTCGATTGTGGGAGACAACCACTACCCCCGAACCGTCTCTCCCGACCCTCGGGTGCGAAGTGTTTCTCCCAACCCTGCCGTTCGACCTGGTAGTGCCAACCCTTACTCTGAGCCTCTGCATGGTCGATCTCAGCCCAACCTGTATGCCGCTTCAGGTCAACAGCGACCTCAGCGAAGCCATACTCCTCAGGGACGATCATACGATCTCTACGGAGCTCAGCAGCAGCAGCAGCAGCAGCAGCAACAGTACCAACAGCATGCTCAGCAGCAGCAACAACAACAGCAATACCAAGACAGCAGACCTCGATCCAAATCCATGGGCGAGCCTCGAGTGGATCCTCGAATGGACCCCAGATTCAACCCCGACCCCCGAATGTCGTCTCCTCGAGGCGCACCACAGCTTCCACGCGTATCTTCGGACGGACGGCCTGTCATTTCGTACTCCCGAGCACAATACGACTACCGAGCAGCCATTCCCGAGGAGGTGTCGTTCCGAAAGGGCGAGGTGATGTTGGTGCTGCGAATGCAAGACGACGGCTGGTGGGAAGTGGAGGTCTACGGACGAGGCCAGCGAGCTGGTCTGGCCCCCAGCAACTTTTTGGCTGACATTTAGATGCTGGTCGTCTGTTATTTATGTATGTATAGGTTGGTGTAATTTAAGGACTTTGTATAATGATTAATGGCGGTGTAGTCTAATGATAGTCAATGTCAATGTATTGGAACATTATATAATACAAGTGGAGTTCTATTTACTCCTTCTTGGGGACCACAGAGAAGAAGGCAGTGAGTCGCTTGTTCTTCTTGGGTGCCTTTTCCTCCTTGGCAGGTGCAGCCTTCTTCCGTTTCTTCTCTGGGGGACCGGAAGGAGGCTGCGCAGCCAGCTCGGCATCTTTCTTGGCCTTGTACTCGGCCTTGTGTTTGTTGTAGGGCTCGAAATCCACGCTCTTCAGCAGAGTCTCAGTGACGTCTGGAGGTAAGTTGGAGCCCAGCATGTTCATGGCAATGTGTTCCTTGGCGAGATCCTTGATCTCATCGGATGCATCTGAGTCCAGCAGGTTCTGCACGTGTCGCACGTAAATGTCGTTGGGCAGGCTCTTCTTGATGCCAGCAACAATAGTCTTCAGGTGAGCCAGCAGCTTCTCATCCGACAGCTTGTAGAACTTCTCGCCCTCGTCCATGACCTCGCACACGTCGGGAATGTACTTGTCGAACGTATCCTGAGTCACCAGGTCCATTCTGTCCACACCGTGGCACGAAGCCTCGTGCAGGTCATCGAGGGTCATCAGCTTGTCCTTGTGTCGAACCAGGGTGGGCAGAATGAGCCATAGTGGAGAGAAGGGCGTAGTCATGAAGACCGAAGGGTCCTGGATCACACTTCCCTTGTCGCCCTCTACCTGCAGAATGATACTCCGGGGATCAGGAGTGCCTTCAAAGTGCGCATTGGAGCCGTTGATCTGGGTGATTTCGAAGACCTTGGTGTGTTTGGGGTCGGACGAGTCCACGACAAATCGGGCCAAGTTTCTGGTTCGCGGGTGCGTCAATGACACAATTGTGGGTTTCGTGGCTGGTGGCAGAATCACCAGATGGTTCTTTGTCGTGCTCAGAGTGCTGGCCATAGTTGTGTATACTTGTGGTAGATTGTCGAGGTGTCTCGCTAAGCTTCGATTTCGCTTCACCACATTGCTCATGCATCACCGGAGCTAATCCTGAACCTCAGGCAGTGATCTGAACTGTGGAGATGGAAAGGGCGATAGTGTCGAAATTGTTGAGGGTGAAAGTTGCGATACATAAAAATATCATTTGATAGGAATGATCAGACTGTTTGTAACAAGACAGACCTGATCAGCACAGATGAATATCACATTGGTCTATCCAGAGATAGTTGAAACGGTTTAGCTATATGTATCAATGAAGTCAACTAAAGCTGCTCACATAGTTGAATAAATGCTTACTTGGGTGGTCCACAATATGACGTGAATCATCGCATCAAGGTAAATAGAAAGAGTCACATGACCATAACTATTGACTATCAAGCCCAGAATCAGACATATAATACTTGCACTTTCCTTCTAGTCCTCTCATACTGCACACACATTCTCTACGCTCATAACCTCTAATATGCAATGCAAGGCTAAACATTTTTTTTAGAGAAGGACTGTAAAGTGAAATTTGAGGGAACCTACACAACCACATTCGTTAACGACAGTATCGAAGGGAAAAGTGAGTACCAAAAGAAGAGCAAACAACAGCAAATCGCCATTCCCCCGACCACAAACTAACACAGTGTCTACTCTTTCTCAACAGCTGTCCCAACTCGGCGGTGGATCCACCGTCGACCGAACCTGGAAGCTCAAGCAGCACTCCAAGTCGCTCATCTACGAGCCTAAGATTGCCCAGGACCAGGATTTCTCTTTCATCCACGCTGTCGGTGTTGAGGGTCTGCGAGACCTTGTGTCTCTGGACTCTCGATTCGCACAGTTCGAAAACAACCTGTTCAGCGATACCTCCATTGACGTCGACCGATACGTGCAGACCCAGGAGCAGAACGACCAGCTTGACAAGGCCATTCTCGCCTTCCTGTCTCTCATTGGACCCTACCTCATGCTCACTCCTGCTGTCAAGGCTCTGGAGTGGCTCGTCCGACGTTTCCACATCAACCAGATGAACGCTGAGCAGCTTCTTCTGTGTGTCCTGCCCTACTACGACCAGGACATTTACCTGCGAGTTGCTGACGTCATCATCAAGCTCCCTCCTCTGTTTGTCTTCCTCAACAAGAGCAAATCTGCTGCCCAGAACCCTCCCCGAAATCTGCTGATCCGAGCCTTCAGCGCTGACATGCGTCTGTTTGAGCTTGTTTCCGAGTACATTGTCGCCCAGACCACTACCAAGACTTCATACCAGCGGCAGCTTTCGTTCTGGTCCCAGTTTGCCATTTACGGACTGGTTGCCGACAAGGCCGATCCCGAGCGAATGCTGGAGATTTACCTGCCCGCTCTGGCCAAGCTCGTTGTCACCACCGACACTGACTGCCAGATCGCCGCATACATGGTTCTGACCGTGCTTGGAAACAAGATGCCTCTCAACAAGGAGGTATTCAGCGCCCTCGTCGAGACCATCGCTGCCAACTGGACCCAGAAGGCCGTCAAGAGCGGTATTCTTTGCATCACCCAGATGTACCAGCAGAAGCAGGAGCCCGAGATGCTGCCTGCTAGCGTCATGACTGCGCTCAACAAGGCCGGTTTCCAGCCTTCTGATGTTGTCGCTCTCTCGCAAAAATACAAGATGGTTCTCTTTACTCTCGGATACTGCATGGCTCTGCTCCAGAGCCCCGACGCTGCCAACCTCAAGGGTCTCGAGGAGATCATCTCCAACACCCAGTTTGGCGCCAACGAGTCTGCCTTCCTTATGCGATACATTGTTGACTGGGCTCTTGCCAAGGAGACCACCACTTCTGTTGCTGCGCTGGCTGCTCCCGTCATTGCCAAGTGGGTCACCCGAGGTGAGACTGTGCCTGAACTCGACCAGCTCGAGCTCAAGCTCCAGACTGTCTTCACCGAGGCTGCCGTCGAAGAGATGGAGGTTGAGGAGATCCAGGAGGATGTCGACGTCGAGTCTCTCGTTGAGCAGGCCAAGAAGACCGCTTCCCAGACCGCCACCTACTTCACAGCCAAGAGCTCTGACAACTACGCCGAGCTTTCGAAGATCTTTGTTCAGCTCATTGAGCGAGGCTACACCATGGACAAGTTTGTTGGCATGTTCTCTTCTGACATTGCTTCCCTTACATTCTTTGCTCGAATCTGGTCCTCTCCTTCGCCTCTTCTGGCTCGTCTTGCTGCCGTGGAGGCTGCTAAGACTGTCATCTCTGCCGCCAGCGAGGCCGACTTCCAAAACCTCATTCCTTACACTTGCATTGCTCTTTCCGACGCCTCCGAGCGAGTCCGAAAGGCTGCTGCTGGTTTCACTGAGGTGCTCAAGTCCAAGCAGAATAAGAAGCCCATTTGGGGAGTGGAGAAGATGTACACCAACGACTGCTCCTACCTCGGTTCTGGTGACGTGTCCGTCCTACTCAACGCTTTGTCGCTAGAGGAGTGTGTTCTGGACGAGTCTTTCGTCATCCGACAGGTCTCCGACATGATCACCAAGAAGAAGGGTTACAAGAGCGCCTTCTCTACTGCTGTTCTTGCCTACCTCGGTTCCCACACTGTCTCTCAGGAAGTCATCTCTGTTCGAACTTCTCTTCTTTCTCTGGTCACTTCCTCCGAGGAGCCCATTGTGCCCACTACCAAGGTTGTTGAGCCTCTGTACACCAACCCTCCCAACGATCTGGCTTACATTACTGAGCTCATCCGAACTGTCACCGACAAGACCGGTATCAAGTTCCTCGAGTCTCTCATCAAGAATGACTCTCCCATCTACGACGAGGTCTGTGATGTTGCTACTCAGCGTCTGGTCAAGCTGTGGCCCACTCTCAAGGGCGACGCTCACCTCGGCCTCTGCCGATTCTTTGTTGATCTTTCTCTCGACAAGGATGTTCCCTTTGACTCTCTTGATGTGCTTGCTCACGTTGATGTCCCTACCAAGGTTTTCATCTCTCTGCTTGACGACTGCAAGGTCGAACAGAACACCACCTCCATGGAGGCTCCTTCCGACGAGTCTGCCAAGCGACGTCGACGATCTTCTTCGTCTACCGTTCGAAACCTGCTCCAGGGTAAGCTGCATCACATTGCTGAGCGAAACCTGCGAAAGGTTTCTCTGGTTCTGGAGCTTCTTGTTGCCTCCAAGACCACCGACGATGCTCTTCTTGGACCTCTGTTTGCCCAGCTTGGAGAGATTCTGACCCTGGGAACTGACTCCAACCTGCCCATTGACTACTGCCAGTCTCTGCTGGCCGATGTTCTTCTCAACATCATCCGAGCCAACCAGCATGACGGCGCCAGCATCGATCGAGACATTCGAGTCGACATTGTTGTCTCTGCCATCCGAACCGCTTCCAACGCTCAGATTCAGAACAAGTACTTGCTGCTGGTTGCGGAGCTTGCTACCGTTGCCCCTACTCTGGTTCTGCACTCTGTCATGCCCATCTTCACCTTCATGGGCGCCAACACTCTGCGACAGGATGATGACTTTTCTGTCCACGTCATTGAGCAGACTGTTGCTCGAATCGTGCCCTGTCTGGCCGGAAACACCGACAAGGTCGACATGCTTCTTGTCTCCTTCGTCACTGCTTTCCCCCACATTCCTCAGCACCGTCGAGTCAAGCTGTTTGGCGAGCTTGTTCGAGCTCTGGATGCCTCCGGATCCAAGGACGCCCTTGCCACTCTGCTCTTCCTGTTTGCCCAGAAGTCCGCCGAGCTCAAGGCTTCCCGAAAGACCTCCGAGGTTGCTGCTATCGCCAAGTTCTGCGATTCTCTCTTCAAGCTCTTCGACGCCTCCAAGCAGCTCGCCGTCGTTCTGCCCTACATCACCCTGGTCCAGGAGCTGTACGCCATCATTGCTACTGACCCCAAGACCAAGGAGAAGGAGAAGAAGACTCGACGACAGGTTTTCCTGCTTGTCGACAAGAAGCCCGAGGTGTCTCCCATCGACTTCCTCGTTGCTCTGCTCGAGACCCGAGTTCTGCCTCTTCAGGCTGGCCTGGTTCAGAGCGCCGAGGCTCTCCAGACTGCCGAGAACGTGCTCACTGTGCTCATCGAGAGCGACTACCCCGAGCTGCTCAACGTCATTCTGTCTCTGCTGCCCCTGCCTCTCTTCGTCACTGTTGCTGGTCGACTTGGCTCCTCTGTCTACAAGACTGTTCTGGCTCGATTCACCTCCGGCTCCATCGAGGAGGAGGACACCAAGGCTGCTGACACTCTTCTCGAGTCTCTGCACAAGCTGCTCAAGTCCACTACCGATACTGGCGATCTTGTGCTGCTGCTCCAGACTGTCGAGACCGTTTCTGCTGGCTTCCCCAAGTGCTCTGATGCCCTGCTTGTTACCTGTGCTGGCGATGCTGTTGCTCAGCTCAAGAACTCTGATGACGATGTTTTCATCCAGGCCGTCTCCGTCCTTTCTTCTCTGTGCATCCGACTGGGTGCTCGAATGATTGGTCTGTTCCCTGCCACCATCGCCTCTGTTCTTGCCCGAGACTCTTCCGACAACCTCATTGCTCTGTCGGTTCTTGCTCTTTTTGCTACCTTCATCAAGCGACTCCCCTCTTTCATGGTCTCTTCTCTGCCCAAGATCTTCGAGTTTGCTCTCAAGTGCCCCGCTGATACCGAGACCCGAAAGCAGCTCTTCATTGTCTGTGTCGAGACTATGGACTCTCGAGTTGTTCTCCAGACTCTCTGCGACTCCTGGAAGTTTGTTGAGGGCTTCGAGAATGCTCGTCTGTTTGCTGACACTCTTGACCTTGCTGTTGCCGAGGCTGACAAGAAGCAGATTCACTCCAAGGCCGATAGCCTCATCACCCTGTGTCTGGAGGCTTTCGACTCCTCTCTGGAGCTGGAGGCCAACACTGCTGCTCGTGTCCAGAACCTGTTCATCAAGTGCCTAATCGCCATTGTTCTCAAGCTCAACGACAAGACCTTCCGACCTCTGTTCGTCAAGATTGTCGACTGGAACACTCCCGAGCGATCCACTCTGCTGTTCAAGATTGTCTGCCGACTGCAGGAGAACCTCAAGTCTATTGTCACCTCTTACTACGGCTACATCATCGATCTGGCTCTGGAGATTCTCAACAAGGCTTCTACCATCACTCCTGCTCTCCAGCGAAACATTCTCTCCTCTCTCTACTCTTCTTTCCGATTTGACCGAGAGGAGTTCTGGAACAACGAGGAGCGGTTCACCAAGATCTCCGACGCTCTGGGAGTCCAGTTCCCCTACCTCACCAAGATTGCCCCCGAGAACTCCAAGCTTCTCATTAAGGCTGTTGTGGCCCTTTGCGAGCTGGCTTCTGAGGACCAGAAGAAGCAGCTCAACGATATGATGATCAAGCTGCTGCGACAGGCTCCCCTCTACGGATCTCGATGCTTCGCTGCTCTGTTCAACAACGTCGGCGAGGAGTTCCTCCCCTTCCTACCCCAGCTGGTGCCTCAGATTGCCGAGCTGCTTGAGAGCGAGGATGAGAAGGTTGAGTCTGCTGTTCGAGCAGAGCTCATTCCTGCCGTCGAGGAGGTTCTCGGCGAGTCTCTTGACCGATACCTTGCTTAAGGTGTAAAGGTGTTTTAAAATTAAATCATTAATGAATTGTAAATATGTTTGAAATGGGAGTGCTACCGCTGGTACCTCTAGCTATGATGTGGCAAAGTTTTTATCCAAACAATACTGGGCCCCTCGATTCCACCGTTTCGTGGATGACAGTTTAAACGGCCATGTACCTGAATGTAAGAACAGGTGCTCGAATATTCGGTTGCCACTGAAGGACAACTTGAACGCCACCCGCAAATCACTCCATTGGAGCAGACGTGATTGCTATTGCCACCGAAAGCCCGTGATGTTTTCTTTGTTCAGCTGTCTGTCATTTGCAAGGCACCTTACATTTTCGGACAGTGGCGATGTTCAACACGGCACCATCGCCGCTTGCTAGAATATTCTAGGAGGTGTTAGATTCAAACCTTAATTACGTATATTGAGTTTATCTTGCATACACTCACCTTCTCCCAACTTCTGGAAACATCGTCAACCTTCGATCATGAAGCGTCCCAAGAGTATATAGACCCCTCGAGAGCCACCAAAAATGGACCATCACAAAACAGAAACAGACAACTGAATTACAACAACACAACATGTCTAAAGCAGTAGGAATCGATCTTGGAACCACATACTCCTGTGTGGCCCACTTCGCCAACGACAGAGTCGAAATCATCGCCAACGACCAGGGTAACCGAACGACACCCTCGTTTGTTGCCTTCACCGATACCGAGCGACTCATTGGAGACGCTGCCAAGAACCAGGCAGCTATGAACCCTTCAAACACAGTCTTTGATGCCAAGCGACTGATTGGCCGAAAGTTTGACGACCCCGAAGTCCAGAACGACGCCAAGCATTTCCCCTTCAAGATCATCGACAAGGCTGGAAAGCCCAACATCGAGGTCGAGTTCAAGGGTGAAACCAAGGTCTTTACTCCCGAAGAAATCTCCTCTATGATTCTCACCAAGATGAAGGAGACCGCTGAGGGCTACCTTGGAACCAAGGTGAACGACGCTGTCATTACCGTCCCTGCTTACTTCAATGATTCTCAGCGACAAGCTACAAAGGACGCTGGTCTGATCGCCGGCCTCAATGTTCAGAGAATCATCAACGAGCCCACCGCCGCCGCTATCGCCTACGGTCTCGACAAGAAGGAAACCGGCGAGCGAAACGTGCTCATCTTCGATCTCGGAGGAGGAACTTTTGATGTTTCTCTCCTCTCTATCGAGGATGGTATCTTTGAGGTCAAGGCCACCGCTGGTGACACCCATCTTGGTGGTGAGGATTTCGATAACCGACTCGTGAACCACTTTGTTCAGGAGTTCAAGCGAAAGCACAAGAAGGATATCTCCTCCAACCAGCGAGCTCTCCGACGACTGCGAACCGCTTGTGAGCGAGCTAAGCGAACTCTCTCGTCTTCCGCTCAGACCTCCATTGAAATCGACTCTCTCTACGAGGGTATTGATTTCTACACTTCCATCACCCGAGCCCGATTCGAGGAGCTCTGTCAGGATCTCTTCCGAGGCACTATCGACCCCGTCGAGAAGGTCCTTAAGGATGCCAAGATGGACAAGGGCTCTGTTAACGAGATTGTCCTTGTTGGTGGATCCACTCGAATCCCCAAGGTCCAGAAGCTCGTGTCCGATTTCTTCAACGGTAAGGAGCTGAACCGATCTATCAACCCCGATGAGGCTGTTGCCTACGGTGCTGCCGTCCAGGCTGCCATTCTGTCTGGTGACACCTCCTCTTCTACTCAGGACATTCTGCTCCTCGACGTTGCTCCGCTGTCTCTTGGTATTGAGACTGCCGGTGGTGTTATGACCAAGCTCATCCCCCGAAACTCTACCATTCCTACCAAGAAGTCCGAGACCTTCTCCACCTACGCTGACAACCAGCCTGGTGTTCTGATCCAGGTCTTTGAGGGTGAGCGAGCTCAGACCAAGGATAACAACATCCTTGGTAAGTTCGAGCTTTCCGGCATCCCCCCTGCCCCCCGAGGTGTTCCTCAGATTGAAGTCACCTTCGATGTTGACGCCAACGGTATCCTCAACGTCTCTGCCGTCGAGAAGGGCACTGGCAAGACTCAGCAGATCACTATCACCAACGACAAGGGCCGACTTTCCAAGGAGGATATTGAGCGAATGGTGAACGACGCTGAGAAGTACAAGGATGAGGACGAGAAGGAGGCTGCTCGAATTGCTGCCAAGAACGGTCTGGAGTCCTACTCCTACTCTCTCAAGAACACCCTCTCCGAGGAGAAGTTCAAGGAGAAGGTCGATGAGGCTGACCGAGAGAAGCTCGAGAAGGCCATCAACGAGACCATCGAGTTCCTCGATGCTACCCAGTCCGGTGCTACTGAAGAGTACTCCGACAAGCAGAAGGAGCTCGAGGGCGTCGCCAACCCCATCCTTATGAAGTTCTACGGAGCTGAGGGCGGTGCTCCCGGTGGAATGCCCGGTGGAGCCCCTGGAGGCTTCCCTGGTGCCGGTGAGGGTGCTGCCCCCGGTGGCGGCGAGGGCCCTACTGTGGAGGAGGTGGACTAAGCCAAGGGTGCTAGTCACATGTATATATTATAGAATTGTTTTAGAATGAATTGATTGATAGAATAAAAGAATGAGAAGTCGTAGTATGAGTATGATCTGAATAAGTAGAAGTGGCAAAATGAGTACAGATCTCTCTTGTGAACAAGGAAGAACGGGGTATAAGTGTCCCAGAGGTGTGGGGAGTTGCCTATGATGCGTGCACGAAGACTTATCATTTTGAACGAGAAGGCTGTGTTCTACCCTCGGTTAAAGGTGATCATGTTTTATTTTTTACACCTTTGACTCTTCCATCATCATCCGATCTGGTGGTAAGGCGTTATTGATCTACAAAGTCCAGGAAGTCCAGGTTGGGTCTACAAATAGCCCCGCCGAACCGATCTCCGCAATTTCGCCACTACAATCTCTCTTGATAAGTCAGAAATATGTACAATTACAATAAATAGCATCAATTAACCCTGTCGCTGCTTGTGTCGAGGGTGGGTCTTGCAGTAGTTGAAAACTCGGCCCTTTCGGGTGACGATCTGAGGTTAGTGGAGGTCTTTTAAGGGGGGAAATCGCTTGATCCGGTCAAACCTGATCAGGAGAATCTCATGTTGATACTCACGTAGCAGTCGGGGCATCGCTTTCGCACGGCAGACTTGGTCTTCATGCCTCGGACGGTGATGGCGGCAACAGCATTCACGGCGGGTCGAGACACCTGGCCAGCGGTGTGGAGCAGGGAGGGTCGCTGGAGAGTAATCATGGCCGGCACTCGGCTAATGGATCGGAGAACGTTGAACATTGCGATATCGTCTGTCTGGCCTTTGCAACGCTTTTATGTTGTGTGAAAATTTCAAAGTTTGACACTCCGCGCAGTGTAAACTTTGGGCATTGTGGTCCAACTTTTGGCCACCAGGGTTGTGTATATTTGGGGCTGCAACCGAACATGTGGGTACACAGTAGAGAGCAGTAGATTAGAACGACTTGTACAAGTGCTCGGAAGGATGTGAAAAAAATGGACGGGATAGAATGAAATTCCGGACACAGCTTGGCATGATTCTCACCTGCTACGCTGCCCGATACTTGTCTCGGATTTATTCTTCACGGACCTTAGATCCGCCATTAGAGTGTGCGTATGTGGGATGATATTGCCGGACTATACTGTGGCAGAAAAGCACTCATCAGCCGCGTGCTGAGTTCGTGATTGTGAAAGAAGAATGGAGCCTGAGGATATAATTAGGTGCCCATGGGACCTTGATAACGCGACTTGAGCAAGACGTCGAACCTACGTGTGGAGATGTGAAGGCAGTGGCCTGTCTTTGTGGGTGAATAGGATGAGTATTGTGCCAACTAAGGGTGTGAGATATGCAAGTATGTTGTTGGCTTGACAGTGCCAGCATGGAGCAGACAAATCGACTGGCTGTTGTATTACGGTGTGTACAATCCAACCATTGGAAATAGCTCAACCTTGGGTGGGCTGAAGGCGGCTTGTGTCTTACATAGCAACATCATCGAAAGTTTCAGTTGTCTGGTGCTGTGGTGGTGTTGCAGCATCGATCCCATGACAGTATGACAGATAGATTATCGAGATTGTACGTTGACAGGTTCCAGGCACGCATCAGTTCAAGTACGAAGCATGGCCATGTTTCAAGGTTACAATTTCTGTAACAGTTGTGCATTAACGGTAAGAAGGGAACTCACTATTAACGAAGTACTGATAGCTCTCCGTTCGTAGCCCCGACCTCTGGCTCCACGCCCAGGCTCTATATTAACCTCAACTCAGTTAAACATCGTCACAAGATATACAGTAATAGACTCCAGGAGACCCTTGTGTGCAAGCTTAGGCAAGTTGGTGAAGAAGAGTGAAAGAGTGACGTTCACAGTTTGAAAAATCTCCTGGGTGATTATAACACACCCACACTCCCCATATTGGTCCTTTTGACGAGAAAATTTTATCTCTCACATCGAAACGCCACCCAGCAGCACAGCTCTCACACATGTCCCCGATATGTACCTCCACGTTCACCTCCCAACACCCTAACCTCACAACCCAGCATCAAGAGACGTGAACTCTGAAATCCGCCACGCAACACCATGAATCACCGACTGCCGCTGAACCAGTCGGATGTGCGGGCTGGCCGGTCTGGAGGCGGGCCCATGCAGATGCTCCGTCGAATCTTCCGACCTCGCACCCTGGACTTTGAAACTGCATCATGGGAAATCTTCTATCTCATCTTTCGGCCCAAGCGCGTCTACAAGAACCTCTACTACCACAAGCAGACCAAGAACAAGTGGGCCCGTGACGACCCTTCTTTCTTCCTTCTACTCAATGTCTTGCTGCTCATCAGTGCCCTCGGTTGGGGTCTCGCCTACCAGCCAGGTATCGTTCGAATCATCCGGCTGATGTTCTACATGGTCCTGGTGGATTTCCTGCTTCTGGGCCTCATCATTGCCGCTGTCTTCTACTTCACCATACGCAAGTTCCTGACCAAGAAGGGTGATCAGTTCTCCCAGGGAGCTCTCGAGTACGCATACTGCTTTGACGTCCACTGCAATGGTTTCCTCATTGTCTGGCTGCTGCTCTACGTTCTACAGTTTGTGCTGCTGCCAGTTCTCACCAAGGACAACTGGCTGGCACTCTTCGTGGGTAACACGCTCTACGCCTTCTCCACGTGCTACTACTTTCTCGTCACCTTCTACGGCTACTCCAGTTTGCCGTTCCTGGAGCACACGGAGTTCATCTTGCTGCCCATTCCCATCATTATCGTCTTCTACATTGCATCGCTGTTTGGTTTCAATGTCGTTCAGCACATGGTTGAGATATATTTTGGAAAGTAAATGAAGACAGAACAAGGTGGTGTTAGATGAAAGGAAGAACATCCATGTGGTTCTCAAGAGAAACCGGCTGTGATTGCCAGTCTCCAGAAAAACGACCAACAGGTCTCAAAAGGTGGATATTTATATACGTGTGAGGACAGCTAAGCGACTCACTACAATCACACTACGACACCTCTCCATACAGTCTGTAAAAATACAATGCTTATAAATAAGGGAACCACGCCTTCCAGCTTAGCAGAACTCCAATACTCCTCTATAGTAGCTCTCGTCAATGGGTCCGTCGCCGCAAAAGGCCATGGTTGGTGTCTTGTCTCCGTTTCGGTAGAAATCGATCTGGAGGTGTCCGTCCTTGCTCACTCCCTTGAACGAGTAGTGTGTGTCAGCCGTAATGTCCTGTTCGTTGTTGTAGTAGAGCTTCCCTGACGGAGTCGTGGAATCCGCTATCGTAATGCATCCTGTGGCCAACTTCTTGCCATTCACAATCATCTGGGTTAGTATATCAGTCCTTTCTCGTCGACAAGTGTCAACCGTCGCGTTCACGCTGAGAGAGCATGCAAGCACGCCACAGGGCATACACCATGACCAAAAAGCGCGTCGCTATTGATGAGTCGTTCCGTCTGGACGTGATAGCCACCAACGTGATCAAACAACGCGCTGCCTGTCACCCTTCTTCCCCCGCTCGTCTGTTTTCCCTCTCGTCTCCACTCACTTCAAACGGTGCCAGTCCAAACACAGTGTTGAATATACTGAGACTGGTATTGGCGGAAATTTTGTAAGAGCCTTTCGCTGAGTTCATCTTGTCGAACGAAGAGCACGAGATAAAACGAAGAACGACGTTTTTGCCTGCTATCTATGCTGGTTCCCACAATCCTCGGCCCGATGCAAATGAAAAATTGGCTTCATTAACAGTGGTGTAGTCGCTGTTTTTTAGGTCGAGGCCTTGCAGCTTCCTCTCGCAGGGTGTGCATATTTGCAGGCCCAAGCGAAACGTATAGCGCGGCACAATAGCTGCAAGCGGGACAAGGCAGGGACAAAGCAATCCACCGATGAATTCGGGATATCAGGCACAAAAAAATAATAGCCATTTGCCACTGAGCGATGATCACATTGACACCGGAACATATTGACGTTGGCGAGTAACTGCGTAGGCCACACTGACTAAGCTGGTGTCGGAGATTTTATCATCGAGGATCGGTACACTACAGTTTAGAGGCGAACACGAACGTCACGGTTTGAGATATTAGATTACGTGAGCGCCCATCGAGCATGATTAAGTGCATACCCCTTCGCTATGATACGCCCTGTTCTGTATTGAAACCACACACTCTGCTGCGATACGGGCCAAGCCTATTGTACGAGATTGTACAAGAGAAGGGACCTTCGGTACATACGAGTGTACTCGTACTTACAGTACTAGCTATTCTAACGCTGTATATAGAAACGCCCACTCGGGAACTAACTCACTACGATCTTTGTTTTAAGACAACGGACAACAAATCTGTCTCGATGCAACTGCGAGGGGATGAAATATATTCACATTCAAAAGCCACCTTGTCAAACGACAGTGGCAAAGGTGCTGGACTCAGACACAGGACATCGAATGTCCGTTGAAAGCAACAAAACATCCGTTTTGGCGGCCTTGTCTGCAGCGGGGTGACTCTGGGTTTTGGCTACTAACAATGGATAGTAGCGCCGCCCACCTGTATCGCACCCAGGCACCTCATCCTACACTGCCACACCATCGATAAAGGTTTCGTCTTGTGTTGTGCAGTCGAAGCCAAATTTAATCTCGGACTGCATAAACAATAAGAGGCAATACCCATATGAAAAGTGGCGCCTTGAGTGTAGGCAGGAGAGGAGTGTATGAAAGAGGTCCTTCATCACGCGCAAAAAAAAAAGAAACACCCTCTCCAGATGTGGGGTAATGGTTGTCTGGTTCCACTAATCATGTTTTCCCAAAAAAAGATAAACTGGAACAACATGATCCTGGTGACCTCAGCCTCGCAAAATGTCCTCCTCTTGGATAGCTCGTCTTTGGTTGTACGTCATCCCCTCAGACTTCGACAGATGCACCCAACAACCAAATAAGCTCACTGACCAATGAAAAGCTTGGCCACGCGGGCCGGAAGTTTCAATGGTCGCAAGGCAAATCCTGAAGTTGACGTGCACAACGCTTACCGTTGGATACGGCTCAAACCTGCGAAGGAAATGTGAGACATGCCCTAAGCCCAAAAAAAACATGTGCTCAGAGAGAATGAGACACGGTCTGAGACACCCAATGAATGAAGAAGAGATTCAACAACCAGGGGTGCGGAACCCAACAGTTGCAGATGGTGAACAACGCCAACTCACCCAGTCTTTCCATAAATCCATAAATCCAACAAACGCCGAATAGCCTCATGGAACTCAACAAAGCTGGGCCATCACAAAACCGCGACGTCCAAGTATGCAATCCGACAGCATAACAAAAGAACGTCACAACGGTCAAGGCAAGAAAGTAACACGTGAATAGCACGTGGAGGTTCTGGAGTGAAGACAATGAAATGCCGTCAGCCCGCTGTTCCACGTGCAAGCCACGTGCCCCTCCTTAACTTAACCGCATTGCTAGCTCGCGACCTCGATCTTCACCGTTGGGGCGGTAGTTGAGAAGGTCTTCCTCTCGCCCGTCTTGCTCATGGGGCGGATAGTCATGAACAGGCCTTTCGGGGTTGGGTCTGGGCTGGAACCGATGGGCTACAGCACCCGCACCAGGCGATTGTGTGGAGTGTCGAGAGGGTGACTGCGACAGTGGATGCGACAGTGGATGCGAAGGGGAGGCAGGAGCCCGTTGGCCCCAAACCAAGTCGTCCTCATGCTGGCCTCTAATCTCGTCGTTTCGGGAACGATCTATGAGATCATTGGACCCCTGTGGGGTAGCTGCATGAGGCTGTGGATGGTGCAGCTGCTGAGATTGAGCGACGTGGTGTACTTGGTGTCGCTTCGGAGAACGGCCGTCGTCCACGCTGCCGTCTCTTGATCGGACAAGAGAAGAGGGAGCCTCGGTGGAGTTGCGCGAGCCGGCGATGGAGTACTCAGTGGACGCCTCAATGTGAGGAACTTCGGCGTCGAGACGCGGCTGACTTGCAATAGACAGTCCAGTGGGGTGTGTGGGTGCAGCAGCTGCTGCAGGTCTTGGATCAGTGCTGGCTGCTGCAGATCCGTTGGTGTGAGAAGCAGGATGAGGCGCCGCCAGGCGAGGATCAGCTGTGTGACCATTTGTCGCCGGTGGTGGAGCTGCTGATACTGCTGGACTAGGTCTGCTAGTGGCGGTGGTGGTTCCTTGAGATGATGGCGTTAGAGGTCTAGTGGTTGGCTGTGCCGGGGCAGAGGTATTTGCCCGTTGTTTTCCTCTCGAGGCGTATGGACCAACATTGCACACCTTCCTCAAATAAGTTTCAGCATCACGAATGGCTGTATCCAGGTCCTTGTACTCTCTTCTGTAGTTCTGTTTGGCAGTGTTTTCTGGGGTCTTTCCAATCAGTATGCCCAACTCTTTCTGGCGAAGCTTGTTTTGGCGAACAGTGGCAACGAGCTCCTTTGTTCCCGGGGGGTTCGTGGTGTTGCTTATGGCAGGAGGTAGGTAGAGGGCGGGTCTCGCTGTCGCAGGTGGGGTTGCAGAATTCTGGGTTCTACCTGCACGAATAGTTTCTCGGAGAGCGTTGGCCCTGTCGATAAGATCTTGGGGGATGGTACGCTCATTTGCTGGCTGATTTTCTCCACCTCCAGCCGTGGGCAACTCGAGCTTTTGCCGGTTTTGGCTTGCTCGGAGAGCCTGAGCCTGTCGAGCCACCCAATCTTGCACTGGGGGAGTGGATGAGAGACTTCCACCTCGAGAGGACGAGATGGAGAGGTTGGATCTTGGTGGGGCAGTGGGGACAGCAGGAGCAGCGGGAGCAGGGGCAGGAGGAACGGCAGCGGGAGCAGGAGCTCGTGCAGAAGGTACAATGGCAGGGACTGGAGCTCTGGCAGGAGGAGCAGATGATGTTGTGTTTGAAGTACCATTGGTCATAGCAGGAGTAGAAGAGGCGGCGGCGACGGCGCTTGCAGCAGGGGCCGTCGCTGCAACAGGGGCCGTGGTTGAAGCTGCGGCTGTGGTTACAACAGGAGCAACAACGGGGGCGGTAGAAACAGCAGAGGTAACACCTGACGCAGGCCCGGTTTTGGGCCGAGGTCTTGGGTCTATCGTGGATGCTGGTTGAGGCGCAGCTGAGACAGCAGGAGAAGACCTCGAAGATGTCACTGGTGTAACAGATGCAGGAGTGACAGGAGCAGACGGTGCAGGAGAAGGCACAGTTTCAGCTGGTGGGTTCGATGGCGGCGGACGAGGAGGTTGTGATGCAGGCATAGGAGCAGGGACCGATGAGTTTGCGCTAGTCGGTGGGACAGTTACAGGTGGTGCAGTTGGTGGCTGCGATGAGGCAGAAGTTGATGACTGAGCAGGAAAATGAGCAGGTGTAGCGAATGAAAAGGTGGGAGTGGGAAACTCAAAGACAGAAGCGGTCCTGGAAGCCTCAGGAGCTCTGTGAGAAGTCTCTTCTGAAAAATTCGAAATAGAGCCGATGTGATGTTCCGGTAATCCCTGATTTTCGTGAACAATTTCCATGGAGACGTCCATAGGTTCGGCTGACACACTCTCGTCAACCTCCTCCTCAAACTCGGGCACAAACATGCTCTGGAAACTATCGATCGAATCATTCTCGTCCAACCATTCAAAGTCCTCAATGTCGTCCACACCGAGAAGAGCGTTGCATCCGTCTAACAAGGACACGTCCAGTTGTCGAAACTTCTTCAGGTTGTGTTGCACAAAAATAGCCAGAGCGCGCTTGTTGCGTTTGATTCTCAGATTGCTGACATGGTCCACGGTTTCGGAGAAAAGCTCTTTCACCTCCCGTCTTCTGCGCAGCTTGAATGCCTTTTTGATTGCAGAGATGGCGTCGAGTGGCTCCGAAATACCCTCCAGCAGCTTGCGCAGCTGTCCATCTGTCTTTGACAGAATGTATCCCATGATCTTCCGAGACAGATCGTACACACTAACCTCTGGGTCGTTGTTGTCTCCCCCTCCACTTCTCACCAGAGCCGACGAGAAAGAGTTTGGTCTCTGCTCTTGTCGGCTTCCTCCGCTGTTGGCGTCCATGACGCTAGCTAGCCGCAGCAACGTCTCGTCTGTGTCGTTGTCGTTGATGGGGCACAAGACATGTCTTGCCGCCAAAGTAGCCACAAGGGCTACGGAGCACCGTTTCAGCCACAAGGCCTCGTTTCCTAGCCCCGAAAGGTAGGCGTTGAGACTCGTGTTGAACTCCAGGTACTCCGCATAGTCTGATTTGAAACCCAGCATGAGGAGAAGAGATCACTTGTGTCGATATGTTGTCTGGATCTTGCTCTTACTCCGTTATCAGGGTGAGGCGCGGACGATGTGATGTGATGTGATGAGATGGACGTTGTTCAGAAAACGAGCTGTATTTGTCCATGCAGCTTTGTGTTGGTATCTGCTGGTGGTGTCGATGTACCAAAGGTGGTTGACAAGAAAATGTCCCTTCTAATGGCGGGCTAAAATGTGGGACCTTGGAAAGGATTTGCAGAGTGCGTGAGGGGCGTGTATTTCTTTCTATTAGCTGCAGGCGTATAATTTTTAAGGTGTGATGTCGGGAGTCCTGCGTTGTCAGGAAAAAAGAGATGGGAGGGATGTGGCTGAGAAGGGTGACCAGACAGCCTTGTCTTAGACTTGCCCGCTCCGTACTTGTACAATAGCTGCGTGTGACGTTTGAGACTTGACGTCTGTCCTTATCACGACATATTAACGTCTAGCAGCGTGGGTTTGTGTTCCTGACAAGGGGGGGGGACTGAAGTCACGTGCGTCTGCATCAAGCAGGATTGGATAGACATTGGCTTCACTGGTTTGGTGGGCGAGGTACCTGGTAACAGTAGCAGAATGTGGAAGAATCTATGAATATTACTTCAGTACAAACAATCAGCTAGTTTACGGGAAATTTTAGTAGCCCGCTATTCTCGAATTCGGTGCGTCTTCTCTTTTTCTGCTGGAATGCATGTCTCTCATGACGCATTTTCGTCTTTTCCTTCTTGGTGCTGAAAATTAGCTGGCGTAGGTTTCCCCATGAGGCAATACTTGTACTTTCCTCGCGGAGGTCTATTGATAGTGTGTGGACGAGTAGGTGTGTACTGTACTTGTACAAGTAGTCGTATTTCTAGCTGAAATATTACTCTCAGTCTATTGATCGGTTATACCAGACTGGTGGCTTCCATTTACCATACTGGAAGGTACCAGTACAGTCAATCAGCCCCACTGGTATAATTCTGTATCGCGACACTCTGAAAACCGGTTAGGGTTGTTCCAACGTTCCATGGTTCACGTGAGATAGCAACCCTTGAATGGAGCTAATATCCCAATAATTATTGCGATTGGGCAGGTGGAATCAAACCGGCGACGACAGTTGTCTCGATTCACGCTTACATGAACTAACGCCGTTTTTCACACATTCGAATCTCACCCTCCCCCACGCAGTGCACTGTTCAGCTGCATCGTCTCCCCCATCGTCTCAGTCACCCAAGACGGATTAAACTATTAGCTACAGCTGCACTCTTCAATACGCGAGATATCGGCACACCAGGGAACACATCCAGAATGGAGGGATGGCAAGAGGTATTTATCACGCGAAGGGCACACGGTCGGCCACCCACGAGAGCCCCCACTAACACAGATATGCAGAGTGTCTCACACGGCGCCTGTGGCGACAGAAATTGGACAGCTGACAGACACCCTCCCGCTGACCTTTGATCTTGCAGAAGATCTCGTCTGGGCCGGAGACAACAATGGAATCGTGTCCAGCTACTACGGCGAGACGCTCCAGCCGTACTCGCGATTCAGAGCGGGTCGCGGACGGGTCACAAGTCTTGTCAGCCACGACAGAGGGCTCGTCGCGCTCACCACCGACGCGTTGCACTACTCGACACGAGGAGGAATCACCAGAAAACACGTGACAGACCCATCACTTGGAAACAACCTGTGTATGACCTTCACACATGGCCCCACCGAGTTTGTGGTTGGAGGAAACACCGATAAGCTCGTGGTTATCAACAGTGAACGAGGAGACGTGACCAGAGTGGTGGAAGCACCAGGTGTGGCCACCCACATGGCTGGAAGCAGCTCGTGCGTCGTCTGGGGAACAGAAACAGGCAAATTGGTGGTAGGCGACAACAATCTGAAGGAGTTGCGCACATTCCAGGCTCATCAGGGACCCTTCTCGGACGTTTCTGTCCAGGACAACGTCGTCATGACATGTGGCTACTCGGCCGCATCCACAGGCCATCGAATTGACCCGTTAATCAAGGTGTGGGACTTGCGAATGATGAGAGCCATGGCCCCCATTTCGTACCCTCTCGCAGCCTTTGTTTGTCAGACACCCGATTCAAGAACACTCATCACATCGCCTTCAGGACAGCTCGAGTTCCTCGACCACGCCACCCAACAAATCAAGCTTTACCAGGCAGAAGTGGCACTCGTCAATGGAGTTAAGCTGAGCCCTCGAGGTCACCATTTCGTGGTTTCCGACACATCGGGACAGCTTCAACTGTGGAGTGACGAGCCTCAGTCTTCATTTGCAGAGGTCAGTCAACAAACGTACTTCCCCACGCCTGAACAGAGCTATCCTCCTGTCTCCATCAGAGACACGCGGTACCCTCTGGCTGCAGTGGGAATGCCTTACTATTCAGACACGCTCCTTTCAGCAATGCCGTCATCAATCATCAATGTGGGCATGCCTCCAGAGGAGATCGATGAGGATCTGGAGGTTCGACAAATTGACTTCGTGGGCCATGCGCCCAATCTCAAACAACAGAAGCGAAACTTGGCGCAAAAGTACAGCAATCAGCGAAGAACATCGATCGCAGCACCAAAGTTCCTGTCTGAGAAAGAGAAGGAACGTGCAAGACGAATGGAGGATATCGAGGATGAGTCGTTCTTTGGAGATGAAGATACTTGCACTGAGATGTCCACGTCCTCAAAGAAGGTGCCTCGACTGTATCGAAAGCTGGAAATCAAGTATTCCAAGTTTGGAATTTCGGACTTCGACTTCTCCTACTACAACAATCACACTGGTCTCTCCGGATTGGAGACCAACCCCTTCAACCCCCTATTACAGCTATTCAGATTCTGTTCGCCCGTTTTCAACTTTGCTCTCAGATCAGTCGCTCGAGGTACTCCCAACAGGCTTCTTAATGAGGTGGGTTTACTGTTTGATATGATGCACAAGGCTCGTGGCCATGTGTGTCGAGCATCCAATCTCATGCACTGTTACGATGGCATTGCTCAGACACGTTCACTTGCTCCCGAAGACGCTACCAACATTGTGTTGTTCTGTCGATTTCTTCTTGAGCAGATCGGGTTTGAGCAGAGACAGACTCCCGCGCTGTTTGACAGTTTCAGGCAACTTCTAGGAGCCACCGTCACCACTGTCAACACTTTCTCTTGTGGCAAAGTGGCTCAAACAGAGTCTGTGTGGTATACGCTTGAGCTTGCACCAGGATCCACCTTCTATGAGTGTCTCGAACGCACCCTAGACAAGGAGCTTCAGACTCGAGCGTGGTGTGACAAGTGTCGAAAGTACCAGTCGCTACACGTCAGCAAGCACGTGGAGTCTCTACCCCAGGTGCTGACCCTTTCTGTGGCAGACGGGAATGTTGATGTTGCCAAGAACTTTTTGGTACTAGACGGCAAGATCAGCCCCGCTCCTGAATCCGCCGACGACGCATACAAGCTGGTCGGTTTCATTTGTCAGATCCAAGGCAATGGACAGGTGGCTTTCATCCGTGTGGGTGACGAGTGGTACCTCTTTAACGACTTCTTGGTGACCAAGGTGTCTGAAAAAGAAGCCTTCATGAAGACTCCCTGGAAGCGAACGGTCATGATGGTCTATGCTGTGGGAGCAGATGAGCAGTTTGATTATGGCTCGTGGAAGAATGACATGGACGTGTCTGCTCTCTTTCAAGAACGTCTCGTCAACGGCAACAATGTCAGCCGAGAAACCACTGATTACGGCTACGAGCTTATCAAGGAGGTTCCTCCTCCCAACACCCTGTGTGCCATTGATGCTGAATTTGTGGTTCTGAAGAATGAAGAGACCGAAATTCGATCTGACGGCACAAAGGTCGTTCTGGCTCCTCGAAACCTGTGCCTCGCTCGAGTCACTCTTCTCAACGAGGATGGAGACCCCTTCATCAATGACTACATCGCCATCAACGAGCACATTGTCGACTACCTCACGGCGTTCTCGGGTATTGAACCCGGCGATCTGGACCCCTCAATCTCACGCAAGCCGCTGGTCAGTCTACCCACCTCTTACAGACGTCTGTGGCTTCTTCTAAACCTCGGATGTGTGTTTGTGGGTCACGGTCTGGCCAACGATTTCCGAACCATCAACATGCAGGTGCCTCCCGAGCAAGTGATTGACACTTTGGACCTGTACTACATTCCGTCGGAGCGTCGAAAGCTGTCTCTACGGTTTTTGGCGTGGTGTGTGTTGGGCAAGAAGGTGCAGTCGGGTAACCACGACTCCACCGAGGACTCTCACACCGCTCTGCTGTTGTACAAAAAGTACCAAGAGTGTGCGCCTGAAGAGTTCCAAGTGCTGCTTCTGGACGTTTACCGCCAAGGCCGCATGTGCAACTTCAAGGTGCCGGAGGCATGACAACGGGATTTCCCCGCGAGAAAATCCACCAAAAAAAACCAACAGAAAATCCAAAAAAATGAATAAACTGATAGTCAAAAACATTGCAAGTCGTAGCGAGACCGTAATCGTATTGGGCTCTAGATGCCAAGACCGACTTGGTAGGTTGTGTCGCTCTTGGCAGTTACTGTTTTGGGGTGGAGATATATGTTTCATTGATGGAGATTGAACATGGAGAAATTCTGCGGATCGGCTCCGGTTATGTTCACAACCGCACTACCGGTACTGTACCGGTACCGGTAAAGAAGCTTGTGTGAGGTTATTCCGGACGTTATCGGCCGACTTTGTGTTCCCAAGCCCATTGCAGGTGCTTCATTTACCAGGTACCAACCAGTAACGTTGATACAGAGTGATAAAGGAGCACAAAGGACGTGTTTATTGCCCTTTGAATGCGACGTGCAAGGAGCCCCACTTCTGAGACAGGCGCGTGTGTGAGTTCAAAGGGTATAGCTAGGACGGAACTGAACCGATGTCCACTTCCTTTGAACCGGTACACATCAGTTCTGTCTTCTTATCGCCTCCACCAAACACTTGTCTCCCTTCACCCAACATATTCTCCACCTTACTGTATATCCACCTGCTTAATTACGTGCAGACTTGTCGGTGCGTTCAGGAACTCTAAGGTCCGATTACGGTTCATTCTCTTTGTTGAAGGGCTCAGACAATGAGTGAGGTAATAAACCGATGGCTCCGTTTCTCGCAGCACCAACGTTTTGGCCGTCTCGGGTATCCTTTCCTACTGCCACTTGTACTTAGATGCCGGCCACTCTCCATGGCTCTTGGCAAGGCTGTGTTGTCTTGTGTCGCCCAACGAACCCAAAGACACATTAGCAACTGGAGTGTGGGGAAGAATGCACCTTATACGCATGTCTATTAATTTCACCCAACATCGGATCACACCACGCGACGAGGAATTGAAGGCTCGGCCCCCCCAAAGATCACCGCCAAATCAATGCACACAACCCGGGGAAGCACCTCGCTGAAGCCCATCTCCGTCAGGGAGACGGCCAAAAACATTGTGGACATTGTGGTGGACCCGGACTGTGCTAAAGACGTCTACGACCTGGGCGATCATGTCAGAGGCCATATTCTGGTTGAACCGAACTATCGTCACATTGCTTTCGATCAGCTGCGGCTGTTCTTTACAGGTACACAATGGACAATTCACCGACGGGCTGCTCAACGTCAGAAGGCCACTTATGTGTTTGTCAAGGAGGAACTGCGCATGGACGAATGCTCAAGTGCAGCCGATGGCGCCATAGTACCTGTGTTGCCACCATCAGAGCCGGGGGAGTTCCGGATAGGACAAAAATACAGGTACAAATTCGAGTTCCACATACCTGGAGAAATTTCAGAGGCTCTGGACAACGGCATAGCTCTGACGAAACGACTACCTCCTAGTATAGGAAGCAATTCCATGTTCGAAGAGACGCAAGGTGAGGACATTCCTGGAAAGGTGGGTGGCATTCAGTATGAAGTGCGGTTTCAAATCATGGCTGAAATCACAATGAGATTCTATCTCTATATCAAGGTGATTCCGGCATACCCAGCCGCCGTACATTCTCTCAATACCAAGTTCTTCTTGGAACCACAACCTTCCACGTTTCTCGCAGAGCGCAAGTTTGGAGGCGGGTTCTTGAAGAAGAAGCCAGTGACCTACGTGAAAATGGGCATCAACACAACGCCAAGCATTGTGGCTGGAGGGGCCCCTACTTTGTACCTAGTCCACGTCCTGTCAGACAAGCCCCAGGTTCTCAAGAAGGCGTGGGCAACAGTGGAGGGCATCACTTACTGCTCTTTATCTGGAATGCAGTTCATTCCGTCAGATTTGCTGGTGAAGCGATACTCAGATGTCCAACGGATAGAGGAGATCATCCAAAGGAGTATGGTGGATCTGAAGATGGACTGGAATGACTCGGACTCGTCTGATTCGGATTGTCCCTACTGTTCCACGGTCC
Source organism: Yarrowia divulgata (assembly GCA_900519045.1). Classification (NCBI taxonomy): domain Eukaryota; kingdom Fungi; phylum Ascomycota; class Dipodascomycetes; order Dipodascales; genus Yarrowia; species Yarrowia divulgata. The sequence goes on along the minus strand of ULGQ01000001.1, from coordinate 3,638,522 downwards.
TGGAGATACCGGTGTCGGCTTCGAGAACAATAATTCCCTCATTCTACTCAGCTCTCATTTCACGTCAGTATCTTGTGCGCTTTGAGTTGGAGTTCGAGGTTGGAATTGTGGCCCTGACCGTTCCGGTGGAGATCACCAAACACAACAACAGAGACTACATGAGCAAACTGGACAGGATGAAGGCTGATACTGGACGATTTGTTGGAGATTTCGTGCCTGCTTACTCGGCCCAAGACCCTCGAGGAGAAATCACTCGAACAGAAAGTCTGAGAAGCGTCATCTTGTCCCCAGAGAAGGACCTTGCAAAACAGATTGCAGAACAACAGCGATATAAGACCCTGGTGGAGAGAAGCAGCATACATTCGAACCCAGCCTCGACTCCAGTTTCGACAAAGTCGAGCCATGTCAACTTACATTCGCTGAATGGCCATCACGGAGCGCAAGCATCGCCGCTGTCTGCCCCCATGTAATTAGCCTTACGTACTAACCAGCATACTAGAATACAGGACGATTTTTGGCTATAAATAATATATAAGATACTGAGTAGCAAGCTACGACACGAATATCGCACAATGAGACTACTCGCCATTCTTCATAGCAAGAGCTGCCCTTTGGGCCTGATTTGCTAGACCCTGGCTCTCGCTTTTGACACCCTTGAATAGAGTCGCCAGGATTTCGTTCACGTCGCCTGCAGGAGCCTGAAGTTCCTTTTGTAGCTGGCGCTGCTGTGCCTCTCTTCGTTTCGGGTTCACAACCTTACCGTTCTCGTACCATCTGCAGATTTCGTGCCGCTGAAGGCCCTCTAGGATGGGATTGTAAAACGTTCTTACGCTCTTGTACTGCTTGTCAATAGCCTGGTACTCGGCCTTGCCATTGACCAGCTGATCTGGCATCTCAGTAGCGGGCAATCGCGGAGATCCATGTTCGTCGATGGCGTTTTCTCTCTGGAGCCACAATTTCTGTTGTGTTCGACTTCGCTGTTCCTTGCGAGGAGTGGAGCTGGGAGTTTTCTGTGGCGACTCGCTGGTCACAACCGTATTGCTGCCAAGAGTATGGCCTGACGAACCATCGGGATTGCTTAGCACATGGTGGCTAGACAGCTCCAGGGTGGGAGCCTTCTCTGTGGCCTGTTGACTTAGTCTAAGGGAGTCGTAGGACGAGTTTCTAGATGCAGGGGTCATTTTGTTGTTGGAGAGAGGACCCAGGTTTCGGAGCAGACCCAGTCCTTCGAACGACGGGTTTCTTGACGGGTTTCGAGAAGGGTTTCGAGAATTTGCCCGTGAGGGGTTACAGGAGTCACTGACGTTTTTGAGCTCGGGGGAGTCAGGAAATTCAGACTCGTCGTAGACTTCACAGATGTTCTCCTGGCTGCTGTCGGGGTCTCTTGGACCGGCCTTCTCCAGCGACTTGCCTAGTCTCTTGGCCTGTGCACCAGGCGACGAGGCAGAGGGACTTGCAAGGGCGTCAGCAGATCCAGGCTGGGCATGTTCATGGTGTTCCACATGTCCTCCATTCTCATCAACAAGTACATGTTTGTCTTGTTGCTTATGGTGATCGCTTTTGTTGGCGTTTTTATCCCCAGGCTCCCCAGCCATCTTTTCCTGCATGGCCACCACTGCCGCTTCCCCCTCTGCCATGCTCTTGGACTCGGTGTCTGCAACCTCGCCAGGCTTGCTGTTTGCGTACACTCCATTCTGCTGGTTGGCGTCGGCCTGCTCCTGTTCGTTGATCTCAGTTCCGATGGCTAGCCGAGAAACGTCTTTTGCGAGACCGTTGGCCGCAACAGTGTCATCGTCGTCCTCGTCTTCCTCGTCAGATCCCTCGTCGTCACTCACAGGCAGTCCAATGACCACCTTGCCACCCTGCCGCAAGTGTACGGGCTTCTCTTCCTCCTTGGTCTTTTGCTGCTCGCTGTTCTCCTTATCATGGGCCTCCTCCTTCGACGAGTCGGGCTTTGGGGACGACTCAGTGTCGCTGGGCTTGTCGCTGCTGGTCGAGGTATCTCGCTTTTGGCTGTTGCCGGAGTCGGTTCGGGTCATGCTGAGATTTGGTCGTGCTAGCCGCTGAAGCGAGTCTGTCGATCGAGCCTTGCGCTTAGTGAGACTATCGCCGCTACCCTCTTTTTGGAGACCGGCAAGATGGGTGGACGAGCCGCGCATTTTGGTGAGATTGCGTGCCGAGGCGGTTCGATGCTTGCTCGACGCCACGTGTTGTTTTTTGACTACCATGGGCCTGATTATTGATGGAGGGACTTGGTCGTGAGAGGTTGTCTAGACTTTCGGATGCCGCGCAGCATGGAGTACAATACATGAGGCTAACGTAAGCAGCACCAGATAAAGGCGCAAATCGGTGGTGGCGCGAGTTTAGCAGGTGGTCTATAGCTCACACTAGTATTTTATGCGATTCCTACATGACTCGTTTTTCCGTTTCTCCATTTTTGTCCATTTAAAACAGCTCACAATCATCCCATTTATTCACAGCTCATTCCCCACTCAAATTGCTTACACTCCACATTTGCATTAGCTCCCAGTCCACTTCACACGATACTGCCGCCGTCAACAAACCCTAATCCACCATCTGTCTGACCTGCATAAGGCCACCGCTATCACTTCCGCTAAATAGTATCTCTATCCAGACCGTGAACGAGCGACAGACAGAAAATGAACGTCACGGAAACGGGCAAGGAATACATCACCACGATGGTTGGGGACAAGGCCGGCAAGCTCAAGGTCCTGCTGCTGGACGGCGAAACTACCCCCATAGTTTCCATGTGCACAACCCAGTCGTCTCTCCTTCAAAATGAAGTCTACCTGATAGATCGCATTGACAACCCCAATCGAGAGAAACAGCGACATTTGGCCTGCATTGTGTTTGTGCGGCCCAGCAACGACTCCATTGCCAAGCTCTGTGAAGAGTTGCGAAACCCTCGATATGCCTCTTATGAGCTCTACTTCTCCAATGTGGTCAAAAAGTCGCAACTGGAACGACTGGCGGAAAGTGATGACTACGAGGTGGTCAAAAAGGTGCAGGAAAGCTTTGCCGACTTCCTGGCCGTCAACAAGGACCTCTTCAACTTCTCGCTCACCAGGAACTCGCTCTCCATTTATTCGGATGGAGGATGGAACCCCGAGTGCCTTAACAGATGCACAGAGTCGCTCCAGGCAGTGTTGCTGAGTCTGAAGCTGCGGCCACAGATCAGATACGACGCCAATTCTAACATGGCTCGAAAACTCGCCGAAGAAGTGGCGTATGGCATCAAGCAGGAAGAGAACCTGTTCAACTTCAAAACTCCCCGGGATTCGGCGCCCGTCCTGCTTATTCTGGACAGAAAGAACGACCCCCTCACGCCTCTGCTGACGCCCTGGAGTTACCAGGCCATGGTCCACGAGTTTATTGGCATCGATAACAACCGAGTGGATCTCCGGAACACGCCTGAGATTCGAGACGAGCTCAAAGAAATTGTTCTTTCTCAAAATGACGATCCTTTCTTCGCCGACAACATGTACCATAACTTCGGAGACCTGGGCCAGTCCATCAAGGACTACGTGTCGCACTACCAGTCCAAAACACAATCAAACATGGACATTGAAAGTATTGCCGACATGAAGCGGTTTGTCGAGGAGTACCCCGAATTCCGGCGACTCTCCGGTAACGTTTCCAAACACGTTACCCTTGTGGGAGAGCTTTCTCGAATCGTTGAGAAGGGCCAGCATCTGGACGTGTCTGAATTGGAGCAGACCTTGGTGTGCTCCGACTCGCACAACGATTCTCTGAGGCAGATCCAGCAAATCATCGCAGCACCCTCCATTTCCATGGAGAACAAGGTACGCCTGGTTGCTCTTTACGGATTGCGATACGAACAGAAGGACAACAACTCGCTCAGGCTCTTGTGTGAGATGCTAGGGCAGTATGAAGGACAGGATGCCGTGCAGGCGGCTCAGGCAGTCATCAATTTCGCATGCCTGGCTCAGAGACAAGAGGCCCTCTTTGAAGAAGGTTTTATTGCCAAGGCTAAGGGCAACATCATGGGTCTCAAGGGCATCCAGAACGTGTACACTCAACATCGTCCCTTGTTGGAGAAAACCTTGACCAATCTTGTCAAGAACAAGCTGCGTGAGGCTACACACCCTTATGTGCGGGGTTCAGGCCGAGGGCCAGCTTCTAATAATGGAGTGTATGAGGATGACGTGCAGGAGGTTGTGGTTTTCATTGTCGGTGGAGTTACGTATGAGGAGGCCCGTCTTATTGCCGAAATCAACTCCCAGTCGTCTGTTCGGATTGTGCTCGGCGGTACGTCCATTGTCAACTCTGGCGAATTCATTCAGGAGTGCTTGGATCAGAATCACAGAGGGCTTTTGCGAGGTGCAGACCCCGAAACCCGACTTCGGCAGTTGATATAATTTATATGATTTTATGATTGATGGATGTGGTAAATCAATTCAGCTTCTACGCCTTGATTCACTGGCAGGCCCCCCCGTAGAAGAAGCAGTACATTTGCCATGGTCAGTTCGGCGCGGGCAGAAGTTGCCTCATACGAACTACAAGCTGCTCGATTTAGAGATAAGGACAACAATAAGGTCTCCGTATTTCCTGCACAGACTACCCCTCCGTACAGGTACCACGCATTGTTTGTTGCTACACCTACCTTATTGGACCTTACAGATTTATACGACCAACATGACAAGGGTAACCATCGGCTGGTTATAGCCGGGGATACCCTGAAGCGATGAATGGAAGCAAACACCTTCTTCTCTCGAGATGTCTGTTTTGGAGATGCGCTGAAACACCAATACCTCTTGCGGTAAGTCTAGAGTGCCATCATGAAAAACATCACCGAAACGAACAAGAGTCTCATATACGTTGGAGATGTATATATAGACCCTCTTTGGCATGGACCAACACCTCAAACCACACTTGTGCCCCGTCACTTTTACTCCATCACCAATGCAGCTTTCTGGAATCATTCTCGCAACTCTTGCCGCTGCTGTTGCAGCCTCTGAGGCCTCTCCCACCTCTCTTGCCTTTGCTGCCACCACTCCTGACGTTGAGCTTGCCGCTGGCGAGGAGACTCTTGATGACACCTACTACCAGTACATCAACAACCAGGTGATCTACCAGCCTGAGGACAACCGGAAGACCGACAACCGAAACCAGGACAACCGAAAGGGCGGTCAGTACTCCGACAACCGTTCTGACAACCGAGATCAGGACAACCGGTACCAGAACAACCGAAACCCCGCTGATAACCGTCTGGCCGACAACAAGTTCCAGGACAACCACCGGGATAACAAGTTCCAGGACAACCGAGATAACCGACATCAGGACAACCGAGATGCTGACAACCGAGACAACCGATTCCAGGACAACCACAAGGATAACAAGTTCCAGGACAACAGGGACAACCGACATCAGGACAACCGAGATGCTGACAACCGAGACAACCGTTTCCGGTACAAGCACCAGGACAACCGACAGGACAACCGACAGGACAACCGACAGGACAACTCCCGAAAGATTCAGCAGTCCCAGCACAACTACAACACTGGCCCCTTCATGATGACTGTCAACAAGCCTGGCGACAAGCTGCACAACCAGCAGCTCAAGGTTGTGTCTACCCAGATTCAGGTTGGCAACCAGAAGTACGGTGAGCACTTCACCATCAACCTGAGCAACCCCTCCAACATGATGGCCAATGTCGGTGGTGACCCTCGTCCCTCCCACATCAAGGTTGCCCCCAGCGGCCAGCTGCTTGTTGTTGCTGGTACCCCTACCGAGCGAGACACTTGGTCTTACTCTGGCAACACCGACCAGCGAATCGCTCTGTGGTATAACTCGGGCTCTGGTTTCTTCTCCTGCCCCAACGCCAACGACCCCGACAGTGGTGGACAGGTTGTCTACGCTGACATGGGTCAGACCCCCGTCTGTGGCCGAACTGCTCAGTACTTCAACCTCGTCGGTGGTTCCATGAAGTACGTCTGATCGTTATCAGATGACTTAACACGCATCGTTTGCGTTATCAGATCAATTGGTGCCTAATCTATGTATAAGTAGCTGTAATAATATAACTCTCAATTTGCTTCAGTTTAATGGACCCGTAATTTGTGTAGTAGCACAGCATCTTCAGCTGCAATTCTGGTGAACATCACCATCGGATATCTCATGAGCACTCGCTCATAAAGACTGGCACACACCATGATACGCAGTGTACGACTCTCGATGTTACACATAAAACATTTTTACTTTCTATATAATGCATGACAGAAATAGGGCTGGCTGAGTCTGGACTGACCTGGACTCAAGCGTGCCACTTTGAATTTCTCAACTCTAGGTTTTCTCCGAAACAAACAGAGGAACCTAAGACTCACCAAGCTTGACCTTTTGAGTCTTTTTGATGCCCCTGCGCACAGCATCCTTGATGGAAGCGGAATCCATAGGCTTGAGTAACTCGAACGAACAAAGGAGCTGCTTGGACACGCACATGACGGCTCCCCAGTTGTCAAACTCTCCACAGTAGTTGGGGGCGGAAAAGACGGTAACAAGCTTACGCTTGTTGAAAAACTCATATCCATCCTGTACAACCATATGAGCTCGACACACAAGATCAAACTTGAACTTGGTACAGAACTTGTTGACAACAGAGCGTCCAAAGCAGTATGACACTCCACGGTCGTTCTCGCTCCATTCCATTATGGACCGCTCGGGGTCAGACCACAAAAGATCAGACAGCAGACCAACGTCAGGAACATTGGTGGGCCGAGTGATCTTTCGGATGTCGTCCATGGAGTTGAGGTAAGGAGAAAGACCTCCGTGAACACAGAAGATCTTGCCGCCGATCGTCGCCGCAATGGGGAGTGTGTTGAAAGTATCGACAAAAGACTTCCAAATCTTGGTAGTAGCTCGACGCTTGCACTCATCGTAGAAACCGTAAACCTTGGTGATGGAAGCACACTCGTGGTTACCTCTCAACATGAAGAAGTTCTCAGGGTACTTCACCTTGAAACAGAAAAGCAGCAGAATGGTCTCTAGCGACTGTCGACCACGATCCACGTAGTCGCCAAGAAACAGGTAGTTGGTCTTGGGAGGGAAGCCGGACATCTGGAAGATTCGAATAAGGTCTCCAAACTGACCATGGATATCTCCGACAACCTTGACAGGTGTACCGAGCTCCAGGAGAACAGGCTGGCTCATGAACACGGTTCTAGCAGCAGCACACAGCTGGACAATCTCGTTGGGACGCAGAGGCACGGGGGCAGCTCCTCCAGACTTTCCTCCAGCATCCAGAAGCCGCTTGATGAAGTCGTTGACATCAAAGGGCAGGGGCTGCTTGGTAGATTTCTTGCTAGAGGCAGTAGACGCCACCGAGGCTCCTGAAACCTTAGGGTTCTTGATGTTTCGTGCGGGGGATCCGGTGACGCTATCCACAGACACGCTCAGAGACGACTGGTAGCCAGCAGGAAGGTCGACACGCTGGGGAGTGGAAGCGGTGGGCTTGGAGGACAGAGCCACGGCATTGGCTCGGGAGGATCCAATGTGAGTGGTTGGGATGGGAGACTTGAGGGCAGAGATGTCGGAGAGATCCTCTTCGGAGGAAGAGGAAGACGACTGAGACGACTGGGGGCTCATTTTGGACTTGTCTGCGTTCTCAGGAGACGCGTTCGAAGTGGCCGAGGAAGACGCAATAGAAATGGCGGAAAGAGATCCCTCGGAAGTGACATTCGAGGTGAGTGATCCGTTGTTGTCGTGGTGAGAAACAGCGATGACAGGGGTGGCGACGGGGCCCGAAGATCCAGGAGGAGGAAGGGTAGTCGCGGGAGTTCGTTTCGCGGCGAGAAACTTTGAGTGCGCCAAAGAGTCATTATTACCTGGTATCGAAATGGGTTCAGTGTGGAGTCCGGGGGCAGTGCCGGGTTCTGAGTTTGAGTTTTGAATGGGAGCAACTGCTGGTGCGGTGAGGGACGAGGTCGAGCCCTCAGAGTCGGTGGAGGCCACGGAGGCGTTGTCAGTGTCGGAGGACGACTGGGAGTCGTGGGGTCGAGAGATGACCACTTCTCCCATGGCGGCTACGAGGCCTGCTTCCTCCGCCTTGTCTCTGCGAGACTTACGTTCGGAACCTGTGGGGTCACGCCGCCCATCAGTCTTGGCGGACTTGGAGGCCCCTGACGATACTCTGCGCTTGGGTTTGCTCATGAAGTCGGCTGCAGAGGCGTTGTCGATGGAGAAGTCGTGGTCGAAAGACATGGAGGTTCGCTCCTTGCGAGAAGCCCCTCCAGTAGAGGACTTGGACGAGCGGGTTCGTCCAGTCGGGGGTCGGGAAGAGGTGGTTGAGCTCTTTTGGTGGTGAGGTGTCTTGTTGTGGGCGCTCGTGCCACTACACCCACTACTACTGGGGTCGTCGCCTCCCTCGTCGGATATGACGCCTAGACCGGCCCCAGAGGCCTGGCCGTTAGTAGTTGTCAGAGAGGAGGTCGAGTTTGCATTTTTGGAAGGGGACTGGCCCATCGTATCGTATCAGGAAAGAGATACGGTGCTGGTGATGACGAAATGTTGAGGTTGGTGCTTTACTCTGTCCAAGACCGGAGTGTTGCTGAGTCGTTTAAAAAGAGAAATTTTCTTTCGAAAGGACTCGAGATGGGTGGGGGGGGAGTTGGCTAGTGGCTGGTTGGGAGGCGTTGTCAAAACGTCTGCTCTCTTAATACAGTTTTTTCTAGCTACAATGATAGAGGGTGGTCTCGGGGATTCAATGTCCTGGAGGCGATAGTGTGGTGTCGAGGAGTAAGAGGATAAGTTGGAGATGGGTCCGTGTCCTTTTTACGCCACGGTGGAAGCTTAATGTAGCCCAGGCTCAGCAACTTTAATTTAGCTGCCAACGTATTGAACCTTAGATTGGTCAGAGAGAGAGAGAGAGGAGCTATGGTTACTCATAAATGGCCCGAATTGAAAAAGAGAGACGGGTGTGTTTGTTCCGTCTGGTATATTAAAACCGTCCATCTTGGCTGGTCTCGTGAGCTCTTGGCTCGTCCTTTTCATTTCATTTCGCGGTTCTTCCAGCCCGTCTCATCATACTTATAGCTACATCATCGAATGGCACAGGATGTGACGTCTTCTATTGGGAACTACTTATTATTGGTCTGAAGAGAAAACCATAACCAATTTGCCGTGGTCGTTTTTCGGACAAAAGAGACGGCAGAACGCACACAACTGGCATGGCTCGCCACCAGATAACGCACTGTCACACACCTTGCTATCGCACCTGATACGGCAACAAGCTCGTCGTCTTACTCGCCAGCCCGAAGTCGCAGGCCTCCATCCTTGTTGGCGTCACTCCGCATTCCGTAGACGTCAAAGCTACCGGTACCCCGACTTTTCAGCTATAGGTGTGATAATATTTTCAGCCTAGGTCACGTAAGGCAGTGTTTGGCAGCAAACCCACCCCTGGCGAACCCGACCGACAGCCACGCTCATGAAAACACCGAAACCCCACAGCTGTGGTGCGTGCTCTCTTTTGGTGAATGGATGTTCGGTCTCACATCAGAAAGCCCTAAACCTCGAGGTTATCCGGTTCGGCAAAGTGGAAAAAACTCAAGAAACATATTGAGTGGGGAAAAGAGCATGAACATGCAAATGAAGGTGGGCGCTGCCAAAGCCACGTGTATCTGTCACGTGACTTGGCACCAGGAGCCACATCACTCTTGGTGTATCTCAGGCCATCTTACGCGGCCATTTGACACATATTTCCTCCCCTCGAAGGTCTCATCATGTTTGTATATTTTCCCTCACAGTTCCTCAAATCTCCAACCTTGCTAAGACGAGCGACTAATCTACAAACTTTGCAAGCTAAACCACAACCACCTTGTTTAAAAGTGTTACCCTGCCGAACATCCTTGCGGAAGGGTCCTAAAGACAAACATTTCTTTAGCTCTATAGATGCGACCTTAACTAGGCATGTAAACAGACCGCCGCTGTGGGGGTTGTTTTGGTGTCAACATCCGGCTTGACCCTGTCTACCTCCACTTTCCCCACCACAGTGTCTCATCATTTCGCACCCCCAGGCACGCCGCGAGTTCCATGCGGTTGCGTACTTCGATAGTGTTTGTCGAAGGCATAAAAAGATGCAAAAACTGCTGCACAACCTAATGAACCGAAGAAAGGCGCACATCTCAGCAGTTTGGGTCGGACGCCGATGAAAATCCTGATAATCGTCTGCACGCGACAAGATAATTGAAACAAGGACCTGTCTTACTTGCTATCTATTGCCGCTCTATATGATGCCGTCTCGAGATGAGCAATTCGGATTTTATTGTCGCGTAGTACGTGCTTGTAGCAAGGTGACCACCTCGAAGTAGCTCGCCATTGGTGCGCTTTATTGGCACTCAAAATATCCGTTGTTTTCCGTCTCCTACAGCGGAAAGGCGGAATGCATCGCAGCTATTATCACACCCACCCTTTGTCGTTCTCTGCTCGTGAAAAAGCGGGGATGGCATCTGTTTGAGAAACCGCACCCATGCAATGCTTCTTTCTGGCGCCGGACACGGCGTTGAGCGTCTGGAAGAGGTAAGCCATCGATTCGGTCGCCGTTCTCAGTAATGTCGGCGAAGTTAAAGTCCCGACTCCAACAAATATACTGAAGAATTACGTTCCGTACGAAAGTCGAACACACGTCTATACATTGCACCGAAATTTATGCAAGTCGAGAACTACACTTTTTTGGCTCAGCACCAGATTATCTCGTCTCTCACTGATTTCACACCATGTCTGAACCAGCGGATTTGTTCACAGCCAAGCCCATCAACTCGGCCCAGCGTCTCGACGGCCCTTCAGCCTACGTCTTGCGACAGGCTCGAAGATCTCGACAGGGTGAGGAGGATCTGGCAGCTCTGGATGTTACAAACACTCTTTATGTTGGTAACCTTTCGTTCTTTACGACGGAAGAGCAGATTCACGAGCTATTCACCAAGTGAGTATCAACATTGCGCTCTTATGCCCCAATTGTTTCACGTCTGTGTTGCGGACGAAATTGACGGGCCCAAAGATCCATTCTCGACGAGAGTGGTGAGCAGGCTCAGCTCGCTATGCCCTGCTCGTGGGAGGAGCCTCACAAGCTGATGGGACCCATTTCAAGAGATGGTTTGGGTAACACGCTCACACACGTGATCTTCTTTCCGACCTCTCCATGTCGCCTCTAATGAAAGGGCGTCACTGATGGCGCATGATGGCACATCGGTTCTCCTCTCACAAAGCCACTGGCGCCACTCTACTGAGTCCTTACTAACACAGAATTGCGAAGGTAAAGAAGATCATCATGGGTCTCGACCGATATCAAAAGACCCCTTGTGGTTTTTGCTTTGTGGAATACTACGAGCATGACGACGCTGTTGCCAGTCTCAAATACCTGCATAAGACCAAGCTCGACGAGCGAATCATCACCATCGATCTGGATCCTGGATTCAAGGAGGGCCGACAGTTTGGCCGAGGCTCTTCTGGAGGTCAGGTCCGAGATGAGTTCCGACAAGACTATGATTCTGGTCGAGGAGGATTCGGAAAGCGATGGGGAGATGATGAGCGAGGAGGGGACGACTACTAAGACTCCTTGATTAGTCAGCATTAAAAGTCGAGAGCCAACTGGTATTGCACCAGTAGGATTTTGTCGAATATTGGATTACTTGGATTTGGACAGGCTGGGATCGACGGGAAAAGGCACGGACGTGTAAATGCACGTGTATTTTGGCGCGCGCTTCGACATGGCAGGTTTATTGATTGTTTTGATTGTTTGTTTCGATTGTTTGTTAATCTTGACAGCCTGTGTTGGCAGTTCTTTGACGTCAGATTCCTGATGGAAGGATTACATTTCATTGATCCGGATATGACAGTTGACAGGTGTCAACTGCGAAACAAACAAGACCAAGTGTCAATGTGTCAACGTCAACTGTTAGCTTGCCATTAACATGTCAAATCTGTTGGTTCGCACTGTACCTTGCCAGTTTGCCAGGGATTTATACAGTTTAAAAGATTATTTATATTCAACTGTCGTTGTGAAGGGATATGTAGGAACGGATCCGAGCATGGACAATGCGCTGGCGACTACTGTGTACATGTCCACGGTGATAAAAGTCGGAAAACCACACCCGTGAATGCAGCAACGGGCTTGAAAGGCCTAATTACAGGCTCCGGTACCGATACGTGTGAGTGCATGCCAGGAATGCGTGAAAGCTCAATGCTGTATTCAAGGGGGCTGTGTGTTTGAAGTACGGGCTGCACTGCTGGCAGCTATACGTGATAGCCCCTGGTTTTACAGAACCCCTGTACTGTAGCAGGTCACCGATCTGCCCACCCAGCCAAAGAGCTTCAGCTTCCATGCATGGGTCTCTGTGGAAAGACAAACCGGAGTCTCTAAAATGAAATCGGTGGTTCATTGTAAATCGCACGGCCCGGATGAACGGAAAGGGGCCGTTTATCGTGGTGTAGGACGTTCCAAATGGAGCCTTGTACTGCACATTGGTCGAGAGATCGCGCTCGTGCCTGTAACATGGTTGACAGTGTGTCACTCTCAAGACAGAAAGAATAAGGGCCCTATACGGGGTTTGCCATATTGAAGTGAACCTTGCGATACGAGTAGAAGGGGGGCCACCGGCCTCAGCTGAGCATCCCCGAGGCCGTCGCCGTCTCCGGGGAGCAGCGTATTCGCTCCTTGCTGGTGAAGCAGGAGGACAAAAGAGGGCTCGTGCAGAAATCGTGTATCGACCCAGCCTCGCACTCCAAAACTAAGGAAATCACCAACACCGACTACCAGCCGACCAGTAAATGAAAAGTTATAAAATGTCTAAAGACACTGCGAATCCCCCGCATTACTGCCAATTTGACGTAACTGTACCAATGAGCTGTCAGAACGGCCATATCGGTGTTTCATTGTTGGTAAAATTACATTTAATTTTTTAACGTTCATGTGCCTTGCCGTGCCGCCGGTAATATTGGGTTTCAGGTTTGATCCTCACCTGAGCGTCTGTCTTAAAGCCGGGAATTTAAATGCGCAATACGGTGATAAACTGATGACAAGAAATCACACCTGTTAAAATCTTTCGATCTCCTGGTGAAGATCACTGCTTCGAGAAGGATGCCTGGGTGGCAAAAACAAGAGGCTTCCTTGTATGCTTCTATGACACAGATGATCAAAGAGTGGCTTGTTACGTCTGACACTGAATGAAGGGTGAAAGACGGTTGACAGACACAACATCCCCCTGGCATTAGTTATGACACTACAGATGACTCTATGATCTGGGCTTTGTGGTTTTTTTGGCCAAGCGTACTGTTTAACAATCCACTTACTGTACTGCGGTTGGGTTTTTAATCATTTTATTTCCTCAGTTACTATACATCTATATGCGGAGTGGTCTATATGCGGCACTCAATGGTATTTCTGGCTGATGGGTCGTTCCCCCTCTTCAAGGCGTTTCTTCTCGGCCCCTTGTTGCTGCATAGCAGGCAGCTGTCGTCGTCGTGCGTTGATGAACCAGTTGCTGAGCTGGCTCATGGTCAGGCCGGTCTGCTGCAGAAGCAGCGACTTCTCGTACTCGGACGGGTATGGGTGAGAAATATGATCGTTGAGCCATTCTCTCAGGATGCTGGTCACGGACTTAGGCAAGTTTCCACGCCGTCGTTTGTCTCCTGTGGGCTGCTGCTGCTCAGGTGGAGTGTATCTCTGCGGCTCCATCTGAGGTTGTTGCACCATATCGTATTGCCGGTATCCATTGTGCCAGCCATGGGGCGGGGGTAGCTGCATGGGCTGCTGTTGGCTATGGACCTGGGGAGGAACACCTGGCTGAACAGGCTGTTGAAGTTGCGGCTGGCTGGGCTGGTAGACCTGCTGCTGCTTGGGGTACACGTTGGTGTCCACGTAGCGCCGTAGAGCGTACTGGTTGTAGTTGTTCATGTGAGGGAGACCGTTGTTGGTCGTTCCAGCCACGTACTGAGTCGAGTAGGCCACCCCAACCGGCTGTGGGTATTGAACATTCTGTGGGGCCACCGTGTGTTTGGGGGGCGAGAGACCCTGGGTGGTGTAGTGGCCGTTCAGAGATGGTTGTCTGTTCAGGTTGTTCATACCGGCCATACCATTCATGTTGGTGGCAGCAGAAGAAGCTGGCATGGTGTGCATCGATGGGGGAACAGAGCTGTTGATTGTAGGCATGGTGTTGATTCCGTTATTGGGGGTGGTGTTTCCCGGGGTGTTGTTCAACGGAGAATGATTGAGAGAGGAGTTGTGGTTGGAGGGAGTGTGTGTTTCAGACAGACTTCCTGAATGGGTTGGTGTGTGTGCTCCAGGGTGGTTCACGGGAGAAGATGAGCTGATGTGGTTGACAGGGTTGGCGGGACTGACCGAGTTGAGAGAGTGATTTGCGTAATTGTTCAGGCCAGTGTGATTGTGGGCGTTTCCATTGCCATTGGGGCTGCCTGGAGCATTCTTGTAGCCAGCTTGGCTTGCGTCCCAAGAGTAACCGTACATGTTGTGGGAATTCTTCGACATTGCACCTTTAATACTGTCTCCATTCTTGGACCTGCCCTCACCGTCAGTTACCCCGTTCTCAGCCCTCAGGCGATACTCGGGCAATATTTGGTAAAGCGAGGGTAGCGACACCTGTACTGCATGCTCCGCTCCGGCTTTGTGTCTTGTGTCAGCCAAGTTCAAATCGTCTTTCGGAGAGACAATTGCTCCGCTTCCTTTGTCTGCCTGTAAGAGCAGACACGCGTCTCTGAGGCTCCCTTGTTGACACAAGTCATGGCCCTGGGAATGAAGCATGACTGTGGCAGGCCTTCGCCGCTTGGTTCTGCGCCTGTGCGGCACTGATGAAGCCCCTGGAGGCGAGATGGATCCCAGCAATCTGGGCTCTCCATGGTGGTATCCTCGTTGCACGGACACCGATCCGCCATAATCAACCTTATCCATTTTCAACAACTTTGGCTCAGATGAAATGATGGTGGCTAGGGTAGCTCAGGGGGGGGAGTGTAGACGCACGGTTGTTCGCTCTCTTCAGACGAGCTTGTGGGCCAGATGAGCGGATTTTTTGAATGGCTACGTTGCTTCTCTTGGGCATTGGTCATCTTTAGTACTAGCATCAGGTCCCCCCGCAACAGGCTAGCCGGCAGGGTTCCCTTCCTCGTGGACTCCTTTTCTGCTATCCGACCCTAGGCTGGCTCGGTGCTCCAATAAATGCCCACTTGTATTCTCGCCATGTTCAGGAGCGCATTTGTAAAATGAACAATAAAGGGAGGGTCTCAACGATAAAGCATGTCGGTAAGCTTCCGCTTATCTCAAACCTTAAAACCTAGACCCATTAAGGCAATTTTTGCTAGATGCTTCAGCCGTGCCTGTGGCCACCGTCAGAGAAAGAAGATGATGACAGAAATTATAGAGTGGCGGGGTGGCACCATCTCTATCGACATCTAGCTTCCGCGGTGAACCCTCCCGGACAAAACTACAAGGCAAAAACCCGCCTACAAGTAGGCAGACGTTGGTAATTTTTACTAAACAAAGACGCATCCTTGGATCCAAAAATTGAAGCATGACCAGCTACCGCTGCTTGTTCTCTCTCAGTATGCCGACGCTTGTTCTTCAGGTGAAGAAAGACCGGCGGAGAAAAATGGAAATAGCCACCTTTCTTGTGCCCAACGTGGGGTGCAAAAAAAAAGTGCCATCCAATAGACTTCCATTCGGGGTCTTCTCCCGCCCATGAGGTGACAGTTGACGGCTCGGAGATAAGCAAGGAAACGCAGGACCTACCTGTCATAACAAGCGACAAGACACTGTGGGGCAGTCGATCATTCTGTCAACTTGATTGATATTATTCGCGTGCCCTGACAAGTCTTTGGGGGTGAGGCTCGTCTGCAGTGGGTGGATCCTGCGGCAACGTCTTTTTGGTCTTGAGTTTTCCGCCTTTTTCCTTTTTGCTGCAGCTGATGGTAAACCCGGAACTACACGGGATGCAACCACACGAGCTGGCTACTCCAGGGAGGCTATGTTCTGTTTTGACGTGTGCTAGTGCGTGTACTAGTGCGACTTCTGCTGAACGGAGAAACGTTGTTCCCGTTCGTGGTGGGAAATGCACTCGAGCAGGTGGGGTTTCCTGGCCTAATGTTGCGCTCTATCCAATTCTCCAAGTGAGTATGCAACTCCCTCAGGAACCCGTCCAACTGAACAGGGGAGTTGTGATGTCGACACAACTTTCTGGAAAGAGATGTGTAAGTAATCATGTATTTGTTTGACAAGTAAAAGGAAACGTATGTTCTTACAATAGGATTCATTCTTTATTCCACAAGTTTAGCCTAGTCTAGCTTCAATCAAATTCATCTGAAAGACAAGCACACACAAGCACATAATATTGTGTAAACCATGTGGTCGCTGTCAAGCTGAAAATGTCACCTACCACCTGCACTATCGACGCGGCCCACTGTCAATGTTTACAAAGACCCACAGTTGTTTCTTTTGTCCGACTTCTGTGCGCATACCAAATGGATTTTTCATTTTAGCATCTTCCCATCCTCCGGTCTCTCTTTTGTTCCAGAAGCAGCTGACTGTCTCGCTGCAGAGTCAGGTTTTGACACAAGTTAGCATGCTCTGAGCTAGTCTGAGGCCAAGCTAGCATTTTCAGTTGTTTGTCAGCCTTAGACGAACGGCGATTCGGCTATATCCGTGGAAAGACATTGTTTGAGACAGGTTCAATAATGCAGGCTCTCCCAGATCGGAGCTTTGAACGAGTGCGAGATATGCGAGTCGTCTGTACAAAATGGATGCCTGAATTAGTCATAACATCGTGCGGAGAACCCTCGGCACCCGCTAGCGTCCTATGTCACCCCTCTTGATCGCACGTCTCATCACGTCTGCCAACATTACAGCCGCGGCCTGAGCAGATGTTAACAAAGCAGTTCGTAGGCAACATTGAAATTGCTTTAGCTGGTAATATTTCACCTTGCACTAAATGTGCACGGAGTCTGTAAGGAGGGGTCTAGAAAGAATGCAGCGTTTTCTGGAGGTCCGAGTTCCTTGTTCGTCGCAGCTACTTGTAGTCCCCAGAAGAACTGTCATACTGTAGTGGGCTCTGACAGCTCGGGGATCAAAGTTGACATTCAACTGACATGGGCCTGACACATTGACATTGAACAACCACTTGGGCACACCCAGCCAACCTACAGTACATACGCATAGGGCAGGTTGACGTTTGAAACAGGGTCATAGTTACCGAGAACCTGGCAGCATCGGATAACAGATATACGGTCTCCGACTGTCCAGGACTTTTTGATTTTGAACTGCCCACCCTGCGACCGCTCTCGCTGAGACCTACCCATCCCGATCGTCGTGCAGGAGGTCGACGAACAAGCCGCCTCCGACTGTTGAACTCAGTGCTTGGAGACCACGCTAAGGCATGCAACAAGCAGCTAAAACTCACCGAACCACTACCCCAAGGCATACTATGCCCAATGTAACCGCAAAAATCTCCGAAAATTCCGAGCTCATGTTCCCCTGCAACCACCTCCTACCACCTTTATTCCCTTTTACGATGGTGGCATCCGCAGGGCTTAGCACCACTATCGCGCTGCACCGGCTGAGGCAGCTCGTTCCATCGCCCTTTTTCAAGGAGATGACATAAACAATCATATTATGTCAAAGCTAGCGGAGTCGCTGCTGGCACAAAGAAGACGGGCACCTGTCACTGAGTAAAGGCCCAAGGCATGTGAAGGAACGCACTACCGGCACTCAAGGATTAAAATGACGTCAGAAAGTCGAATAATATCGCCCAGCTTTTGGGAAATATATACACAAAGTGCCACGACGGTGCTATAGGGTATAGTTACATCGAACAGGATACAAGGAAGTGGTGTTGGTCTAGCGACCAGTAGTATGAGGTGTTGTTGCTCATATGGCCCTAAGAACTGGGTTTCGGGCCTTCGAGGGGAACACGATAATTATTATTTCACCAAATTGCTGTTTTAGGATACTTGTTAGCTCGTTTGTGGGCTGGCAATGCTACAGTGGGTAGCCATGGCATGCGAGAAAATGCAACTCGACATATGTTCACTCCAATCCTGTTACACTACACTGCCCTGGGCTTCTACGTGCTGTTCTGTATACGCTCCAACTTGCCTCGGCTGTTCTGCTGTATACGGGTATGCACTCCCGTTGCGTTGTCCCCGCGTTTCAATATCATGTATTCTATTCTATTCGTGATTCATTACACATACTTGTTTCGTCGAGCATTGATGTGGTCGACCATAAAATCGACAAACTCCTCCTCAACATCAGAAGAGTACTGAGCAGTCTTGAGGCCAGACAACAGAGTCTTGATTCCGATAGAGGGTACGGTAGAACCTGTCTTGGCCTCGATCGACTGCACAACCCGGTGCCGAGCCTCGGGAGACTCCAGAAACTGCATAGCGTCCAGCACCTTGCTGAGCTCCTTGAGAGACTGAAGATAAGGCACGCCAATCTCGGAGTCGAAAGCAGAAATCAGATCCATCTGCTCAAGAACATGTCGCTCGTGGGTAGTAACTAGAATGAGCAGTCGGCAGCCCTTGGGAGGAGTCTTTCGGCACAAGGTCTTGACGGCCTGCAAAAGAGAGTTTGAGAACCGAGGACCGATCTGAACCCACTCGAGAATGATCTCAATAGAGTCAATCACAATAACGGAGAGAGGAGACTTGTAGGCATCCAGGAAACAGTTCTGAATGGCAGTGATCTTGGAAGCCTCAGACATACCAACGTAGCCTTCGGGAGAGACGAGTCGCACGAAGGGGAAGTTGGACTGCATGGCGATGGAAGCAGCCAGGGCAGTCTTACCAGAGCCAGCAGGGCCATGAAGCAGCAGGGAAGCCAAGGCACGGTCGCCGGAAGACTGTCGAACTCGCTCAATAAATAGCTCTCCCTTCTTGAGAATATCATCAATGTTAGGAGAGTACTTGATGATACCACCAGAGACGGCAGCATCCAGATCCTCCTCAGAGACACCAAAGGCAGGTCGCACTTCTGAAAGGGCATGGACAAAGTCATCCCGCATCAGCATGAGCTCTCCGTTCTTCTCCTGTCGCACACCTCCGCCTCCCTGGTCCAGCTTGAGGTTTCGAGTGAACGCATAAGAAGCAGCAGAGTTGAGCAGACCCTTGATTTCAGCACCTGAGTAGTTCTTAGTCTCTCCAGCAAGCTCGTTAAGGTCGACATCTCGGCCCAGTTTGCCTGCAGCAGTCATGGGTGCGGTGTGAATCTTGAGAATCTGCAGACGACCAGCCTCGTCGGGAAGAGGAATCTCAATCTGGACCTCGAATCGACCGGGTCGCATCAGAGCAGAATCGATCAGATCCTTTCGGTTGGTCATACCGATGACCAGAATGTTATTAAGCTGCTCCACGCCATCCATCTTAGCCAGCAGCTGGTTGACGACGTTATCTCCAACACCAGTACCTCCACCAGTGGAGCCTCGCTGCTTAAAAACGGCATCCAACTCATCGAAAATGATGATGTGCAGGCCGGAGTCGTCGCCCTTCTCTCGGTACTCGGCCTCTGCGTCCTTGAACAGGTTTCGGATGTTCTCTTCGGAAGCACCAACGTACTTGTTAAGGATTTCGGGACCGTTGACGATCTTTGGTTCTCGAGCGTTGAGCATCTTACCAATCTGTCGAGCAATCAGAGTCTTACCGGTTCCAGGAGGACCGAAAAGCAAAATACCCTTGACATGGTTAATTCCGAGAGCCTCGACGTCAGCAGGAGAGTAAATTCGGGAGGCGAAGGCTCGTCGGAAAATGTTTCCAAACTGGGCATCGAGACCTCCGATACCGAGATCCTGGAACTTGAAATCGGGCTGAATGATGGCGTTCTGTCGGGGCTTGTTTTTGGAGCTCTTGAGGTTCATGGCCGAACCCTTGGCCTTGTTGAATCCGATTTCGGTGTGTCGGACGAGGATACCTCGGACGTTTCGGGCAGCCACTCCTCCTGCGTCACCCAGGTTGACCACAGAGGTGGAGAGCACTCTGATCTGGAAGTTGAGGCCCTCGTAGTCCATTGCTAGGGTCTGCCCAGGGGTGAAGATCTGGTTAGCGTACTGGTGCAGGAAGTGATGAGCGAGCTTTTCGGGCTCGAACGATCGCGGTCCAGCTCCACTGGCCGCGCTGGCTGACAAGAAGTCGATCTCCAGCTCCAGGTTGCCCAGATACACCTGCTGGGTCTTATGGAAGGGATCGTAAGGGGCCACGTGAACAGACATGTTTGTGCTGAGAGCTGCCCATCGTCGCTGCACGGCTCCGGCGAGGATCTGGCCGGGAGCGGCGTGTGGCGATTGTCGCACTGTGAAGACGTGCTGGTTGTTGATGATGACGTAGTCTCCGTCGGCGAAAGTTCCGGGGGGCACCTCGAGCAGGTTGGCCAGAGCAAACGCCTTGTCCTTGCCCACGCCCAGAATCATGTCGCCACCGTGGCCGGACGAGGGAGGCTGTCTGTGCTGTTGAGGGGGAGGGGTCTGGTGATGGGGAGGCATGGAATGTCCCTGAGTAGGCGCCCGTCTAGGAAGACCGGGGTTGTTCATTGTTCGGGGGGAATTGGAGCCGGAGTGGGTGGGGGAGTGTTGCTCGGGAACCTTGTATGGATTCTGATTGTCCTTTTTGCCAAAGCCGAACATGGGGAGAATTGGGTTGCGACGAGAGAGTATGAGATGTACGTGGTCGGATCACGTGGATGCAGGGCGATGCGGTCTGGGAGAGATCTATGTTGGGAGTTGGGAGTTGGGAGATGCAAACGGTGCAAGTCTAGCGTTATAAGTAAGAGCAGATCAGAGAACGTCTAAGGACGTTTGAATTTGGAGAGAGTCCATGGTTCGACTAAGGGGCGTGTGCTGGCCAGTCGTCGCCACGGGTATGTGGCTTTTACTTAATGGGAGGGAGTGAAGCGCGTCACATGTACGTGTACATACCACCTTCCGCTCTAAGCAGTAGCTAGCTACAGTAACAGCTATGGATCGTGAACCGTCTTGACAGGTGCAGACCGAAGTTCGAGATCTAGCAACGCCGAGTTAATAGCGTGCTAAAACAACACCAATTGCAACGTGATAATGATGAGCTGAGTGATTATCCCGGGTGGTTTTGAAGGCAATCGCAACTCTGATGCCCCTTCAGCCGTGTATAGCAATACTAAAGTGCAGTTCCCATAGCTACAGCCTCTCAACTCTCGACAGGAGTCTGCTGACTCTGTTGAATCAAACTAAATACACAGTGAAGTTACAATTCGAGGCTTCCATACAGCGTGGTGGAATAACTGTATACGGAATACGGTGTATGGATCGGAGGGAATAAATACCTCTTGAAGCTATCTCAGTCCTGCGCTGTGTGAGGTGGGCCAGTCCATCTCGGATGTGTTCTGCAACGCCCCTCCAAACCACCTCAACGTCCGTACCAATACTTGATGTCACAGCACCTTCCATCTGTCCTTTAGGTCTCTTTCCACAGCCTCTCTAACTCCCTGTTAACGCCTCTCCTTCCACAGTTGAACCTTACTGAGAATCACTAACAGGGTGTGTATCAGCTAGAATGGGGGAATTGTAACGAAATAAATTTCACTGATAGTCTAAAAATAGCACAAAAATATATTCCAATTTTCTAAAACTGATTCCCACCTCCCCTCGTCATTCTAACAGCTGTCATCGAAGTACTGTAGTGTTTTGTTCACCGTTTTTTCTACCATTCACTTCCAAACCCACCTTTACTTTAACCAACACATGCCTTCCCAAGGAGCCCAAACCTTGACACTTGTATGCACCAACCTTTCGCGTAACGTGATATCTGCTGAGGCCTCGAATCATGGCCAAACGACCTCGATCTGCATCGCACCACGTGCCGGTGGCCTACCGTCCCGGGTCCCTGGTGTCCCTCAACCACACACAACGAAAACTCACCGAGTACAGCGAAATCGCCTCCTGGGGGTGGATCTTGCTTATCACGACATGGTCTCTCATCTTCTTTGCCGTCTTCACAATGTTTGATCTCGACCTCTACCTGTTCGGCTCGAAAACAGACCGCATCGAAATGCACAAAGCTCCGGACGACGACGACGACTTCCCCATCCGAATGTACTACCCCACCTCCTTTTTCCTGTCCCTCGTCATGGCCTGGGTCTGGTGTATAGTCAGCTGGATGGGTCTCAAGTTCTTCAAACACGCCAAAGTGGATCCCACAAGCAGGTGAACGGAGCATGCTGAGACCACAACTACTGGTACCGGGGACCCTCCAAGCAACACACCATCTACACATCGCACCGCCTAATATTCGCATACTAACACTGTACATATACTAATACCATCATTATAGAGCCTATCCACGTGGTCTGTAGTGCCCATGTATTCTAGGTCTGTACTACAGTACGCCTCGCACACTGTGGTTATCATTTCATTCATGGGTACATAGTCTATACTGGCACTGTTTCAATTGGCACCATTCATGTCCCTTGTGCTCTTCAGAGCATGGCACCTCGTCGACGAGCAGCTCGGGGGACCTTCTTTCCGTTGGGAACCTTCTTCTTCTGCTGGCTCTCACGCTGAGCCTTCTCCTCCTTCTCCCGCTGCTTTTTCATCTCGTTGGCATCGGGGTAGTCCACAATCCAATCTCCGACTCGCAGCTGGTTGGCGACGAAACTACTCGTCAGAAGGCCCCATTCAGAGATGTCCGGGAAGTTGAGGTTCTTGGCGTTGTCGTCGATCTTGTGCCAGACGGGAGGGAAGTGGCTGGGAATCAGATGCAGAACAGGCACTCCTCGATGGAGGAAAGGAAGATGGTCATCTCCGATGACAGCTCCTCGGAAGAAGGCTGGTTTGCCTTCAGTGAAGATAGTCTCCTTCTCATCCATTCGAGCACTGAGGCCAATATCACGGATCCGCTGCTCCAGAGAAGCAAACACCTCGTACTGCCAGTGGGTGTTTCTGAAGAAAGAAGGAATGTACGTGTCCTTGTGTCCGATCAGATCCAGAAGCACCAGAGACTCCATCTCGGCCAGCCAGGTCTGTCGGGCCGAGTTAACCTCGTTGTAAGTCTGGTCCATGAGCTGGGCGAGATGTCGGGAGCCGTAGGTCGAGTCTGTGTCTGACCAGCTGTGGAAAGCCTCCTCTCCGTCGAAAAATATAAACTGGATACCGGTGTTCTTCTCATGCTCGGAGAACCTGTCGGGCTCGGCCTTCATCTCCTTCCACTTTCGGGTAATGGCCTCGTCGATCGCCTTGATGGTGTACAGCATGAGTGCACAAGGGACCGCCGAATCGATGGCTCCAACAAAGCCCTCGGGCTTGATGAGAGTGTCGTAGTGGGCGGCAATGGTGATGTAGCCCGTGTGGCCCTTTTTGGCGTTGGGCGGGTCTCGCTTGACCAGAATGTTGGTGAAGGTGACATTCTCCTTGATGGGGGTGTCCTCCTGGAACACGTCGAGCTGCACGTCCCAGCCGGGCACCTCTCCCTCCGAGTAAGTCTGTGTCGACACAAAGTCCGTGATGAACTCTTGCACCTTTCGAATGCCGTCCGTGTCGGGCACTCGAGGAATCAGAATGGGCTGCAACAGACCATTGGGATCGTCGATTCCGAGGTACTTTTCGGTGGGGAAATTCTTGTGCAAGTACTGCAGGCCCTCGTCACCAATGTATCGAGACGGTGACGTCGAGCCCGGCGGCGCAAACGCGTGTGCCACGGACAGTAAGAGCGGCAGTACTGGCAGCAACATGGTGTTTGTGGAGTGTATGCGTGTGCATGCGTCAGCTGTAAGTAGGCACCACTTTTAAGTATAAGTGTGATACAACATCCTGCATTTAGCTAAGGGCGAGTGGTATATATCTTGGCAGGTATAAGTGAGCACCAAACTGGCTTGCCTTCAGAGGGTCTGTGAGCAGGTGCTTCGGAAACGGCTTCGAGCTCATTTTATATCTATGACCAGCTATCTCTTCTACAGTTTCAAAAATCGTTTCAACAGTGCATCGCTTTACCCCTTAATCGTGAGATGGGCTCTCGGCTTAGAGTTACTTGATCTCGCCGTTTATCAGCTCTTTGTACGGCAGGATTCGTTAAGCAAGGTTATATTTTTTTCTTATAATCACATTTGCTGCTCTTCGGTTTACTTAGCCCAAATTAACTACTACTTGGCACGCCTATAAGGTTACTGAGGTGACGCACGTCAACATTGCGCATGAGAGGTGTGGATATGATAATCTCAACCACGACAATAACGCCATAACCAGCTCCAGCTCCAGCTCCCGCGACACGGACACAGCGATGTCCACGTTCATTTCGTTTCCGGCGGAAACGCCCGAAAATGACGACCCCAAGCTGCTCAGCAACATCTACTCCAAGTTCCGGAGCATCACGTCGGCAGCATCTTCGGCGGTTACAGGAGTGCTACCCAAGGAACGCAGCGGCCACTCTCGCAGCTCGTCGCAAGCACCATCTCGAGCCCATTCGCGCACTCCTTCGACAGCTCCTTCTTTCAGAGCCAATGACGATCACGTGCGCTTCAGGGATGAATCAGACAACAACAGCATCTTGCCCGACTCCCTGTCTCTGCTAGACACGTCTTCTGTGAGCGAAATGACGCCTGTGGTGGGCCGAGAGGGACTCAGACTTAACATCAAACAGCCATCGCCTAGCGTCAGTAGTGTCAACATTCTATGGGACGGAAACATGGCTACTCCTCCGCCTGCACCTACCCCA